>WNWU01000158.1:1578205-1596081 GCA_012654045.1 Ptyas mucosa
AGGACAGTAAGAAAGGAAGAGAAGAAGAGAAACAGGAAGGGAGAGGGAGAGAGGGGAGAAAGGCAGGGAGAGGGAGAGAGGGAGGGGAAGAAAGAGGGAGGACAGGGAGAAAGGGAGAGAAATAGAGGAAGGGAAGCAGGGGGAGAAAGGGAGGGAAGGAGAGGGAGAAAGAAAGGGAGGGCAGGAAGAAAGGGGAAGGGGAAGAGAAATAGAGGAAGGGAGGCAGGGAGAGAGGGAAAGGGGGAGAAAGGGAAGGAGGGAGAGGGAGGGAGGGAGGGGGAGAAAGAAAGGGAGGGCAGGAAGAAAGGGGAAGAGAAATAGGGGAAGGGAGGCAGAGAGAGGGGGAGAAAGAGGCAGGGAGGCAAGGAGAAGAGGAGGGAGGGAGAGAGAGAGAGCCAGGGCGCCTGGGTCCTGCAGAGTCGTCCTCTCCGTCCTCCGCTCACGTGTGCTGTAATTGTAGTCGGCTCCTGGAGCGATCTCCCCGGATGGCGAGCTACTGGCGCTGTTCGCCCACAATTTCCGCACCTGGCCCTGGAGATCGGGGGCTCTGGCCGAGGAGCGCCGCCGCCGCCCGCAGGCGCAGCAGCAGCAACAGCAGCAACAGCAGCTGAGAAGGCGAAGGCGGCAGGCGCGCTCGGGCGGTCAAGGTGACTTCTGCCCCACCCCGAGCTGGCTGGTGGGTCCGGCCGAGAACTTTGCAGCCGGGGGGGGGGGGAAGGTTTGAGGGCTTTGGGGAAGGGTCGCTTGGGACTCGGGGGCCGGGAGGGCTTCGGATCGGAAGGATGCACCTGCTTAAAGTAAGCTTTCCCGGATTGCCGGCTGGGGATGATGGGAGCTGCGATCCAGGGTGACGGAAGGGTGGCTTTGGTGTCAAGCTTTTAAACGCCACGCTTGTTCCTGGTTTTGCATCTGAGTCCTTGGTCCGCAAGGGAGACCGCTGTAAATGGATTATTCTCCCTCTAAAGGTAGTTCAAACGCTGCTGTCTTGGTTTGTTCAGAAACACCCCCAAAAGGAGCCGGAGTGTCACTTTCCTTTTAATACTACATATTTATTTATTTATTAAAGTAATATGCCGCCCATTTTACTATTAAAGCGACTCTGAACGGAATATAGATCCAGCAGGTGCACTGTGCGTAGGATTCAGCTCCTCTGTGCCAATTCAAATCGGTATTTTAACCTATACGCTGGCCTTTTTTTAAAAAAAAATATTCCTGGAAAGCTTTTTTTTACAGTAGTCAAAACGTTTATTATGCACTAACAGTTTTGGCTGTGCAGTAACTGGGGCTGCTACTCCGTAGAATATCATCGGATGCATTTTCTGCTGTTTTCCAACTTATTGCATGTCTAAATAGCAAGGGAAGAGGGAAGGGCTGCATTTAGTGTTTTGGTGGCGGTTGTTCAGTTGGTGGTAGGAGCTGCATCTCAGGAAAGGGGCAAAACTTGATTATCGTGGTGAATTGGTGGAATCCCATTCTGGTTTTCAGCTGGATCTTGCAGACGGCGAGAGGTTTGCACTGGGAGAAAAAAGCACCTTGCGCATAGTCAGAGGCACTGTTTACTTACATCACCCTAGGCCGGGTGTCGGCAACCTGTGGCTCCAGAGCCGAATGTGGCTCTTTGAGCCCTCTCCTGCGGCTCCCTGCCGACCCAGTCGCACAATTGAGAGAGAGAGGAGGGAGAGGGAGAGGAAAAAGAGAAAAAAAACAGAAATGAGGGGGAGGGAGGAGGCAGAGGAGGGGACATTTCCCACAGAAAATACCGGGAACCACAAAACCTGAGTAGGCATGGCTGGAGGATGTGTGTGTGTCATGTGACTGAATGGGAGTGACATTGAGTTGGCCACACCCACCCAGGTTTTGTGGCTCCCGGTGTTTTTCTTTTCTGTGGGAAACGGGTCCAAATGGCATTTGAGTGTTTAAGGTTGCAGACCCCTGATCTAGGCTAAAGTTTGCAGTTGAAAACAAACAAGCAAGCAAACAAACAAAGAGGTTGACTAATCCTGGCTCAGGTAAGCAAAACGTTGTGCCATAAAGGGTGTTCCTCTACGAGGTGCCAAAAGTTGTATAGCGGTGTTGTATGATACGGGTGTTTGTGTAATCAAAAGGTACCATTTTAGGAATTAGATTGCAGACTTAAGAACCTAATTGGAATTATTTCCCCACCCCTGCTGCTTGTAATCTGTTTTTAACATGTTTTTAACGAAGTGATTCATGCATGGAATTGGGAGTTTGATTTAATTTAGTCTTGAAGGCATTTTTCTATCTATAGGTTGGGATGTAAACATGCAGCTTGCAACAAAATTATGTATTTGCAAACATGGATCTATTCTGGTTAATCTATTATGATGATTAAATGCTATAGATGAAATGCCAAATATAGATTTTTGAAACTTTATTGCTAAATATTTATGTATAATAGTAATCAGAAGAAAGAATCAGAACGGGAAATGCGGTCGCTGAGACATTTCTTCATGATAATTAATGTTGGTTTTAACTTAGTTCAAAATGCATAATCCCTCTAGGGCAGTATTTCTCAACCTTGGCGGCTTTAAGGTGGATGGGAATTCTGGGAGTTGTAGTCCACACCTTGTAAAGCCACCAAGATTGAGAAAGACTGCTATAGGTAATCCTCGACTTCCAATAATTCATTTAGTGACTGCTTGAAGTTACAGCAGCACTGAAAAAAATGTGACTTATGACAGTCCTCACACTTATGGCTGTGGCAACATCCCCACTGTCATGTGATCAGAATTTGGGCACTAACAACCGGCATGTATTTGTGACAGTTGCAGCATCCCCGGGTTGTGTGATTGCCATTTGTGACCTTCTAAACAAAGAAAGTAAACGGAAGATGCTAGAATCATTTAATGACTGCTTAATTCACTTAACAATAACAATGACTCACTTAACCTTGGCAGAAATGGTCATAAAATTGAGTGCTTAACAATAAACTTACTTGGCAACAGAAGTTCTGATCCCAATTATGGTCATGTTGTGGACTACCTGTATAGAGTTGATCACGTTGTTTATTGCATGGAAAATGTGCTTGTAAGAAGCCAAAATGTGAGTTTGGCTTTAGTGAGCTATAAGAACTTAATTTTTTGCATTAGTAAACCATAAGGTGAAGCTAAGAGGGACGTGAGAAACAGTGATTGTGCCTGATTCTACAGACTGGGATTTGAATTCACGTAGTCCTAGTGGACAACCATTTAAATATGAGCCAGCAGTGTGCAGCAGCAGCCAAAAAAGCCAACACAGTTCTAGGCTGCATAAACAGCAAGATAGAATCAAGATCACGTGAAGTGTTAATACCACTTTATAATGCCTTGGTAAGACCATACTTGGAATACTGCATCCAATTTTGGTTGCCACGATATAAAAAAGATGTTGAGACTCTAGAGAGAGTGCAGAGAAGAGCAACAAAGATGATTAGGAAGCTGGAGGCTAAAACATATGAAGAACGGTTGGAGGATCTGGGTATGTCTAGTTTAATGAAAAGAAGGACTAAGGGTGACATGATAGCAGTCTTCCGATATCTCAGGGGCTGCCACAAAGAAGAGGGAGTCAAGCTATTCTCCAAAGCACCTGAGGGCAGGACAAGAAGCAATGGATGGAAACTAATCAAGGAGAGAAGCAACTTAGAACTAAGGAGAAATTTCCTGACAGTTAGAACAATGAATCAGTGGAACTACTTGCCTCCAGAAGTTGTGAATGCTCCAACACTGGACGTTTTTAAGAAGATGTTGGATAACCATTTGTCTGAAGTGGTGTAGGGTTTCCTGCCTAAGCAGGGGGTTGGATGTATATTTATTTATTTATTTATTTTGATTTATATGCCGCCCTTCTCCGGAGACTCAGGGCGGCTTACAATGCGCCAAGCAATAGCCTTCATACTTTTGTATATTTTATACAAAGTCAGCTTATTGCCCCCACAAACCGGGTCCTCATTTTACCCACCTTAGAAAGGATGGAAGGCTGAGTCAACCTTGAATCTTTCTTCTCTTTTTTCACTTATCATGCCCTCCAGAACTCGCCACCCTATTCTCAGATCTTTCTCTTCACTGATGCATCCGCTAAAGATGCTCACCTGAAGAACAGCGTGGACTCCCTAGTTCAGAAAAAGAAGTGCAAGGTGCCTTTAAAAGTCTTTAATGAAGAGATTGGACAACCGTTTGTCTAAAATGGTGTAGGGTTTCCTGCTTGGGCAAGCAGTTGGACTGGAAGCGTTCCAAGGTCCCTTCCAACTCTGTTGTTGTTATTTTATTATTCTATCAAATCAGTC
Organism: Ptyas mucosa; assembly: GCA_012654045.1. Taxonomy (NCBI): domain Eukaryota; kingdom Metazoa; phylum Chordata; class Lepidosauria; order Squamata; family Colubridae; genus Ptyas; species Ptyas mucosa. The sequence goes on from WNWU01000158.1 coordinate 1,582,488, forward strand.
AATGTATACAAGATGATGGTTCCAGGTTCTCATATTGCTAGTTCCAGAGAGTGAAAGGAAAAACACACAATCACATTCATTGTGGTGGAGCATTGTCGACTATGTATCAAGGGATAGAGGGGGCAGAGGGAGAGGGACAGAGAGAGAGAGAGAGAGGGAGGGAGCGAGAGAGAGAGAGAGAAAATGAGCACTTTATCAGCTACTTCTTGCAGTTTTACAGTTGGAGTGTTTGTGTATGTGTGTGTTTGTGTGCACACACTCGTGCTTATGTGCCTTCACTCCGAGAGGCTGTTATCTTGGCCAACCAAACTGACTGCTTTGCCAGCCAAGTTCTCAGAAACAGCCCAGATCTTAACTGTCAACATGCAGAGAGTTTGTGCAAAGTGAGGGAAAGAAAAAAAAAGTCAAGAGACCCACAAAAAAACGAGAGGCGAGATGTTGTGAGATTGGGGAATAAAACTGTTGACATGGGGGTGGGGGGGGGTGGGCGGACTCTCTGTAGCTTCCACTATCTGACATTGCACTTGTCTAAATCATTCCAGAACAATTTGCTTTCGGCTGGACTTTATTGCTCACTTTTTGTTACGTTGCCCAGACTGGTATGTGTTAAATCCAGGGGGTGGGAGATAAAGGCAAGGAAGCAGACAGACCAGAAATGCTTCAATTTGGTGCAGGTTAGCCATTTAGCCATGTAGGTCACATGCGCGTCATAAATTGGGTAGGGCTCGAAGAGTTGACCTTGGAGGCAGAAATCTAATCTTCCAATTGGCTAATTAAACAGAAGAGCCCTCAAATTCAACACAATGGCTTACCCCAGGGGTGAAATCCAGCAGGTTCTGACAGGTTCTGGAGAACCGGAAGAGGAAATTTTGAGTTGTTCGGAGAACCGGCAAATAACAGCTCTGGCTGGCCCCAGAGTGGGGAGGGAATGGGGATTTTGCAGTATCCTTCCCCTGGAGTAGGGTGGGAATGGGGATTTTGCAGTATCCTTCCCCCAGGAGCGGGGTGGGAATGGAGATTTTGCAGTATCCTTCCCTTGTCACGCCCACCAAGCCACGCCACATCCACCAAGCCACGCCCACAGAACCAGTAGTAAAAAATTTTGGAGTTCACCACTGGCTTACCCCCTCTGATAAACATGATTTATTTATTTATTTATTTATTTATTTATTGGTTCTATTTATAATGCCGCCCTTCTCTGGAGACTCAGGGCGGCTTACAATGCGTTAAGCAATAGCCTTCATACTTTTGTATATACCTGCTTAGTAGGGCTTTTGGCCCCCCTAAGCGGTGTTCTTTTTTATACAAAATCAGTTTATTGCTCCCACATTACGAGTCCTCATTTTACCTACCTCAGAAGGATGGAAGGCTAAGTCAACCTGGAGCCTGGTGAGATTTGAACTCGCAGTAATTGCAGGCAGCTGGCAGCTAAGTGCTACTTTAACAGCACTTTAGTCTGCTGCACCACCAAGGCTCTTGATTTCCTATGTTAAATTCGCCTTTATTACTTTATAAGTAACAGCAGCAACTATACCTGCATATTCTTTCCTCCTCCTATTTTCCTGTCAACAACCACTCTGTGAGGTGGGTTGGGTTGAAAGAGTGAGAGAGATATGGCCGAAGATCACCAAGGCAGCCTTCATGCCTAAAGTGGGACTAGAACTCATAGTCTTCTGATTTCCAGACTAGCATCTTAACCACTGCACCAAATTGGCTCTCCAAATTCTTCAGTGATCTACAGTCATTCATTCCTGCTATTAACAAATGTGGGATGTTGCTTTTCTTTCTTCTCATCTTGCAATGAGCCAGCCTTACCATTAGGGAGACTGAGGCAGAGGATGGTGAAAATGGGAAGAAGGTTTTGGAGGACTGGGATATGAACCAAGTCCAGTGGTAGGCTGCTGCCAGTTCAGGCGAACCGGTAGTTCTGAAGATCAGCTGGTTTCGCCCACCCAACCCTGCTCTATCCTGTTTTATATTTCCTTCTTTCTGGCTCAGCTGATTTGTGCGGCACAGCTGATTTCCGTGCCTCCGCTGTTCTACTTACCGGGGCTGCCTTCAAAGGTAAGCAGCTGAGCTTCAAATTGCTGTATTTTGAACGCTGTGTGCAAGCGCATTAGTTGTGCCTCCGTGCAAACAACTGTGTTGTTAAACCGGTTGCAGCCCGCCACTGACCAAGTCAAAAAGAGCCTTGGTAGTACAGTGGTCTAAAGCACCCTGTTATTAACACCAGCTGCCTGCAATTATTGCAGGTTCAAATCTCACCAGGCTCAAGGTTGACTCAGCCTTCCATCCTTTCTAAGGTAGGTAAATTGAGGACCCAGTTTGTGGGAGCAATAAGCTGACTTTGTATAAATATACAAAAGTATGAAGGCTATTGCTTAGTGCATTGTAAGCCGTCCTGAGTCTCCGGAGAAGGGCGGCATATAAATCAAATAAAAAAAAAATAATGAAACTCAGCTCCTACCCTAGTTGATCTCTACCTCCCTGCCTGGCCTGCATCTAGCCTAAATGTTATATAAGGGGACATCCAAAAATTTGGGGGAAGATACTTGGTCTCGTTGGTTCTTCTTCTAATTTTAGAGGAACATCTTCTAACTTTACTTGTGTCATTCCCTGCTCTTCTCCCTCGATCTCCACCAAGCTTTACATTGCTCAACTTCAATGGCAATTGACCTGATGAGGAATTCTGTAAACAAAGAGCTTCTTCCAGGGGTGAAATGCTCCCAGTTCGGACCGGATCACCTGATCCAGTAGCGATGGCAGCAGGTGGTTCGGAGAACCGGTAGCAAAAATCCCTGCCCCCCCCCCATGCCCAGCTGAGCTGCACGATCATCAGAGGCTTTTTTTTTTTTACTTTTAAAAGCATTTTTTCTTCGGCCCAAAAAATGCTTTTGAAAGTTTTTTTTAAAAAAAAGCCTCTGATGATCGCGCGGCTCAGCTGGGATCATCAGAGCCTTTTAAAAGCATTTTGCCTACAACCTCTTCTGCTGAAAAGTGCTTTTAAAAGGCTTTGACGATCCCAGCTGAGTTGCCTGATTGTCAGAGGCTTTTTTTTTTCTTTTAGAAGCAAAAAACAAAAACAAAAAGCTTTTAAAAGAAAACCAAAACAAGGTGGCCACGCCCACCCAGTCACATTACCCACCACCACCAAGCCACGCCCACAGAACCGGTAGTAACAAATTTTACATTTCACCACTGGGTTCTTCTAAGAGAAATGAATGCCATAAGGAAAGATATATAGACGAAGTGAAGCAGTTGATAATGCTGGTAGATTAGAAAGTCTATGAAATTCCTTATTATAAGATTAAGAGTCCAGATGGTGCTTCATCTAGTCCTTATGATCAATTAGAATTATTATATTCTTGCAAAGGAGTTGATGTCCAGTTGCATCTAAAATTAACCGTTCAATTTGTGTGTCTAAAGATAGTTCATCGATGATGCGGTTTTCCATTCTTAAATAAGAGGACTTACATCATAGTCCCATAAAACAGATTAATTATACAACGTGACTGCAGGCTCTTGAGGTCTTGTTTATAAATATAAAATCCATGCAAGGCAGTTTGCAAGACGATTTGCTGGAGCGAAGTCAGTGAGTGATTTGTACATAGATGGAGACTGCATGGGAATTCTAGGATATATATACTCTATGCCAATGATGGCTAACCTTTTTGCCATCGCGTGCCAAAAGCGGGGGGAGCATGATGGGGTCACATGCACGCGTGCCCACATCCATAATTCTATGCGCCCTGCCCCCCCGTGCTCCCCCCGTTTTTGGCACATGATGGCATGGTAGGCCTGGTTTTTGCTCTTCCCAGGCTCCAGAGCCTTTCTAGGAGCCTGGGGAGGGCAAAAACGGCTTTCCCCACACCCCCCCAGAGGCCCTCCAGAGGCCAGAAACAGTGTGTTTCCTGACTTCTGGTGGGCCCAGAAAGCCTGAAAATCAGGTGGCTGGCGCACGCATGCGTGCCAGAACTGAGCTCACGTGCCCACCAATATGGCTCCATGTGCCACCTGTGGCACCCGTGCCATAGGTTCGCCATCACTGCTCTATGCGATTAAATGAACAAACAATAAATTATTTTCCAGTAGAAGAGGCCTATGAAATGTCCCTTATCCAATGATTTTGCAAAGTGTTTCCTGATCTTCTTGGAAACTTCAGTACACATTTTGAATTTTAATGTTTCATGAAACATTAATACAACCCTTTATATTTCTACTCTGACCAATAGGACATTCTCTGGAAACTAGTTATTTGATTGTAGTGGTATAAGTTACCGGTAGTTCATCCAACCATTAATTTTTCATGTTGCCCAGAGTTTTTATTTTGGTAAATAGTACATTCATGAGCAAAATATGTCCAGGTTTGTTATCTTGCAAAACGTCTGGGCGTGTCATTCAATAGTTTACTTAGAATTGGTCTTTTTTTTTTAAACGTTCCCCTCCTTTCCAAATTCTCTAGGAATGTCACTTCTTAAGGAGAGAGGCATTTACATATAAGCCAGATGTGGGTTTCAGCAGGTTCTGACCAGTTCTGGAGAACCGGTAGCGGAAATTTTGAGTAGTTTGAAGAACCAGTAAATACCACCTCTGACTGGCCCCGCCCCCATCTATTCTCTGCCTCCCGAGTCCCAGCTGATTGGGAGGAAATGGGGATTTTACAGTATCCTTTCCCTGGAGTGGGGAGGGAATGAAGATTTTACAATATCCTTCCCCTGCCACGTTTACCAAATCACACCCACCAAGCCATGCCCTGCCCACCAAGCAGAAGTGGGTTTCAGCAGGTTCTGACCAGTTCTGGAGAACCAGTAGCAGAAATTTTGAGTAGTTTGGAGAACCGGTAGTAAAAATTCTGACTGGCCCCGCCCCCATCTATTCTCTGCCTCCCGAGTCGCAGCTGATTGGGAAGAAATGGGGATTTTTCAGTAACCTTCCCCTGGAGTGGGGTGGGAATGGAGATTTTACAGTATCCTTCCCCTGCCATGCCCACCAAGCCACACCCACAGAACCAGTAGTAAAAAAATTTGAATCCCACCACTGATATAAGCACCTACTCAAGATTTTCCTTGTTTCCCTTCTGCTTCTGTAGCATATATTCAGATGAAAAGCTACGTTAAAAATGTAAATATTTGCTCAAAAATCTCTGCAACAGATTGAAATCCCCGTTAAGATGAGGTTAAGTCTTAGTGAGTACGTGAATATATTTATGAAGTTTCCTTGTTACTGGCTTTTTTCCCGCAGTTTTCTTTTAAAATAATAATCAACTGGGGATTGTGGTATAGTCTCCCACTGAAATACTTGCCAAGCTGATGCTGCTTAGTTTTTTGAACAAGTTCAAGCAAGGTCACCTCTAAGGAATAATATCTGCTGTAGTTTGCCATTGGTCAAGATATATACTCAAAATAGCAGAGTTCGGTCAATAATAAAGTTACTTATCAACTTAATGAAACATGTTGCCCCTGCAAACATATCTGCTTATGGGATTGTGGTAAACTGTTGGAAGGACACACGATTTTTAAATGAACAAAATAAAAAGGTTAAAATGTTACTGGATCCAGAGATAGACGGTGAAATGAACCGGCTGAGGAGGCTGTAATCCGGGGAGTTCGATGATCAATCCGTGACACAAAATAGATCACTTGGATCTTTCGGTCTTTCTACCCGATATGATTATTCAAAAATAGCATTTCCCTTTTCCTGTCCCCATGTGGATCTTAGGAAAGCACAGCCCATCCTTCTTTCATTGTGCAACACTAGTTAACTTTACTATAACTGAAGATTGGTATTTATTTGGGTATGCATGATAAAATGCAGCTTCAAAAAAATCGAGAAGAACAAGAAGAAGCCAAATAAACCAAAAGCTTTTCCAAAAGTAGCTTAAAAGAGTTACTATTCTAGCACATCCTAGGGAAAAGAATTATTTATTTATTTATTTATTAAAACTATTTGCCACCCATCTGGGAAGCTATATTTTATCAAAGTTATGTTCTTATGTTTGTTTGATTGGTCGTTTGTTCATTCGTTCATTCATTCAATTTCTATAGCTGCCCATTTTAGTCAGTGACTCTGGCTGGCTTACAGTTCAAAAACTACAGGTAGTGCTCAACTTACAACAGTTCATTTAGTGACTGTTTGAAGTTGCACTGAAAAAGTGACTTATGACCATTTTTCACACTCATGACCCTTCCGCATCTCCACGGTCATGTGATCAAAATTCAGACTTTTGGCAACTGACTCATATTTATGACGGTTGCAGTGTCCCCGGGGTCATGTGAGATCACCTTTTGCAACTTTCTGACAAGCAAAGTCAATGGGGGAGCCAGATTCATTTAACAACCGTGTTACTAACTTAACTGCAGTTGATTCACTTACCAAGCATGGCAAGAAAAGTCATAAAACGGGGCGAAATTCGTTTAACCAGTGTCTTACTGAGCAACAGAAATTTGGGGCTCAATTAAGATTGTAAGTCAAGGACTACCTGCATTCTTATGTTTATTTATTTATTTATTCAATTTCTATAGCCACCTGTCTCAATCAATGATTCGGTGGCTTACAATTTGCACACTATATTACAAATCAAAATGCTAAAAACTTTTTAAAACAATAAAAACAATAGAGACGTCCAAAATAAATATACATAGCAGACAGTATACTCGGCCAGTTAGCAAAATAGCCATGAAAGGGGCTCTTGGCATATTCAATGTCCTGGGCATGGGAAAAATAGCAGAACCTTTAAGCATAAGCTTCGAAAAATCTTTCAGGACCAGCTCCTTGCCCAACCAATGGTTACTAGCCACGGTCATCCCTACAAAAAGGGAGACCCCAGTCTAGTTGAAAATTACAGACCAATCTCTTTATGTTGCGTCACCTGCAAAGTCATGAAATCAATCATTAACCAATCCATTATCCTCCACCTAGACAAACAACCCACTCTCCAACAAACAATTTGGTTTCAGAAAAAAAATTATCCTGTAATCTGCAACTACTACACTGCAAAAATATATGGACTACACATCTCGATCAGGGCAAAGCAATAGACGCAATTTACATAGACTTCTGTAAAGCCTTTGATTCAGTGGTACATGACAAACTACTTCTAAAACTAAAATCTTATGGCATTTCTGCTGCTTTCCTGTCAAACAGGCAACAAGTGGTCAAAATAGGAAGCGCTCTATCAAATCCTGTACCTGTTAACAGCGGTGTTCCCCAAGGCAGCGTTTTAGGACCAACACTCTTTATACTTTACAACATAACCAGGTTTTTAAGGCTTCACAAAAGGCTGATAAGATTTGGGGCCATTTTAATCTCCTTCTGCGCCTCAGCATCCGTTCCTCCATTTTAAAGGGGAGGGCTCAGTTTTAACCTTCTGCTGTGCTCAGTCATTCTCTGTTCCTTTCTATGGTTGAAATCTCAAGTTGCTTCTCTTGAAGACAACACAGTGGGGTGGCCTGCAATGCCTAAGGGAGCAAGGAAGGACTGCACAACTGACTGTACAATGACAATACAGAAGTGAGGACCTCAGCTCACAGCAATTCTCTTTCTTCTATAGGTTCAGATAAATGTATCCAATATGGACCATCCCTTGGACTGCCTTGGGCATCTCCTGTGGATGCTGATGTTGCTTCATTTTCCACTGCAAGAAGTCCACGGGTTTTTCCCCAACATCTGGTCTCGGACCATGGGCTTCACCTGGGGATCCATCACCCACCAGGACATGACTGAAGATGCAATTCTGAACATCACTCTTCGCCTCTTTTCGGAGATGCCTCACCCTACCAAGGGGAATCGTATCCAAGAAGAGGACTTTAAGGTGAGAGGGAACTGGACGTGGATACCTGAAAGGAATGTGAGGTGAAAGGAGCAGAGATATCTGCAGCAAAGTGGGACACGTTACAGCCCAGGTGGACAATTAATTTTTCCCAAGGGACCACATGAGGAGTTTTACTGTTGAGGAGGGCTGAACCAACAGAGCTGTGAAGATGCATTGAGACACACGCATGCACATAAATTGAAAAAAATAGCGGTAACCTTCAAATTGAAATCAATGCAGTTGTATTGCATCCATGGTGTTCACTTATTTACATTTTCCCCCTAATTTCCAATTGACCTAAAGTCAGGGACAGGGACAGCCAATGTGGTAGATGTGGCCTGGAGGCCATTAAATGCCCAAATCTGAGTTATAGCCACCCTGTTCCTCAATGACTTTCAAATCAAATAACTTTATTGTGGCCATTAATCAGCAGGAAAAAAAGAAAGGAGAAAATAGGGGTTTTAAAGATATTTTATTTATACATTTTTAATAAACATATTAACATGTTTAATAAACATAAAAAATCAATGTCTACATGAATAGTGTGTTATCTGAGTACAATTAATTTTGAGAAATTGTAATAGTGATAATATTCATAACATTAATAATCACCTAATAATAATATTTGCTTATCCATTTCAATATACCTTCCTTGTATAATTAATCATTCTCTTAAGTGTTTAAAATTCTAACTTCTGTTTCTGTTAGCTAGCCATTGATAAAACGCATCCCATGTTAAAAAAAATACTTTGTTTCTTCCTTCTTTTTAATTTTAAGTGTTAATCTACCCAGAAGTAAATAGTTTTTGAATATCCAGAACATTCAGTAATAAATGAGGAAAGATGCACTTTAAAAAATGCTTAAAAGCATCGTTCTTATTAGTAAACAATAAGATAGTTAGTTAGTAAATTATTAGTTATTGTAAGTTAGTTAGTAAAACTTAGTAGTAAGTTAGTAAAACTAATCTAAAATCTAGAGTTATAGAGCCCCTAACAAATCTGAGGAAGGTACAATACAATGGCGTAATAATAATAATAAAAGACCAATGGGTAATGCTGAGACAGAGCCAGTCCCTGCTCAAACAAGTTCATTTGCTTTTAATTAGTCTTTGTCTAATTTTGTATGCCACTGCACAGAACCTGGTAATCTTATATGTTATTTTGGAATTAATATCAGAAAGTAAGAATTGCTTGTAGCTCAAATGACATTGTACAAAGCCCTCCTTTATTTACCTGAATTGCAATGCCACCGGGAGGGGGGATCTTGCTCAGCACCCCCAAAGTGCATCTTGTTCACTGCTTATCAGCAAAAACAAAAAACAAAAAAACAGGCATTCTAGCCAGCTTACTTGGTTTTTGCTGCCAATTACTGTAATTGCCAATTCCCAGTTGAGGACAGTTCCTTTATCATTGTAGGTGACAGAGAGTGCTAGTCAGAGGTGGGTTTCAGCAGGTTCTGACCAGTTCTGGAGAACCGGTAGCGGAAATTTTGAGTAGTTCGGACAACCAGTAAATATCACCTCTGATTGGCTTCGCCCCCATCTGTTCTCTGCCTCCTGAATCCCATTTCCCAGGAGGAAATGGGGATTTTGCATTAACCTTCCCCTGGAGTGGGGTGGGAATGGAGATTTTACAGTATCCTTCCCCTGCCATGCCCACCAAGCGACACCCACCAAGCCATGCCCACAGAACCGGTAGTAAAAAAAATTTTGAATCCCACCACTGGTGCTAGTGCTGTTACTGATGTTTTCAAATACACAACCAACCCGATTTTATGACATATTCTGCAACAGTCATTCGGGGCAGTCGTTAAGCGAACATGGCAGTCGTTAAGCAAAGCTATTGTTTGCAAGGAGTATCTTTTGCCAGAAACTGGAAGTAGTTTTGCCAGTTTCCAGCAAAACATTGTAATGTAATCTCTGTTGTAAGCTGCCCAGAGTTCCTTGGGAGTTGGGCGGCATAGAAATGCGACTAAATAAATAAATAAATAAATAAAGTCGTAAAACACAGTCATATGACCGCAGAATGCCATAAGCGGTCATAAATGTGGGCTGGATTGCCAAGTGTCCAAAATGAGATCACATGACCATGAGGGAGCAGCGTCAGAACTTTGAATCTGGGCCATAAGATTTTGGAGGGTTTGTTGGCACCTTGAGTGGCTGCTAATCAAACCGGTCATTGAGCGAGGACTACCTGCCAAATAAAAAACTTTGAAGAATTGGAAAAATGGTGGCATTTACAGGAAGAAGCAAGGCTGGGTATGGAATTCTGGGAATTGAAGTCCACACCTCTTAAAGTTGCCAAGGTTGAGAAAAACTGGCCCTTCAAATTCAGTCCACCTATCCATAATATGTATTTCAGTTGAAGACCTATCCTTTCATTTCCCCTCAACACACTCTTCCTTCTCTAGTTTGGGGGGCGTGTGGGGGAACACAAGGACTTATCTAACATTTTTTTTAACATTACTTCTCCTCAACAGGACAAGACACTATTGGCTGATGACATCTTTGCTGCTTTCTATGGTCCTGAGGTGTCGTCCAAACGTTTCCGTGGAGCCGTCGCAGAAGTGGCCAACGCCAATGCCGCCATGGACTTTGGGAATACGACCCGTGATGAGCCCATTTTCCACTTCGATTCGGAGCTCATTCACTCCGCCAATAGCTGGCTGTTGCACGTTCGCCAAGAGATCCTTCAAGCTGTGCGTTCTGAGCAATATGGCATTGCCCGAAAAAAGCTGGGACAGCTGCTCCATTCCTTGCAGGTATCCACCAAAATTCAAAATTGAGATAGCAGGGAAGATGGCAGCCTTCTTGGTGGTAGCCCCACTTCTATAGATGTAATGGTCTGTGGGAATATGTTTACCGTCAGGGTTCCAAGTAATAGACCCATAGCAAGAAAAACTCTGAGGCAGATGAATTCCTCAAGGAATAGATATTCGAGATACCATATTGGCACAAATCTGGTGAAAACCAACTCTGAAGGTTCCTGCAGTTTTCACCTAACTAAAAGAGAAAGTTTTCTCTGAACTCCAAACAATCAGTCACATGGTCCAATCAAGATGCTGTTTGGTTGCCTGGCAACATCACTCCTCCTTCCACAGTCCAGGTGTGAGAATGTCCTTGGTTCCCAAGAAAAAGTATTTTATTTTGGCTACAAACCCCAGCTATCTCTAATCTCCCCTCCCTACCCCCTAATTTTTATAGGTAGTCCTCGAATTGCAACTGTAACAAAGCCTACCAATTATGGTCATAATTCGTAACAGTCATAAAACCATATCTCAGCATGTGGTACCCAAATATACAGGTTAATACAGTTAGTCCTTGTTTAAGTAACTGAGTTCGGACCAGCAATTCAGTAGTTATGGTTGCTAAGTGAAACAGCAACTGTGCTTATAATCTTAACTTCAGTTTTCTTATGCTTTAGAGACCTATAAATCATAAAAATTCTGTTTCGGGCAAAAAAACCCAGCAATAAATGTCCATTGGCAAACCAAGATTCGCTTAACAGTCATGTGATTTGCTTAACAACTGAGGTAAAAAATGGTCACAAAATCATCTCTGGTGACATATTGACTCCACTTATGACCACATCGATTTATGACCCAAATTCCAAACCTAACTGTGGTTGTAAATAGAGGACTACCTGTATGTGTTAAGAAATGAAGCTATCGAGGTTAGATAAAACAGTCTCTGGCCAGAAAGAGAACCATGGTTTATGTGATGGCCTTCTGGGGCCATCAGGAAAATGACCAAGGATCTGCTGACTTGGGAAAAAGTCTAGAATTTAAACCTGGACCATATAGGGACTTTGATTTCTGCACCCGCCAATGGATAAATCTGTGTCTCTGTGGCTTCATTCTTATCCAATGAATAGACTAGCTGAGGCATGTCTGTAAACTTTATGCCAACTATCCCAGTCCTGAATAAGGGATTAAGTATCCAGAGAGACGAGAATGAATAGTTGTGCCTGGGGGAAGCATAACCAATTACGCCCCTCAACTAACTCCCTTATATTGTCTGTTATGAATCAGCACATCCTCATCTTTCTGCCTTTTTAATTAATTTATTTATTTTGTCGAGCACATATTAGATAATATATATAAGTATAAGCATGAATTGAATACATAAAATGAGTACAATTAAAGGGAACATTAGGATAGGGACGGTAGGCATGCTGGTGCTCTTACGCACGCCCCTTACAGATCTCTTAGGAATGGGGTGAGGTCCAGGGTAGACAGTCTTAGGTTAAAATTTTGGGGGTTTTGGGATGAAACCACCGAGTCAGGTAGTGCATTCCAGGCACTGACCCCTCTGTTGCTGAAGTCGTATTTTCTGCAATCGAGTTTGGAGCGGTATACCTTAAATTTGTTTCTGTTGTGTGTTCGTGTATTGTTGTGGTTGAAGCTGAAGTAGTCATTGACAGGTAGGACATAATTTTATGTACTACGCTTAGGTCATACCGAAGGCGGAGTAGTTCTAAGTTTTCTAAGCCCAGAATTTCAAGTCTGGTGACAAAAGGTATTCTGTTTCGAGCAGAGGAGTGGAGGACTCTTCTTGTGAAATATTTCTGGACACGTTCAATTGTATTAATGTCCGACATACAGGGCGGGTTCCAGACAGATGAGCTGTATTCAAGAATTGGTCTAGCAAATGTTTTGTATGCTCTGGTTAGTAGTGCAATATTATCGGAGAAGAAACTACGCAAGATTAGGTTTACAACTCTTAATGCCTTTTTGGTGATGTTGTTACAGTGGGCTTTGGCACTTAGATAATTTGATATGAGTACTCCAAGGTCCTTGACAGAGTGAGGGTCATCTACAAGGTTGTGTCCACTCAGTTTGTATTTTGTGTCCTGATTCTTTTTGCCAATGTGTAAGAAAGAGCATTTGTTGGTTGAAATTTGGACTTGCCAATTGTTTAACCATTCCGACACAAAGTCAAGGTCTTTTTGAAGGGTAGCAACATTGTCTGCGGTTTTACATCATCGGCGAAGAGAACGCAGTTTCAAATAGTCTTCAATTTTTTTCAAAAACTACGGGTAATCCTTGACTTGCAACCATTCATTTAGTGACTGTTCAAAGTTACAACGGCATGGTACTGAAAAAAGTAGCTTAGGACTGGTCCACACACGACTGTCGCAGCATCTCCACAGTCACGTGATCAAAATTCGAGCCCTTGGCAACTAACCGGCCTGTATTTGTAATATTTGCAGCGTCTCGAGATCCTGTGATCACCGTCTGACCTTCCCAGATGGCTTCCGACACACGAAGTCGGTGGGGGGGGATCAAATTTGCTTAACGGCCGCATGATTCATTTAACAATGGCAGCGATTGGCTTATCAACCAAAGAATGTTAAAAATCCAAGCCTGACTCCAAGCTTAATAACCGTCGAGCTTAGCGGATGGAAATTCTGGTCCCCAATTGTAGTTGTAATTTGAGGACTGCCTGCACTGAAATCACACCAAAAAGAGTGAGAAACTGTACCTGAATTTGCTAACTTTTAAATCAAAATGGAGGATCAAAATCCATAATTTGACAAAATCATAATACGGGAGCTGCTCACCCTCTTTCTTTCCGGCCAGGATTTCTACAGCCACAGTAACTGGGTAGAACTGGGATATGATGGAATACTCCTTGACTTGGTTCAGCCGGGCCGCGAAATTCAGTCTGTTGCTGAAGGTATGGATCGGGTACAATTTTTCTCTTTTACCTGAGTTTGCCTCCACATGAGATATCGTAAGAATAGAATAGAATAGAATAGAATAGAATAGAATAGAATAGAATAG
>WNWU01000158.1:1601081-1634989 GCA_012654045.1 Ptyas mucosa
CCTTTTTTTTCTTTTAAATGGCTCTGACCAGCCAAGCTCTGACGATCAGGCAACTCAGATGGGATTGTCAGAGCCTTTTAAAAGCATTTTTTACATGGTTTTATATGTAAAAAATGGTTTTAAAAGTAAAAAAAAAAATTGGCCACGCCCACCCAGTCACATTACCCTCCCCCCCCACCGAGTCATGCCCACAGAACCAGTAGTAACAAATTTTAGATTTCACCCCAGAATAGAATAGAATAGAATAGAATAGAATAAATAGAATAAAATAGAATAGAATAGAATAGAATAGAATAGAATAGAATAGAATAGAATAGAATAGAATAGAATAGAATAGAATAGAATAGAATAGGAGTAACAGAGTTGGAAGGGACCTTGGAGGTCTTCTAGTCCAACCCCCTGCTCAGGTAGGAAATCCTATACCATTTCAGACAAATGGTTCAGACAAATGGTTATAATGGTTGTAGGATCACATGATCACCGTCGACCTCCAAGCTGCCTTCCAACAAACAAGTCAATGGGGGGGGAAGCTGGATTCACTCAACGACTACTTGCTTCACTCAACAACTGCAGCAATTTGTTTAATAACTGTGGTAAAAAAGGGTTGTAAAATTGGGCACGGGGAAAGTCGGCACGAAGAGGCCTGGCGGCGCAGTGATTGAAGTGCAATATTACAAGCAAACTCTGCCCACAGCCTGGAGTTCGATCCTGACACGGGGTTCAAGGTTGACTCAGTCTCCCATCCTTCCGTGGTTGGTAAACTGAGGATCCAGATTGTTTGGGGTGGGGGGTGGGGGTTGCGATATATGCAAATAATGCTTCTGCATTGTAAACCGCCCAGAGAATGCCATAAAGAGCTACAGAGTGGTATATAAGTCTAAATAGCTATTGCTATTGCAAGATTTTGCCAAGAGAATGAGAGGAAAAAGTGGAACTTGCATTTATTAGTAGTCCATTTTGCTGAGACCGAGGAGGGTCTCGGGACCCCTGCCCTCCTGCCTTTTCTCCTACCCCCCCCCCTCTTTTTTTTTCACTCCACACTATTTCTCTTGTGCCTTTTCAGCTGGCATCCGGACTTGCCACGATTGCTCTGAATGGACCTGCAAAGGAAATCTCCTGGAGAAGCTTGCTGTTCTCACCACGGGTTACTATGGTTCCCATCCTGAAAAGCCTATTGGTATGTTTTTGTTGCCAATGGAGGTGGGGGGGAGAAAAAGGCTCTGTTTGGAAGCCAAGGAGAATTCCCCCCCCCCCTCCCCTTAATACTATCAAAGGCAAAAAGCCTCATTTGTATTCTTCTTGCATCCTTAGAGAGTTGACGCTAAAATCTGTAAGGAGGAGAAAATGAGTTTTGGCACAGCTTCGAGAACTTTTTTTTTTCTCCCAAATGTGTTTCTTTGAGATGTTCTTTTCCATCAGCTGTCTGTTTTATTTATTTGGTATCCGGTGTGTGTGTGTGTGTGTGTGTGTGTGTGTGTGTGAGAGAGAGAGAGAGAGAGAGAGAGAGAGAGAGAGCACTCCTGTGGAACTGTGGAGAATGGTAGGGCCTTTTCATAGTTAATTGATGGGGGAATGAATGAATCTTTTCTGCTTTAGGATTTGGAGGGTTGTTATTTTTGTGTGTGTCCTCTGAAGCCTAGTGGAGCCTTCCATATTGTTTCTCTGACAGAGGAAGAGCGGGGGGAAAATAGAATAATGGAAGCCTCTAGCAAAAGAGCTTTCTAGATCAGTCCATAAATAAACCAGTTCCTTTATCAGTCCATCCTGGCAAAAATTCTCTGGTCTCTCTTTTTTTTTAATGCAAGAAAATCCTTTTTTTTTCTTTTGCACAAAACAGAGTGCAAAACATGTTCTAACATATGCACCTTGTGCAGAATTGCTGAAAAGTTTGGGCAGGTTGGACGAAATTATAGAGCAGAGAGACCCCCATAAAGATATTGTGACAGAGCTCATATTGGTAGGAGACTGGGAGGTTTAAAAACAGCATATCATAAAAACCATGTAAATGGTTGTATGAAAAGCAGAGTTTTCCACAGGAATGGTATTATTCCATTATTCCATATCTGCTGAATATAACACCACATTGACAACAGGAAGTAAACACTCAGCTCCATTCAGTTGGCCAGACTCCACCCCGCAAGGGATTATGGGATCATTAAATAGAGATGATGATGATGATGATGATGGTATTATTCCATCCTTCTCCAAATGGTATTATTCTACCCGTCTACACCTTTGCAGGTGAAGATGCTAGGCTGACAGTCTTTTTCCTCCTTCCTTTCTCCTCAGGGAAGTGCAGTCATGGTGGGAGGTTCGATGAGAGCCGCCATCAAGAACCTCGAGGCGGCATCAATAAGGACAGCGCCTCCATGTTCTTCTCGCCTCACCATTACCTGCACCAGAAGGCAGCTAGGCTGGCCCAGGAGGCCTCCATACACTTCCTGGAGAAGATGTGGCGAGAAATAGGGAACAGGCAATTTATGAGGTAATCCGGTCCGTTCTTTTAAGGTTCTTACAGTTAACTGTCACTTATGGATTTGGAGATTGGCCGTAGATAGTCCCAGAGGCATTTTTCTGAAGTCTCCAGAATTTCCTCCGACTATTAGTCCTGAAATTAGGTATAGGACAGAGGTGGTATTCAGCAGGTTCCATCCGGTTCGGGAAAACCGGTGGTGGTGGCGGCGGGAGGCTCCGCCCACTCACCCGGACGTAATCAGTCCTGTTTTTGACGTTCTGTGCATGCGCGGAAGGTCCTGTGCATGCGCGGAAGTAGCGTGAACTGGTATTCCACCCCTGGTATAGGACCATTTTACATTGATTTTACACTCCCATTGAGGCAGATTAGAAAGCCTATAAATTATCAAATTTATATGCTGACCATTTTACAATAGAGCGACTCTGAAGAAATTAAAAGACCATACCTATCTCTTGTGGCAAGCAGCATTGTGTTAAGTGGCTGAAAAGAATTAAGGAACAGCAAGCCAAAGAAATTACAGGGACAAATGAGGAAAAGAAGAAAAACAATGCATGAATCAGTGTTTAGTAGAAGCACGGATAATTGGCAAATTTGCCATATCTTTCCATCTTTGCCAATTATCCGTGCTTCTACTATACACTGATTCATGCATTGCTTTTTGATCTTCTTTAAATTTCTCATCTCTTCTTGAGACTCTCACATCATGTTTTTCATCTCCTTCCTCACAACCCGTTGGCTATTCTGTTCTATGTTTTTTCTGTGTTTTAATTCTCTATTTGCTTTCTCTATGTGACTGAATCACATCAATGTTCCTCTTTCATCCTTGCTTTTGTGTGAATCCACATTCTTTCATCGCTCGTTCATTTTTGAGCCTTTCTCTTCTCGTTTCATTAAGCACGTTCCTTTCCCATCACATTCAAATTACTTTCTCCTGTCAACCTCAATTTTCATTTACGTATAACAAAGCAAGCAGAAGTGTCCTTTTTATATCCAGTCATCCCGGCTTCTTTAAACAAACATTAATTACTCACATTTTCAGTTGTCTTGACAATCATTAATTCCTTATGATAGGCCACATGCTGCCTAATACTCTGAAAAATTTCCCTATTCATCAATTTCATGTAACTGTCAAACAAGGCCCTCTTGATCTTCAGGATATTAAATTTCAGATCTCTTCTCTTCCTTGCACTGTACAGTTTAACAGTTGCTGTAAATCAATAGAGATAACAGCCAACAAGATAGCATTGGCTGAATACAGCAATACGCATCCAATTATACACATACACATTCCATTTTAAAATGTAATTTTTATTAATTTTTAATAAGTGTTATCACAAACATATAAAAACGAATGTAAAATAATAAAGAGCAGAAGCGGGAAAGGAAAAAACAAGGAAAGAGAGAGAGAGAGAAAAAGAAAGAAAATGAAAGGAAAGAGAAGAAAAGAAAAGAAAGAAGAAAGAGAGAGAAAGGAGGTGAAGGAAGAAAGGAAGGAAAAGAAAGAGGGAGGGAGGAGAAAGAAAAAGGAAGGAAGAATGAAGAAAGGAAGGAAGAAAGGAGAAAGAAAGCGGGAGAAAGAAAAAGGAAGGAAAGAAGAAAAGGAGAGAAAAAAGGGAAGGGAGGAAAAGGAAGGGAGGGAGGGAGGGGAAAGAGGAAAAGAAAAAGAAAGAAGGAAGAAGGAAGGGAGAAAGAGAGAAAGAAAAAGAAAGAAAGAAAAGAAAAAGAGAGAAAGGAGGGGAAGAAGGGGAAGGAAGAAAGGAAGGAAAAGAAAGAGGGTGGGAGGAGAAAGAAAGAGAAAAAGAGGAAGGAAGAATGAAGGAAGGAAGAAGGGAGAAAGAAAGAGAAAAAGAAAAAGGAAGGAAAGAAGAAAAGGAGAGAGAAAGGGGAGGGAAGGAAAAGGGAGAGAGGGAGGGAGGGGAAAGAAAGGAAAAGAGAAAGAAAAAAGAAGGAAGGGAGAAAGAAGAAAAAAAAAGAAAGAAAGAAAAGAAAAGAAAAAGAGAGAAAGGAGGGGAAGGAAGAAAGGAAGGTAAAGGAAGGGAGGGAGGGAGGAGAAAGAGAGAAAGAGTAAGAAAGAAAAAAGAAAGACCGAAGGAAAGGAGAAAGAAAGAGAGAGAGAGAAAATTTGAAGGACTTGTCCTTGTATGTTTCCAGAGATCCACACCAGTTCATTACACTAAGCTACACTTAGTTGCATCAAACACAGTTGGTTGTTTTTGTCTAGCCTGGTAAACTGCAACCCTTATTTTACAGACCAGAAGGACTAAGCTTACTTAACATGCTAAGCCTACATAACATACATAACACGCTAAGCCAGCCCCAAATAAACCACATTATCGCTTAGCATCATATGCGAATCTGCCCTAAAGAATAATTTATTAAATCACAATTCACACTATTTTGTTCGAAGGTTGCTAGATATCAGCCCAACCACAGGCCTGAGCTTTGTTGTGGACACCACTGGAAGTATGGGGGAAGAGATCAGCGCGGCTAAGTTTCAGGCACTGGAGATCATCAAGCGGCGCCGAGGCACCCCTCAACAACCAGATTTTTACCTCTTGGTGCCTTTCCACGATCCCAGTAAGATTACTGAGATACCGTATTTTTCAGAGTTTAAGACACACTTCCCCCCCCCCCCAAAAAAGTGAATGGAAATGTCTGTGCGCATAATACAGCAAATGTTGCCAAAGCCCCGCCCAGAAATGGGTTTCAGCAGGTTCTGACCAGTTCTGGAGAACCGGTAGCGGAAATTTTGAGTAGTTCGGAGAACTGGTAGTAAAAATTCTGACTAGCCCCATCCTCATCTATTCTCTGCCTCCCAAATCCCAGCTGATCGGGAGGAAATGGGGATTTTGCAGTAACCTTCCCCTGGATTGATGAGGGAATGGAGATTTTACAGTATCCTTCCCCTGGAGTGGGATGGGAATGGAGATTTTACAGTCTCTTTCCCCTGCCACGCCCACCAAGCCACGCCCACAGAACCAGTAGTAAAAAATTTTGAAAACCGCCACTGGCCCCTGTCACCTGCTGGCTCCCACCCTTTGGCCTCTGCCTCCCAGCAATTTGCCTCCTTGCAGCAAACAGCGTGGTCAGCTTCAGCACAGCCTCATTTAGCCCGAGTAGCTGATTGGCAGTTGGATCTGCCTCCCGGAATACCTCCTATCAGCTGTTCCAGGCTGCGGGGATCGCCGCTGCCCATCGCTACCACCTATCCCCACCGCCTGGAACGGGCTAGAAATGGGACACACAGAGGCCGAAAATGGGGCATGCAGAGGCAGCGATAGGTGGCAGCAGCGATGGGCAGCGACAGCGGCGATGGGCGACGCCAATCCCCGCAGCCTGGAACAGCTGATAGGAGGTATTCCGGGAGGCAACTGCCAATCAGCTGCTCGTGCTAAATGAGGCTGTGCTGAAGCTGACCACGCTGTTTGCTGCAAGGAGGCAAATTGCTGGGAGGCATAGGCAGTTTCCCCCCCTTCCACTTGTTTTCCTCCACAAAAGCTAGGTGCATCTTATACTTCAGAGTGTCTTATAGTCCGAAAAATATGGCAGTCTCTTTTTTTTAGTTGAATTTCATTTTTTATACTATTTCTTGCTTGTTAACTTTGTCTCCAACTTTACAAAGTAGAATAGTAGAAGCAAAGTTAAAAGTGAAGCTAGCAGAATACAAAGTTAAAAGTGAAGAATACAAAATAAATAAAGCTTAAAATGAGACACGTTTGAGACAAATGGGGAATTGCAACATATATACAAGGTTGTCAGAACTTCTGGGTATTTGACCAGAGACTTTGCTGAATAAAAAACATCTTTCCCTGCTGGAAGATGGATTTTGGAGACAAGACTCCAAAAGTCTCGTCTGCAAGGATTTGGGATTTCCAATCAACAAGCTTTGGATGTTAGCAGAACCGAAAGAGGGCTCTGTCCCAATGATCTAAAAACTCAGGGAAGCTCATGTGAGAAAATATGTGTGTTGGGGGGGGGGGGGGGGGGGGTAGAGTTTCCCTGAAAGATTCTAATTCAGTGTTTCTCAGTAAAAACAGTGTAACGCCACCAATGGCAATAATATTAATAGCAATAAATCATCGTAAAACATCAGGATAAGCATTGCAATTCTGAAGTGGTTTTCTAAAATGTCTTGGAAAATGTAACAGTTTTCACCTAACACTGGATGGTTGTATGTGTGTTTTTCTGCAGAGGACTTCCAAGCAATGCTTCATATACTAAAATACTAAGAAATAATATTAGATGTTTTGAGAATTGACCATTACTCTCTCTTCCCCCCTCCTTCCCTCTCTCTCTTTCTCTCCCTCTGTCTCTCTCTCTCTCTCCCTTTCCTCTCCCTCTCCCTTTTTCTCTCCCTCTCTTTCTCTTTCTGCCTCTCCTTTCTCTCTCCCTCTCTTTTTCCCCATCCCTCTTCCTTTCTCTCCCTTTCCACTCCCTTCCTCTTTTTCTCCCCCCTTTCTCTGTCTCCTTTCTCTCTCTCCCTCTCTCCTTCTCTGTCCTTCTCTTTCCTTTTCCTCTCCCTTTCTCTCTTCCTGTCTCTCTCCCTTTCCCTTTCCTTTCCTTTCTCTATCTCTCTCCCCCCGTCTCCTTCTCTCTCTTTCTTTTCTAGGTTTTGGACCAGTCAGTAAGACCAGTGACCCTGAAGAATTCTGGAAAGTCTTAAATACCATCAGTCCGTTGGGTGGTGGAGATGAGCCTGAAATGTGTCTGTCAGCTCTGGAGGTAATTATTCATGAAACACCCTTTATTGCTGCATAATTTTATAGATTGGAAGTTCTCAAACTGTGATCTATGCAAACTCCATTGAAAAAGCCCAGAGAAAGATTAGGGGGGAAAAAACCCACAAAATATTGGATCTCCACTTGATTGATGGATTTCTGAAGATGTAGTTATTAAGCTATTTTGACCAGGACTAGATTATTAAATGCACAGTCAATAAAGAGAGATTCAATCTAGAAATAAGGAAAAAATTTCTGACAGTGAGAACAATTAATCAATGGAACTATTTGCCTCCTGGAGTTGTGGGTGCTCCATCACTGGTGGTTTTCAAGAATAAACTGGACAGCCATTTGTTTGGGATGGTATAAGGCCGTGATGGCGAACCTATGGCAGGCGTGCCACAGGTGGCACGCAGAGCCATATTGGTGGGCACGTGAGCGTTGCCCTAGCTCAGCTCCAGCACGCGCCAGCTGATTTTTGGGCCACCAGAAGTCAGCAAATGGGCTGTTTCCGGCCTCCAGAGGGCCTCTGGGGGGGTGGGGAAGGCTGTTTTTGCCCTCCCCAGGCTCCTAAAAAGCCTCTGGAACCTGGGGAGGGCAAAAAAACAGGTCTACCAGGCCACCAGGCCATCACATGCCAAAAGGAAGGGGAGCATGTGTGTGTGTGGGGGGGGGTCGTGCATGCGTGGGGGGGGCAGGGCGCATAGAATTATGGGTGTGGGCACGCATGCGCGCGACCACCCCGCACTCCCCCAGCTTTTGGCATGCGATGGCAAAAAGGTTAGCCATTACTGGTATAAGGTCTCCAGGGCAGTGGTGAAATGTAAAATGTGTTACTACCAGTTCTGTGGGCATGGCTTGGGGGCGGGGGGGGGTGGTGTTTAATGTGACTGGGTGGGTATGGCCAACTTTTTTTTTTTAACTTTTAAAACCATTTTTTTCTACAACATCTTCGGCTGAAGAGGTTGTAGAAAAAATGCTTTTAAAAGCCTCTGACGATCCCAGCTGAGCTGCGCGATCATCACAGGCCTTTTTTTTTTTTACTTTTAAAAGCATTTTTTCGGCCGAAGAGGTTGTAGAAAAAATGCTTTTAAATTTTTTTTTTTAAAAAAGCCTCTGATGATTGCGTGGCTCAGTTGGGCATGGGGGGTGGGGGCAGGGATTTTTGCTACCGGTTCTCCGAACCACCTGTGTGATCCAGTCCGAACCAGGAGCATTTCACCCCTGCTCCAGGGGTTGAACCCAAAGACCTCCAAGCCTTCCAGTCCAATGATTTTATGGTTCTAAAATCCTAACTGGATAAGTGTGCCCTTTCAATAGCGTAATTCAGGTGCAATCTTTTCTCTTTTTAAAAAAGACAGCAGCTGAAATACCTTTTTCAATAATGGATCAGAGAGATCTTGATTTTCATAATCTTTGGTTGATGATTGATTGCTTGATTGCACACCTTCAGATTGATGTTGACCGTCAGCAGCCACAGAGATAGGCTTTCTCCAGAATGATCTGTCCCCTCCACCCCATCTTGAAGTCTCCCAATAATGTATCCATCAACACTTTAATGAAGTCCATCTACCTTGCTGCTGGTTGTCCTTTATCTTTTTTTCCCTACCAACAATGTCAAGCATGTTTTTTTTAAAAAATGTTATCTGCTGCGGTAGCAGCCCTCCGATATCTCAGGGGCTGCCGCAAAGAAGAGGGAGTCAAGCTATTCTCCAAAGCACCTGAGGGCAGGACAAGAAGCAATGGGTGGAAACTAATCAAGGGGAGAAGCAACCTAGAACTAACGAGAAATTTCCTGACAGTTAGAACAATTAATCAGTGGAACGACTTGCCTCCAGAAGCTGTGAATGCTCCAACACTTGAAGTTTTTAAGAAGAGTTTGGACAACCATTTGTCTGAAATGGTATAGTGCAGTGATGGCTAAACGTTTTGCCATCACGTGCCAAAAGCGGGGGGAGCACAGGGGTGTGTGTCACACGTACGTGCCCACACCCATAATTCAATGCGCCCCGCTCCCCCACATATGCGTGCATGACCCCGCACTCCCCCCGCTTTTGGCACACGATGGCCCGGTGGGCCTTGTAGGCCCATTTTTCATCCTCCCCAGACTCCAGAGGCTTTCTTGGAGCCTGGGGAGGGCGAAAATGGCCTTCCCCACCCACCGGAGGCCCTCCAGAGGCTGGAAACAGCCCATTTGCCAACTTCCGGTAGGACCGGAAAACCTGTTTTTTGCTGTCCCCAGCTCCAGAGGCTTTCTAGGAGCCTGGGGAAAGCGAAAAATGGGCCTTCCCTATCCCCGAGGCCAGAAACAGCCCGTTTCCTAACTTCCGGTGGGCCCAGAAGGCCTGAAAATCAGTTGGCTGGCGTGCACATGTGCGCTGCAGCTGGACTAGGGCAACGCTTGCGTGCCCACTAATATGGCTCCACATGCCACCTGTGGCACATGTGCCATAGGTTCGCCATCACAGGTATAGAGTCTCCTACTTGAGCAGTGGGTTGGACTAGAAGACCTCCAAGATCCATTCCAACTGTTATTCTATTCTGATAAATGTTATGTTCAAGGGATGTATATGAATCTTCCTTGTCTTTCTCTTTTTTTTTTCACTTAGCTTGCCCTCCAGAACTCGCCACCCTATTCTGAGATCTTTGTCTTCACGGATGCATCTGCTAAAGATGCTCACCTGAAGAACAGCGTGGAATCCCTAATTCAGGAAAAGAAGTGCAAGGTCAGCTGAGCCTCTCCCTTTTATCAAACAGTTTCCTTTTGGGGATATTTCTTTCCAGTTGTATAATATGCTGGTGCAAAATATGCCAGCCTCTTCCTCCCAGCATCCTACTACATCCAGGCAATGGGGTGTCAGATGCTGTGGCTGAGAAACCAGGCTCATGGGTGTTTGGTAGGGATAAGGCAGCAGGAGGGAATGATGGTGTGTGTGATTGTATAATCACACAAATGTCGCAACTTAAACACTTGCATGAACCATTGGGACACAAGTACTGTGTTTCCCTGAAAATAAGACCAGGTCTTATATATATATATTTGGGACCAAAAGACCCATTAGGCCTTATTTTGGCGGGATGTCTTATTTTGCACCCGGCCACCAGCTCTCTCTCCCACCATCTGCTTGCCCTAGGCTGCAATGGCTTACAGGGTGTTCTGTCCCCTCCCATGAGTGGCCTTGCAGAGGCTCAAATAGCCACCATTTCCAAACACAACATTACCATTTTCATGCAAGATAGACCCCCATTTCTAAACTCTTTTGATGCAGAAGATTTAGAATATTCTGCATTCTGGATCCTAAGCCTGGAATTCTTTCTTTCTCAATATCAGGTGACCTTCCTAATCACAGAAGACCCGTCCAAGACTCGAACGAAGCGGGAGACGCTTGCCCCGAACCGATTCGACTTGTACGTTCACTTGGCTGAGAGTTCGGGAGGCCAGATTATATTCACAGACAATGATAATATCCGGCAGATGACTGAGATTATTGGTGAATCCAGTTTATCTTCGGTAATGGAAAGGTGCACGTGTGTATATGTATACTGTGTTTCCCCCAAAATAAGACCCTTTCATATTTTTTGAACCCCAAAATAAGTGCTTGGCCTTATTTTTGGGGAGCTCTTATTATTTTGGGGAGCATGGAGCAAGATGGGGCTCCTCTTGCCGTCTTACCTGATTTCCAGCTCTGCGTTTAAATATTTTCGGGGAGGGCTTATTTTCAAGGCGAGGCTTACTTTAGCGCATGCACTCAAAAGCCCGATTGGGCTTATTATCAGGGGACATCTTATTTTCGGGGAAACAGGGTACTTAGTAAATCATATCATACAGGTCAGGAATGTAACAAACATAATTGGGACCCCAATTTCTGTTATCAAACAAGGTCATTGTTAAGTGATCTTGGGAACCTTTTTTTGCTGTGATTTGCTAAACAAATCACTTCAGTTGTTCCGCGAATTTGGCTTCCCCATTGGCTTTTCTTGTCAGACGGTCGCAAAATAATGATCACATGACTCCGGGACATTGTAACCATCATAATTACATGCCAGTTGCCAAGCATCACATGACCCATGGGAATGCTGCAACGATCATAAGGGTGAAAAGCAGTCGTCGGTCACAAGCAACCGTTCTTCATATATGTTTTTGTCTCCAGGCCTTTAATCGTCTTAGTTGCTCTTCTTTGCACTTTTTCCAAAGCCTCAACATCTTTTTTGTAATGTGGTGACCAAAACTGGATGCAGGATACCAGATGTGGTCGGTCGTAAGTGGAGGACTATCTGTATTATATTTTTCTAGGTGACTCTCTTTCGCTACCACAAAGGAAACATCTTGAGACCTAAAGGGACTCAACGCAGGACAAAGAAGCAGGCTCCCCAGTTGGCAAGCCACCAGTTCTGGATTGATAGTTTGGTGGACCATGTGGTGGTAACCATCCAAGGCTCAGTGGAGTTCTTTGAAATAAGGGACCCTACAGGTAGACATCTATATTCCCTCTTATAGCGATTTGTTTTCATGTTTTAGGTCTTGTACTTTAAAAAAAAATGCTTTTACACTTGGCATATTGTTTCTTTTTCTTAATTTTGGGGGAAATGAATGAATTAATGTTGGATTAACAGTGAGGAGATCAAAATATAGCTTACTCTCGGCCATGGAAGCTCCACAGGGGGCTTTGGGCAATTATTTTTTCCTCACAGGGTGGTTGGGGGAAAAATAAGAGGAGAAAGCACTATATATTTCACCTCAAGTCCTGTACTGTACAAAAAGGTGAGTTATAGGTGGTCATCTACTAATGACCTGTTGCTTAGCAACCATTTGAAGTTACGATATAGACCCTGAAAAAAACTACTTGAAATTGGAGTCAAAGTTTCCGTGGCCACACCCCACCCATTATCACATGATCACATGATCACCTGTTGGGTGCTTGCCAATTGGCTCACATTTATGCTCGTTTGCTTCATCCCACAGTCACATGACCACATTTTGGTATTTACTTCCAGTTTGTGGCGAAACCAGACCAAAATGATTTTGCTTAATGATCACAGCATTCATTTTTTGACTGGTGCAAAAAATGCTTTACGATTGCTGAAAGGTTAAAAAAATTAGTCGGTCAAGTGGGTGATCTGTTTTATGACCATCATGATAATGAGCAGGCTCCATTAGTGTCATAAATCGAGGACTACCCATATAGTATCTAACAAATGAATATTTATTTGTATTCAGCAAAATTAAAAAAAAATACTCCTGGTAACTAAATAGAATAAATTTATTTATTTATTTATTTTATCGAACTTCTCCTTTCGGACTCAGGGCGGTGAACAGCCAGAATAAAACATATGTATATAAAAGTTAAAATAATTTTAAAATAGATTAAATAATTTAGGCCCATATAGTTTAAAAGTATTCCAAATTCCAAATTCAAGATTTAAAAACTTAAGTATCATTATGTAAAAAACAACATAAAATCAGGCCAGCCCAGCGAGTTGAAAAAGATGGGTTTTTAGGGCCTGATGAAAAGTCCGGAGGTCGGAAATTACTCGTATCTCTGGGGGTAGATCGTTCCATAGGGTGGGTGCCACCACAGAGAAGGCTCTCCCCCTGGGGGTCGCCAGCCGACATTGTCTGGCTGACGGCACCCTGAGGAGGCCCTCTCTGTGGGAGCGAACCGGCCGGTGGGAGGCAATCGGTGGCAGAAGGCGGTCCCGTAAGTACCCGGGCCCTAAGCCATGGAGCGCTTTAAAGGTGATCACCAACACCTCGAAGTGCACCTGGAAGTCCAGCGGGAGCCAATGCAGCTCGCGCAGGAGAGGAGTCACATGGGAGCGCCCCGTCGCTCCCATAATCCCCCGCGCGGCCGCATTCTGCACCAGCTGGAGCCTCCGGGTACACCCCAAGGGGAGCCCCATGTAGAGAGCGTTGCAGTAGTCCAGACGACTACTATAGAATAGAATAACATTTATTCTATACTATAATATAGAATAGAATAACATTTATTCTATTTAATTTAATTTAATTTAATTTATTTAATTTAAGCAATTAGTGCAAGTTCAAATCTCACCAGACTCAAGGTTGACTCAGCCTTCCATCCTTCTGAGGTAGGTAAATTGAGGACCCGGATTGTGGGGGCAATAAACTGACTTTGTAAAAACACCGTTTATGGGGGGGGCCAAAAGCCCTAATAAGCAGGTATATACAAAAGAATGAAGGCTATTGCTCTAAGTGCATTGTAAGCCGCCCTGAGTCTTCGGAGAAGGGCGGCCTATAAATTGAACTAATAAGTAAATAAATAAATAAACATAGAATAAATAAACACAGTTTAAATATTGACAGCACAGTCAAGAAAACTGACAGTCGGACTTAAAAAATTATAATACTGAACAACGCAAGAAAAAACATAAAGATAATTTAAGAGTTGGAGATAAAAATGAGGCCATGTCAAATCAGGAAAAGGCTCCAACACTGGAAGTTTTTAAGCAGAGACTGGACAGCCACTTGTCTGAAATGGTATAGTGTTTCCTGCTCGAGGAGATGGTTGGACTATAAAACCTCAGAGGTCCCTTCCAACTCTTATCGTTCTAACCTGATTTTTAGCAGTTTTTGAAAAATTGACAAAAAGGTGGGTTGACCTAATTTTCAAAGAGAGACTATTTCACAACATCAGCTACTATGGAGAAGCATAGGACATAGAACAACAGAGTTGGAAGGGACCTTGGAGGTCTTATAGTCTAACCCTCTGCTCAAATAGGAGATACTATACCAGGGGTCAGCAACCTGCGGCTCTGGAGCCGCATGTGGCTCTTTTATCTCTCTCCTGTGGCTCCCTGTCGCTGGTCGGCTCCACAATTGAGAGGGCTTTTGGTTAGGGCAGGTAGAGGAAAAAGGATGCCGTGCTAGGAGGAGACTCTATGGTGGAGGAACTGGACTTCCGGTCGGCTCCAGAATTGAATGGAGGGCTTCTGGTTAGGACCGTTGTGGCTCTTTGAGTGTTTAAGGTTGCCGACCCCTACACTATACCCTTTCAGACAAGTGGCTATTCAGTCTCTTTTTAAAAGTCTCCAGTGATGGAGCACCCGCAACTTCCAAAGGCAAGCCATTCCACTGATTTATTGTTCTTCATAACCAGGAAATTTCTCCTTAGTCCTAGGTTGGATCTAACTTTAATGGTCTCAGAAATGAGGAATGCGAAGTAGTTTCTTCCTAAAGTGATCTTATTGATTGGGTCAATTCTGGCTGGTATAGGTGGTCCGGCAGGTTTTATTAGGTGAAAACCAGTACTTGAAATTGAACTTGGAAACCAACTGGTAACCAATGCAGGCCTCCAGAACTGGGTTCACATACTCCTGGGAATCCAGACTACATTCCACTACAACTGTGGAACGCTGCAACCATCCATAAAGTGAAATGTGAGGTGTAGGGTGCCCCCATCAGAACTTTGAAATGAGATTGCTTTTGGAGGGTCCATCATAACTTCGAATGGTCACTAAGTGAGCAGTTGTTAAGCGACGACTACCTATACTTGAGTTTATTCTTAAACACCACTGATGTTCTTCCCACCTTTTTTTTTTGTACAGATAGATTCCAAACTGATGCGACAATTCACGGTCCCTTAGCCAAGATCCAGCACATTGGTGGAATTTATAGAGCATTCCTTTCCATTCCTGTCCATCCTGGGGAATGGACTTTGAAACTTCGGTCCAAAGGGCATTATTCGGTGCACATTCAAGGTGAGAAATGGGTTTAAACTGGGCTCTTTGCTCGGCGGTACCAGTCTTTCCGTTAAGCATAGTGACACTGATTTCGGGGTGTAGGTTGTCTCCACCAGGGGTGGGCTGCAGGGGGTTTGCAGGGATTCGGGAGAACCTCTAGCTAAGATTCTGCGCAGTTCAAAGAAGTTAGCATTTTCAGTCTTTAAAAAATTGTATTCTTCAACATCCTAGTCCATTGCTGGCCATGGCAATAGCAATAGTACTTAGACTTACTTATATACCACTCCAGAGGGCTTTACAGCACTCTCTGAGCAGTTTACAATGTCAGCATGTTACCCCCCAAAAATCTCGGTCCTCATTTTACTGACCTCAGAAGGATGGAAGGCTGAGTCAACTGGAGCTCCATCATGATCGAACTCCAGGCTGTGGGGCAGAGTTTCTGTCCCCGTCTCACACACACACCCAAACAGCCAGCCGGGGGATAAATAAACCTTGCAAACACCAAATTCCAGTGATAAAAGGCTTGGCAGCAGCCCAATAGCTGCTTGCCAAGAACTTTTTGCTCCGAGAAGGAGGGGTTGTTCCTCCACCAGATAATACAGACAAAATACACACAGTCAAATCGTAATTCGTTCATAATTAAGTCCACAGCAGATAAGCGTTATTTCCAAAGGTGCAAAGTGACTCGCCAGAAGTTTAGCTTTGTCCATCACAGAGTCTGAATGGCCACCACACTCCCTTTTATACCCTGTGGGGTGTGGTCCACTGACTCAGCTTAATCTCTGGCACGCCTCTTTTCTGCTGCATGCGCTTATCTCTCCGATGCTGGCGTGGATCCAGCCAAGACGTATCCCCCTCGCTGTCCGACTGCAACTGCTCGGGGATACCTGGCTCCTGGCCAATCTCTTCTCCTTCGGGAGACACCTGAGGCATTGCCAGAGAGGAGGGTCCTGGAGAGGGAGGCCTGGCCATCTCCTCTCCTTCATGTTCGGAGCCTTCTTTCTCCGATAAGACCGGCTCGGAGGTCGGAGCCACAACACTAAGTTTGCATGCAATACTGCATTCTAACCACTGCACCACCAGGGCTCTGGTGGTGGATCTGGTTTTAAACTATCTGAATGTTTTGATAGGTCGGAGCACCCTCGATTTCTTGTATTATTTTGCTGTTCCTATTGATGGACGTCACCCAGGGTTATTCATGCTGGATAGTCCTCCTGTTGAAGGTAAATACGGAGAGTGTTTCTGTTCAGAAGATCCATGTTTGCTTTTACATAAATGAGAGATCTATTGGTAGCCTTCCATTACGTATTTGGCAATCATAGCTGATTGTGGTAGAATGAAGTCTGGAATCCCGGGAGGGAGGGGCTGCATTCCAGAGGACCAAGAGACAGCAAAGTTTAGATTGTTTGGGAGAATGAGAGTTGAGATATCTCCTCCGTAGAAATGTTTAGAGCATATGTTTAATGATGCAAGTACCCGTGTTTCCCTGAAAATAAGAACCTGTCTTATATAATTTTTTTTTTGCCACCAAAAAAGGCACCAGGTCTTATTTTCAGAGGGGGAGGGGGTAAAGTCGTCCACTGGCTCACCTCACTTGTGCGTGTCGCCCCCAGCCTCCTTTTCACTGTCAGAGGCCTTCAGGAACTTTTTCTGTGACCAGCAAGGCCGGCAAGGCTTTTCTGAAGGCCTCTGCACCCAATTGATCTGGAGCTCTGTTATCAGCTGCAGAGGCATTCAGGAAAACCTTGCTGGCTGAGGATGAAATGGGCCGGCAAGGCAGGTGTCGGGGTGTGAGAGGCCTGGCTGCAACTGTCCGACGGTAAGTAGTAGGGCAGCTCTATCCCCCCATCCCCACCCTTTTTACCCATGTACGCTGGAGTCGGCGGGGTCTCAATTACAGCTTATTTTGGGGGCAGGGCTTATATTTCTACCCCCAGAGATACGTACGATACCGGATCTCCAGACTTTTCGTCGGGCCCTTAAAACTCACTTATTTCATCTAGCCGGGCTGGCTTGATCCCATCTTTTGGTTTTAATTCATAATTGATTTTAATTGGGGTGTTTTAAATTGTGGGCTGAAATTATTTAATATCTTTTTAAATTGTTTTAAATTTTGTGTGCTATGTTTTAACTTGGCTGTTCACCGCCCTGAGTCCTGCTGGAGAAGGGCGGTATAAAAATCAAATAAATAAAAATCAAATAAATAAAAATAAATAAATAAATATTGGGCCACATGTAAAAATCAAGCTGGGACTTGCTTTCGGGGTAGGTTCAGGGGTAAAATCCAGCAGGTTCTGACAGGTTCTGGAGAACCGGTAGCAGAAATTTTGAGTAGTTCAGAGAACCGGCAAATACCTCCTCTGGCTGGTCCCAGAGTGGGGTGGGAATGGAGATTTTGCAATATCCTTCCCTCAGGAGTGGGGTGGAAATGGGGATTTTGCAGTATCCTTCCTCTGCCACGCCCACCAAGCCATACCCACCAAGTCACACCATTCCCACCAAGCCACGCCCACAGAACTAGTAGTAAAAAATGTGGATTTCACTACTGGGTAGGTGGTATTTTCGGGGAAACATGGTAATTTGCCTTAGGATGACAAGATTTTGTCTATAAATGAGTAACAATAAAGAAAATTGTTTACAATTCACTCTGCATGTCTTTCTTGGTTTTTGGAGTCTGACACTTATCTCTGAAGAGTGTGATTTTATGGGAAATTATCCCTCAACTTGTACCATCATAACTTAACCTTAAAAATCATGGATCATGGATCATGGATCATGGATCATTTCCTTCTGACATTATGCTTTCAGATGAGGCATTGATTATTCAGTCAATCCATCCCAGCTTGTTTCTGTGTTTCTCTTCATCAGTGTTCTTTCCTATGCCAATTCCATTTCCACCACCACCTTTTCAGAAAATAATAATCTCTAAAGCAGAAAACGATGGCTTTTTTTTTTTGCACTATGCCTTTTGATTAGTAAGGTTGGCAGATCTTTATGTGGAAGCATTCGTGATCTGCTGCATCTTATTTTCCATCTTAGGTATAGAGACAGTAGTGCTAGAGTGTCGCCTAACCATTATTTTCTCACCCTGCTTCCTCCCACCCTTTTGTGTTAATCTGACAAAAGCATCACCCAAAATACAGGCTGATTTGAATATGGGGGAGAAATTTACAGCTGTTCATCCCTGTCTTTGCTATGATGCTTTGAGCCTGTACCTCATTGTGGAAGGAAGGAAGAACCATATCAGCACTGTTTGAATTCCCCACTTCAAAAAAATAAAATGTCCACGAATGAATTGCCGCTGTGACTAGGTAGGATAGAGGGGGAGGAAGCTAGCCACCAGACTTCAAGAATATAAGTGAGCGGTCAGACGAGGAGACCCAAAATCTTTGCTAGCCTCACATTGCAATAAACAAGGAAGCCTGACCTAGGCTTCCTTAAAAAGCATGAAGCAGAGTCTTGGTCACGGCAAAACCCCTTTTATTTACATGACTGTGAATTCCTTTCATTCTCAGTCAGCAAGGCTTGGCAAACAGTCTTTCAGAGGAATATTTATCAACACAAACCTTATCTCGCTTGGAAAGCTGTGAGATAACTAGTTTCTAAATGCAGGGCAAGGCAAAACTTGGCACAGAGTCTCTTAGAGTCATGAACAGAACTTTCCACTCTTGAAACAAACAAACAAACAAATTGTTTCCTCCAAAAGCCACTCCCCATTCGCTCCTCTTTTGTTTCTATGGGAGGGGCCAATCACCTCCAAGGTGTGGCTTTACTCCCAAGTCAACCCTGCTTTCTGAGTTGTTCTTGTCTTCTGGCAGCTCTGTGCATGCACATACTGGGAACAGGCTCCAGCTGTTCCTCTGCCTCACTGCTGTCTAGCTCCCTCTCTGCCTCCGACACAGAACCCTCGTCCGAGCTTTTCCCAACCCCCAGGACTGGCCCATGTTCCTCCCCAACCTCCTCACTGTCTGACTCTGCTAGTCGCCAGCAGGCCACAACACATACATCAACTTTGCAGTTACCAAGATTGTTGGACGAGCAGGCACAAAAACAGCCAGGGAAGTGATTGAAGCCTGGGAAACAGGCCCCTCATCAATCAACAGGTGCTGATTTACCCCCAGATTATCAAGTATTTAGGAGGCGGGGCCTTGGCAGCACAAGGAAACAACAGCCAATCACTTTATAGCCAGCCATCAATACCAACGCAATCTACATCTAAAACGTTACACACAATAGGCACCATAGAAATACCACACACACAACAGCCAAAGCACACAGAGAGGTTCCTTGAGGATAGGCTCCAGCACAAGTCCAAAAACTCAGAAGACAAAACCTCTGGTCCTGGTGACTGACTCAGATTGGATCCTGCAATGTAACATCCAGTTGTTCCTTAGAACTATCTCCATCTTTAGTCTAAACACACACAAACATACACACTTCAAACATTCCTTTGTTTGAAGATGAAAGGAACCAGGCACACCAGGTTCTTTAGAGATTGGATGTCTGGTACATTTAGCATTTGCTTTCCAACAGGTTTGCCTACCTACCTGGTTGTCATGGCGATTGGTCTGAATCAGACTAAGTCGGGCTCCGTTCAGCTACAGTCGGTGAACTTAGAAACAAGAACAGGCAGCCTTGGGGAGTTAAAATTGCAGAGAAGAGACAGTCGGATGGACCTGTTTGTGGCCGAGCTGCCTCCGACTCTATCAACCACCGAGAGCTTTTCCATAGTTGTACATGGAATGGATGGTGAGGGCCGGAAGTTGGAGAGATCTGCTCCTCAAGTTGCAACTGTCACAGGATCCCTCCTAGAGGTAAGAGGAAAGTTAGAGGTGGAAGATTTGGGGCGTCTACCTGTATTTTACAGCTGTATTTTACAGGTTTCTCCTTTTCCTGCCGTTATTGTACTATTGACATTCTGTCATGTAGAAGTTAACATTTTTGATAGGTGTGTCAGACCGGTTCGCAAGAACCGGTAGTAAAACTGGCGGGAGGCTCCGCCCACTGACCCAGACGTCATTATAGGTGATCTGTGCATCCCCGGGCGTGATGCGAACCGGTAGTAAAGGTAAGTAGAACCTACCCCTGCTGTGTGTGTAGATGTATAGGCCTTGACGTATGACTTAAAGAAGTTAGAATGGACACCCCCCCCCCAAGGAGTTCAGAGTGCCAATGGCCATGTTCCCCCATGGTTACATGACTGCATTTGGGGTGCTCAGCAGCCAGCCCACACTTATGGCCATGTGCAGCATCCCACAATTACTGGACTGGAATTTATGCCCCATAGCTAACAATGGAGTAACATTACAATTAAAAAGTTTGCTTAATGATTGCTACAAAAAAGTTGTAAAATTAGGCATGGTCATTTGATGGCCCGCTTAAAAATTGTCTTGATTTACAACCGTAATTGCAGGCTCAATTAAGGTCATAAATCGAGGAATACACATACCGGGGTAAAATCAAGTAGGTTCTGACAGGTTCTGGAGAACTGGTAGCAGAAATTTTGAGTAGTTCGGAGAACCGGCAAATAACACCTCTGGCTGGCCCCAGAGTGGGGAGAGAATGGAGTTTTTGCAATATCCTTCCCCCAGGAGTGGGGAGGGAATGGGAATTTTCCATTATCCTTCCTCTGGAGTGGGGTGGGAACGGAGATTTTGCACTACCCATTTCCTGCCACGCTCACCAAGCCACGCCCACAGAAGCGGTAGTAAAAAAAAAAATGGATTTCACCATTGAAACAGCTCCTTAACAAAGGACAAGAGAAATATATTTAAACTATCATGTCAGTTTTTGCATTTTTGCTCTCCAATTCTGTCCCTTCTCAGCACAGTACCTCTGACATGGTTTTCTGTGTTTTTCATGCTGTTTTTCCATTCCTCCACTTCCTGAGGTATTTCCTCTTCAGGACTGGGCTAATATTTTTCTCCTACCGTCTAATACGAGTTTTAAAATCTCCTCCCTCAAAATCTCAGGCCCTGATCGGCCTTCCTAGCTAATTAATGTTCATCTGAGCTCTCTTCTGTTTTTAAACTGACCTGCTAACACATCTATCAGCAGATACTTAAGGAATTATCTTTTCTGGGCAATTTCTTTTGTGATGTCTCTCTCTATCTTAGTTCTGTAACTTAAAAACCCTGATTTGTTCCAGCTGAGCAGAGAGACTCCTGTGTTCCCAGGAAGACGGGTTTCCATCTCCTGGAAGGTCACAAATCCTGGTGCACCTAAATATTATGGACTAAAAGTGATCAGTCTTCCCCGGATTCCAGCCGACATATCTAATGCCAGGTAATTTTTCTAAGTGTTCATGATTTTTTTTTAAAAAAATTTTTTTAAATTTTGATTTATATGCCGCCCTTCTCCGGAGACTCGGGGCGGCTTACAATGCGCTAAGCAATAGCCTTCATACTTTTGTATATTTATACAAAGTCAGCTTATTGCCCCCACAAACTGGGTCCTCAATTTACCTACCTTAGAAAGGATGGAAGGCTGAGTCAACCTTGAGCCTTGGTGAGATTCGAACCTGCAATAATTGCAGGCAGCTGATGTTAATAACAGGGCTTTATAAGCAACATTGATAAGCAACATTAGAAGGTATTTTTCTTATGTTGAGGGTTGATATACAGTGTTTCCTGCTTGTGTGCCTAGAGTCAAAACAGCTTATGTTTCCAAATTACTCTGCAGACAAGAATGAAATAAAACTATCTGCAAAACTCTATCTGCATTTTCTTGGTAGAACTAATAATGCTTAAGTTTTTAGAGATAGGGCTGGATGTGTTCAGACAATGTTTGATGAAATCCCAGCAGCTTTATTTCTAGGTATTGTTGGAAGAAATATCCTTCTGGGTTCAGTTCCAAGTGGGAAAAAAGACACTGGATTCATGGAAGTTGCTTGGAAAGAAGGTTTATTGATGAACAGGATCACATGGCTTGAGTTCCTGAGCAGAAAAAGGGGCAAGATGCTGAGAGTGCCTTTGTTTTATGCCAGTGGTGGGTTGCTACTGGTTCGCCCCGGTTTGGGTGAACCGGAGCGGCAGCGGCGGCAGGTTCCGCCCATCTGCCCGGATGTCATCAAATACAATCTGCACCTGCGCAGAAGTGGCGTGCGCACAAGCAAACAGGTAGCAAAGATAAGTGAAACCCACCTCTGTTTTATGCCCTCTCTGGGCCCCACCCTAGAGCTTCCTGTTCCTGTGTAAAAAATGCATTCTGATTGGTGGTCAGACTCCCAGGGGGTGGGGGTCTTAGCTAATTTTGTAGGCTGTCTGTCTCCCAGGCTTGCTGGCTGATGTAATCTTCCCAGGTACCATGTGGTGAGATGGGTAGAGAGCTAATACTATCATGTCCTGAGGGTCATGTCTTCATCCCATCACCCTAGAGCTGAAGGAGGTAGATCTTTATTATGTAGAATAGACTGGCTTAGGCCTTAATGGCCCATTGACAAAGGGGGGGGGGGCTGAGTTTCTGCCTCCCTTTTAAGGGAAATATTCTGCTGTTTTAATATTTCCTAAAATATTTCATTTTTCTGGGAGAGGGGTGGGTGCTAACTTCCTACAGTATCTAAGATAAAGTTTCAGAGCTCTGCGTAATTCTCTGTCCTTTACGTCTGGCAAGGAAAAAGTGAGGCATAGAAAATAAGGATTCATTCAACCATTCTTCTGTAATAAAGATGAAAACATTTTTTTCCCTGACTTGGAAATGTAATTTTGATTACTCTCTCAAAGGTATGCAATTGATTGCATATATCTTCCAGTCATTGCTTTGTCTCTTTTGATAGTTCTTTATATTTCTTCAGAGGAAATGCAGCATATATAAAATTCCAGGTTTTTTCCCATCCCATCCCATAACAAACCTGCTTAGCTTAGTTTTAGCACTACCTGTCCTCAAGGCCTATTCTTGGGACATAAAACACACCTTTGCATTCCAGTTGTAGGAATTTAGCACCCACTCCTCTCCTAGAAGAATGAAATATTTTAGGAAATATTAAAAAGGCAGAATATATATCTTTGCGTCAAACAAGCAGATTGGGTTTGCGAAGTGTTCAGAAGCTCTTCTGCATGTCAACTGGATGATAAGCTATCGTATAACATTTAAATCTCTTTTACCTAAAGAATATCTTCATTTTTGAAAAACAAACTTGTATAGGAAGTTAGCACCCAACCCCCTCCTGGGAAAATGAGATATTTTAGGAGATATTAAAAGGGCAGAATATTTCCCCTAAAAGGGAGGCAGAGACTCAGCCTCCCCCCCTTTGTTAATGGGCCATTAACGCCCATCACAAATATTTACCTCCTTCAAGCAGAGCCATAGTAGGAATTGCCTGAAGCCCTTTCATTACGTCATCACCCAGCAGGAGTCAACCAAGCCTGGGACTCGAAAGACAACCTACAAAGTTACCCCTGCATGGTCCCATAGGAGTTCTGACAACTAATCAAAACACAAGCTCAGATTCAAAGCCCAACAGAGGGCATAAAACCCAGGCAGTCACAGCATCTCTGCCCTTTTCTGTTCAGGAACTCAAACCATGTGATCCTGTCCACCATTAAACCATCTTTCCAAGCAGTCTCCATGTTTCCAGGGTCTTTTTCCCCACTTGGAACTGAACCCAGAAGAAAATTTCTTCCAACACAGTAAAGCAGTATTTCTCAACCTTGGCAACCTCAAGATGCCTGGACCTCAACTCCCAGAATTCCCCAGCCATAATTCTGTCAGGGAAATTCTGGAAGTTGAAGTCCAGACACCTTAAATTTGCAAGGATGAGAAATGCTATGGTAAAGGGAACTTTGACTCATTGATATGGGGCTTAATACAACTCCCAGCATTCTTCTCCCATGCCCACCTTGGATGGAATTATGGATCAGTAATATCCTAAAATGCCACCTTGCTCCTTGTAAAGCTGCATCTAGGAGTGTATGCTTAACAGAATAACAGAGTAGAAAGGGACCTTGGAGGTCTTCTAGTCCAACCCCCTACTCAAGCAGCAAATCCTATACCATTTCAGAGAAATGGTTGCCCAATCTCTTCTTAAAAACCTCCAATGTTTGAGAACTCACAACTTCTGGAGGCAAATCGTTCCACTGATCAGTTGTTCTCATGGTCAGAAAATTTCTCCTTAATTCTAGGTTGGGTCTCTCTTTGATAAATTTCCATCCGGTGCTTCTTATCCTGCCTTTAGGTGCTTTGGAAAATAGGTTGACTCTCTCTTCTCTGTGGCAGCCCCTTAGATATTGGAACACTGCTATCATGTCACCTCTAGTCCTTCTTTTCATTAAACTACACATACCCAGTTCCTGTAACCGTTCTTTGTGTTTTACCCTCCAGTCCCCTAATCATCTTTGTTGCTCTTCTTTGCACTCTTTCCAGAGTCTCCACATCTTTTTTATATCATGGCAACCAAAACTGGATGCAGTATTCCAAATGTGGCCTTACCAAGGCATTATAAAGTGGTATTAACACTTCACGTGATCTTGATTCTATCCCTCTGTTAATGCAGCCTAGAACTGCATTGGCTTTTGGGGCAGCTGCTGCACACTGCTGGCTCATATTTAAGTGATTGTCCTCTAGGACTCCAAGATCCCTTTCACAGTTACTACTATTGCTTTTCAGGCTGGTATCTCCAGATTCAATTATTTGCTGATACTGAAGGTTTGAGGGAATGTTTCAGATGGTCTATGGAGGCAGCCAGCA
This sequence comes from Ptyas mucosa, assembly GCA_012654045.1. Classification (NCBI taxonomy): domain Eukaryota; kingdom Metazoa; phylum Chordata; class Lepidosauria; order Squamata; family Colubridae; genus Ptyas; species Ptyas mucosa. Next base: position 1,625,661 of record WNWU01000158.1, read on the forward strand.
TTAGGTCCTATCAAGCTACTTCCCCGACCCCATTTTTAATGTAAACTAGACTGTCCAACAGTCACCATACTATAAAAAAGAGGCTCTAGAAAAAGTGCAGAGAAGAGCAACCAGGATGATTAGGGGACTGGAGACTAAAACATATGAAGAACGGTTGCAGGAACTGGGCATGACTAGTCTAGTGAAGAGAAGGACCAGGGGAGACATGAAAGCAGTCTTCCAATATTTGAGGGGCTGCCACAGAGAGGAGGGGGTCAAGCTATTTTCTAAAGTACCTGAAGGCCAGACAAGGAATAATGGATGGAAACTGAACAAGGAGAGATTTAACCTGGAAATAAGGAGAAATTTTCTGACAGTGAGAACAATCAACCAATGGAAGAGCTTTGCCTTTGGAAGTTGTGGGAGCTTCATCACTGGAGGCTTTCAAGAAGAGATTGGACTGCCATTTGTCAGAAATGGTATAGGGCTTGGGCAGGGGGTTGGACTGGATGACCTACAAGGTCCCTTCCAACTCTGTTAATCTGAATCGGAAGGTATTATCATTTTAAATTTCTCTTTCTTGCAGACTGGAGTTAGGCTTCAACCAAACAGGGACAGGACAGATATTCCTGAACATTCCTGATACAGCTCTACCTGGGTCACTGATTACAATAACCCTGCAGGCCAACTCTCTCAACTCCTCTGCAGATCCCGATTTTGCCCATATCGATCTTCTGGTGATGCCTCAACCTCCGGTGAGTCATTGCCATGTTGAGGAAGGGAGCTACTTGAATGGTTTGAGAGGTCCTCCATTTCTACCGAAAACAATTTTATGGGATCAGATAGGAGAACCACCTCATGTAGTACTCTGCCTTAAGCAGTGAAGATTAGTAGAGTCTGCTACAGATGTCCAGCTCTGTCCTTAAGGATAGTGAGATGCTTGCCTGTTCTCAGAATCTGCTGCCTTTGGCAACGTCAAGGAAAGAGATGGAGAATATCCATCTTGTTAGGACATGTTTGATCTGTACGGTTTGAGTACTTCTTGACTGTAAGGTAAAGGTAAAGGTTCCCCTCACACATATGTGCTAGTCCGTTCCCGACTCTAGGGGGCGGTGCTCATCTCCGTTTCAAAGCTGAAGAGCCAACGCTGTCCGAAGACATCTCCGTTGTCTTGTGGCCGGCATGACTCAACGCCAAAGGCGCATGGAACGCTGTTACCTTCCCACTAAAGGTGGTCTCTATATTTCTACTTGCATTTTTTACGTGCTTTCGAACTGCTAGGTTGGCAGAAGCTGGGACAAGTAACGGGAGCTCACCCCGTTTCGCAGCACTAGGGATTCGAACCGCTGAACTGCTGACCTTTCGATCGACAAGCTCAGCGTCTTAGCCACTGAGCCACCGTGTCCCTATCTTGACTGTAGCAGTCAATTGAATTAATGTGTGGGTGCCACTCTAAGTGTGTGGATCCTTCTTGACATCTTGAATTAAATACACAAGGGGTTCTGGAACTATAACCCACCACATCTGGGGGGCAACAAGTTGAGAAAGATTGATAAACATCTGCTCACTTTTTATAAACATCTAAGATGTGGAGCCTAGGGGAATTCACTGGATACCCCACTGGGCTGCATGCATTCTTAAGCAATGCAGTAAACTAGCAATATTTTTTATCATATGGGCAAGTGGCTTTGAATGACAGTGCAATCAACTTGCATCTGCTTTTCCCAGGTGTATTGTTTAAGAAAACAATACTTAAATCAATTGACTGTGCATGAACACTTGCCAGTCCAATGTTTGATTTATTACAGGGGTGTCAAATCGGGTGAAATGCTCCCGGTTTGGACCGGATCGCCCGATCCGGTAGCGATGGCAGCGGGAGGTTCAGAGAACCGGTAGCAAAAATCCCTGCGCCCCCCCCCCCCATGCCCAGCTGAGCTGCAGGATCATCCGAGGCTTTTTTTTTTTAACTTTCAAAAGCATTTTTTCTACAGCTTCTTCTGCCGAAAAAATGCTTTTAAAAATAAAAAAAACAAAGCCTCTGATGATCGTGCAGCTCAGCTGGGATCTCAGAGGCTTTTCAAAGCATTTTTTTCTGCAACCTCTTCCGGGGAAGAGGTGGTTTAAAAAATGCTTTGAAAAGGCTCTGACAATCCCAGCTGTGTTCCTGATCGTCAGAGGCTTTTCAAAGCATTTTTTTGCATTTGCAGAAAAAATGCTTTGAAAAGTTAGAATAAAAAAAAATGTTGGCCACGCCCACCCAGTCACATTACCCCCTCCCACCAAGCCACGCCCACAGAACTGGTAGTAAGAAATTTTACATTTCACCCCTATGTCAAACTCTATTTCATTGAAGGCCGCATCAGGATTGTGTTTAATTTTGGGAGGCTGGGATAGGTGTAGCCAGGGAGTATTGCCAGTTCGACATCACTCATGTTGGGGGCACCTGTGGTGGCCAAGTGCTAAGGTAGGATTTCCCTCACACCCTCCCTCACTCTCATCATAATCTCCCTCCTTCCTTCCTTCCTTCCTTCCTTCCTTCCTTCCTTCTCTTCTCTTCTTTTTCCTTCCCTCTTCATTCTCCCTTTTTCTTCCTTCCCCTTTCCTTATTTTTCCTTCCTTGCTCTCTTCCCATCTTTTTTTTTGTCTTTCCTCCTTCCCTTTCTCATTCCTGTCCCTTCTCGCATGCTCAAATGCAAGAGGGGAAACATTCCTTCTTTTGTTTTTAGTTTGTTTTGCTAGCCCTTTACCAGTGAAAATGGAGCTCGGAGGGGCCGTGTGCGTTCCCCAGGCCCCGTTTTTGGCCGCGATAGCCTCCTGCAGCCCTTTGCTGGTGAAAATGGACCCCGTGCAGCCCTCCCGAGCTCTGTTTTTGGTGACAAAGGCATCGCAGGCTGATCTTTTGCTGTTTCCAGGGCGGCCCCACAGGCCAGATCTAAGCAGCTCACGGGCCTTGAGTTTGTCACTCCTGATCTATTGCAACTTGTCCCTTTTGTTCTTTAATCATAGGTGGAGACCATCTCATCCCCAGTATGCAATGTCACATCTTCAGAGAATTCCTGTGGTCCACCACAGTCCCCTTGTCACAGCCAACGATGGACAGCCACCTTGCAGATCTGGGACAAAGCCGGCATTCACTCCGTACAGGTGGAAAACGGTCTGGTGCTTCCTCACCAAGCCCATGGGCTGGTGGAAATAGTCACTTACACCTCAGATTGTTGCTCACGGCAGGCGGAACTGGTGGTCACCAACCTTCTAGGGGAGAAATACCGATGCCAAGTTGAAGTAATGCCTCCTGCCCTTCCTGGCAAGACAGTAACCGCACCTCCAGATGATGTTAGGATGGTGGCAGATGCTGCTGGTGCTGTTGATAGGGCTGTTGCTCCTTCTTCCATGATCTGGTGGTGGATCTCAACAATCTTGTTGGTCATTGTGTGGCTAGGACCATAAGGCTGCCATTTATGGGAATAGTTCTCGGTGTTCTGGCTGCCCTCTGCTGGGAAATGGTGGCATTTTACCTTATTGGAGAGTGAAGTTAAAAAGAGAGGATGGACTGAGCAGGAGAGCAAAATCTAACATTGGATGAGGAAGGAAGGAAAGGAAGGAAAGGAAGGAAGGAGGGGAGGGAAGGGAAGGGAAGGGAAGGGAAGGGAAGGGAAGGAAGGAAGGAAGGAAGGAAGGAAGGAAGGAAGGAAGGAAGGAAGGAAGGAAGGAAGGAAGGAAGGAAGGAGGGAAGTCCTCAAAGGACCATTGTACGATGTCACATTGGAAGTCCTGGTCAGTGTGACGGGAAAGTCACTAAAATTCTCCTACCTGATTGGAAGAGCTGAGTTAGAGAGAGAACAAGAATTTTTTTTTCTTTAATGGGGTAGCAGAGCATCCCTTAACACAATCTTGTGGCTTTTGACCAGGTAGCCAGGACTGTTCATCTATCAGGTGGTGTTTTCTAACTATGAGCTTGCTCTCTAGTGTGAGATGGGCTCCTTGAAAAAAATGTTTTAACTGGACATGGTAGGATAGTTGTTCTGCTCAGTATGCAGAGGATGGGCTTTAGCCCTAGGTTGTGATTTCCCAAGAGGAATTGTCCAAAGGCCTATGTGGGGCCTGAACCCACAGTCTTGCTGCTAGTAACCACATGCTTTGATGGACAGTACGAGTTTTTGGGATTGCTAGTCCTACAGGCTAAGCATGCTTACCCCTATCTCTTGGCATCATTCCATTCTGGATGACTCTGCCACTTGTGCATGGAGTCTGCTGCAATTCTTTCAGCTTCTCCGAATGTCTCTGGTCTTCAGTGTAAGTGTTTACTCCTTTCTGATCTTAGGAACATGCTGCCAGCTTCACCTTTTTACTCTTTAACTCCCTAGAAATGGGATTAATTATGTTTTGGAGCCGCTTTTGCTAAAACAGCTGTCAGAGTGTTTACAACATGACTACTATTTTGAGACAACCCAGGAGCAAAATACAGGACACAGAGGTTTTCTCATTACAAACAGTGGTTTATATACAAGACTTCTATATACAGATGTACACGTGGTAGGCAAATACCAGGCAAGCAATCAATCTTCAACTCTACACGGAGAGCTACAATGGAGATAGAACACGAGGAGGAGAGAGATACACAAGGGGAGAGAGAGAGAGAGAGACGCCCTCTAATGGCCTCCCTTATATAGATAGCTTCTTAAAGCGGCAATATCCTGCTGACTCATCCTCAGTCTTAAAGGGGCAATAACCCTACTGACTCTTCTTCAGTTCATCATCCTGGTCTACAGCCTTACAACGGCTGGTCACCTTTAAATCTGCATTACAATGACAACAGCCTTCCCCAACCTGGTTTCTTTGAGGTGCATTGGAAGTTCAGTGGTCCCCCTGAACATGAAAGGAACATAACTGAAAGGCACAAGGGGGGAATTGGGGGAAATTTGAAATGAAGGCTCATAGAAGGTAGAAGTTCAACCACAGCATGTTTTGGAAAGCTGGTGAATAATTCCTTGCGGTACACCCCATGCCCAAATGCAGATACATCTCAGTGTTACTCCATAGTGATTGTGCTTTTGATATAGAAATGCTTACAGGTAGGTCAATGACACTGTAATGATTAAACTGTGAACAGATAGGCATATATTAACATTTACAGCATTTTTACGTAAGCAACCAACATTCTCTGAAGCGTAGAGAGCATTAATTCAGAATATCTAGAGTGCTACTTCGTAGCATCCTTTAGGAAGAGAATGTTGTAATATTGAAGAGAGAGAATGGTTTGCATTGTAAAATATGTATCTAAGTGCTAAGGCTAACACTTAAGTGCTACTATTGGTAGCCTTCCAGCTTCTCTATGTAGAGAAACAGATCCGAGGGGATTCTAGGGAAAAGGGTTTTGAAGTGGATAAAATATATATTTTTTTCAATTCAGTGAATTTTGAATATTTTTTCTGGGAGTGAAAAAACACAGCATTGTTTTTATAACTTAGAATAATAGATGTCTATGGAGATTCTCAGCCACCCAGGTTGTCCCAAAGGTGCTTTTTCCAAAGTGGCAATTGGACTTTCTTGCTTTTCTTTGAAGATGTTTCGCTTCTCATCCAAGAAGCTTCTTCAGCTTTGACCATTCACCACCATCCATTGAGAGCTGAAGAAGCTTCTTGGATGAGAAGCGAAACGTCTTCAGAGAAAAACCAGAAAGTCCAATTGCCTCTTGAAAAGGAAACCTTTGGGATATAAAATAATAAGAGTTGGAAGGGACTTCAGAGGTCTTCTAGTCCAACCCCCCATTCAAGAAGGAGGCCCTATACCATTTCAGACAAATGGTTGTCCAGTTTTTTTTTAAGCCTCCAGTGATGGAGCACCCACAACTTCCGAAGGCAGTCTATTCCATTGCTTGCTTGCTCTCACCATTAGAAAATTTCTCCTTAGTTCTAGGTTGCTTTTCTCCTTGGTTGGTTTCCATCCGTTGTTTCTCATCTTGTGTTTTGGTGCTTTGGAAAATCGTTTGACCCTTCCTCTTTGTAGAAGCTCCTCAAACATTGGAACACTGCTATCATGTCTCCCCTAGTCCTTCTTTTCCTTCAACTAGACATAGCCAATTCCTGCAACCGTTCTTCATGTGTTTTAGCCTCCACCCCTCTAATCATTTTTGTTACTCTTTTCTGCACTCTTTCTAGAATCTTTACGTCTTTATTATAATATGGGGAATACAGTATTCCAAGGCTTTGTAAAGTGGTACTAATACTTCTCAGGTGACCTTGACTCTGTCCCTCTATCAGTGCAGCCTAGGATTGCGTTGACTTTTTTTGTTACTGCTGCAGACTGTGTTTTTTTTTTGGCTGCTCCTGCAATAGCAATGGCACTTGGACTTATATTGTGTGAATACTGTGAAATACTGTGAAGTATTATAAAACACTTCACAGTGCTTTACAGCCCTCTCTAAGCAGTTTACAGAGTCAGCCTATTGCCCCCCAACAACCTGGGCCCTCATTTTACTGACCTCGGAAGGATGGAAGGCTGAGTCAACCTTGAGCCGGTCAAGACTCCGTTGTTACATCCCCTAACCCTCACAGCTTCAACCTTAAACTAGCTACCGTGGACCTCACCACATTCCTAAGAGGTCCGTCAAGGGGGCGTGCATAAGCACACCATCGTGCCTATCGTCCCTGTCCTACTGTCCCCATTTACTTGTACTTATTCTTTGTTTCATGTCCATGTTTATAGTTATACTTGTTATCTAGAACATGTTGGACAAATTAAATAAATAAAAATAAAATAAAGATGGAACCCCTGGCAATCAGCAGAATTAGCCTGCAATGCTGCACTCTAACCACTGGGCTACCACGGCTCAGTGCGCACACCCCTTTTGATCCTTCTTCTCTTCAGAGTAGCCAAAAGAGCTTGTTAATTTAATTGCTTTTCCAGGCCAGAATCCTTGGTGGTTACAGGTAATCCTTTCGTGTGTTCTGCTGGCCTCTCTTTGTATTACTCCATGGCAGAATCTAGGAATAACCTCTTTGGCTTGATTTTTACTATTGGGCTGAATAAACATGGCATTTTATTTTATTTTTTTAATTTGATTTATATGCCACACTTCTCCGGAGACTCAGGGCAGCTTACAATGCGTTAAGCAATAGCCTTCATACTTTTGTATATTTATACAAAGTCAGCTTATTGCCCCACACAATCTGGGTCCTCATTTTACCTACCTTAGAAAGGATGGAAGGCTGTGCATCTTATGAATTTTGTGCGCCTTACGAAGTTCTCTTCTTTACACAAGAGCCTCCCAGGTGATGACGGGGCCATCAGTCAAAGAATTGTTGCATCTACCATATTTTTCGGACTATAAGACGCTCCGGACTATAAGACGCACCTACCTTTTTTGGTAAGGAAAACAAGAAAAAAAAATCTACCTCTGCCTCCCAGCAATTTTTCTCCTTGCAGCAAACAGTCTGCTGTAGTTTCATTTTCATTTTCAGCAGAGATTGATTAGCACAAGAAAACAAAAACTTGCCTCCCAGCAATTTGCCTGCTTGCAGCAAACAGCGGAAGCCCGCACAGCAATAGGCAATGGCAATCCCTGCAGCCTGAAACAGCTGAGGGTCGGGAGGCCGACCCAACCGACAATCAGCTGCTTGTGCTAATCAGGCTGTGCTGAAGCTGAAATGGGCTGTTTGCTGCAAGGAGGTAAATTGCTGGGAGGCAGAGGCCAAAGGGTGGGAGCTGGCAGGTGGGCGGGGTTACATTCGGTAGATAAGATGCACCCAAATTTTCACCCTCTTTTGTGGGGGGGGAAGTGTGTCTTATACTCCAAAAAATATGGTAATTATTCACCCAGTCTCTTAACCACCTTGAATCTCCATTAATTTATCCTCTCCAGATACCGTTATTTCACAGAAGTGAAATTATTCATGATGCATATCCATTCCACTGAACCCTGGAGAAGCCCTTACACATTCCCATTTCCCTGGTCAATGCACCAAAATTCAAAGATGAGCGGGGTGAAAAACCCTGGATGGTGCAAGATCTGGACTAAGAGGAGAGTCAATCCATTATTGTGCTTTGGGAAGGAAGCTAGCAGTCTTCATCCATTAGATCAATGTTTCTCAACCTTGGGAGTTTTTGAAAATGTGTGGACTTCTTTAAAGATCATTGAGCAGGACTCTGGATCTCAGGCTTCTTCTGTGTTGCTGGTGCTACAAATGAAGTCCTAGAACGCCTTTCTTAAGTTTCTTCTTAGATCTGGCCTTGGATAATTGTGCTCCACAGGCTTTCGTGATCTAACTTTCCCCCTTTCCATGACCGGCTGCTCCAAACTGCCTCTGAACTAAAATCCCTCTTGCCTTTTGATCTTTCTTATCTTTGGAATAGCCGAAAGAGCTTGCTAATTTAATTCAGGGAGCTTTTCCGGGTCAGATTCCTTAATGGTCACAGATACTCCTTGATATTCGACCCTAATGGAGCCTGAGGGACGTGGTGGCTCAGTGGCTAAGACGCTGAGCTTGTCGATTGAAAGGTCGGCAATTCAGCGGTTCGAATCCCTAGTGCCGCCTAACGGGGTGAGCTCCTGTTACTTGTCCCAGCTTCTGCCAACCTAGCAATTCGAAAGCACATAAAAAATGCAAGTAGAAAAATAGGGACCACCTTTGGTGGGAAGATAACAGCGTTCCGAGCGTCTTTGGCATTTAGTCATGCCGGCCACATGACCACGGAGACGTCTTTGGATAGCGCTGGCTCTCTCTGGCTTTGAAACAGAGTTGAGTACCACCCCCTAGAGTTGGGAATGACTAGCATATATGTGCGAGGGGAACCTTTCCCTTAATGGAGCCTGTCCATTATAGTCAGAAATGTTTGCAAAACAGTTTGGAAATGTTTGGAAAATGTTTCGCAATCTTTTTTTTTTTTTTGGCAGCAGTTGTGAAGCAAAGCCAGGCTTTGCTTGTTGCGCAGTTTTGCCAAAAACTGGAAGTTAAGCGCCGGTTCTCAGCCAAACTGTGGTAAAGTGTGGTCACATGACTGTGTTGCAAACACCTGTAAAACAACCAAAGTTATGTGACCAGAGAAACTTCAAATCTGGGCCCTAAGTATCCCAGAGAAGGTCCATCGTAATTTTTAAGTCGCTAAACAAGCAGTCATAAATCAAGGACTACCTGTTTCTCCACAGGCAATGGCCCTGGAAGTAGAATTCGGCCAGAGCTTTCACCCTGAATTTCTTTCAACAGCTCTGAATAAAAAAAGTAAGCCTTAGACCTGATCCTATTCTGGACTTTTTAAGCCTTAATCTAGATCAGTGTTTCTCAACCTTGGAAGCTTGAAGATGGGTGGACTTCAACTCCCAGAATCCCCCAGCCAGCGTTGCTGGCTGGGGG
>WNWU01000158.1:1635389-1658865 GCA_012654045.1 Ptyas mucosa
TTTTTTTTTACCTACTGACAAATCTCTTTATATTTGTATGCAAATTATTTTTTTAATTTCCAGATTTTTCTGTTGTGGTGGTACTGTCTATGGCAGGCGTCTTTTGCGAGTATTGAAAATAGAGATTTATGTAAGTGTCGTTTTGGAAATTTGAGCTCAATAAAATGAACCTCAATTCATTGGCTTCTTTCGTATTTATTGTTCTGCCAGGAAAGTTTGCCTGAGGGAAGACATGGATCTCTTTGTCATCACCCATTGTTCCTTACGCAGCCCTAAGAACCAGTTCAAAGATAATCCAAGATACGTTAATGACACCTTCGGTTCAACACATTTCAAGAGGTTTACCTCAGAATAAATACAAAATTATTTTTTAAAAGAAGGTAATAATAGCTCAATAATTATGGGGCCTGGTGGAGGGGAAAGGAGAAAGCACTAATACAGGTAATCCTCGACTTAAAACCGCTCATTTAGCGACCAACGGCACTGAAAAATGTGACTTATGACCACTTTTAATGGCATCTCCATGGTCACGTGATCAAAATTCAGACACTTGGCAACTGACTCACACTTAATGACCGTTGCAGTATCCTGGGATCATGTGATCCCCATCTGCGACCTTCTTGACAAGCAAAATCGACGGGAAAGGCAGATTCACTTAACAATAGAAATTTGGGAGAATAACAGAAGTTAAACGTGACTAACTTAACCGCAGTGGTTCACTTAACCACTGCTGCAAGCAAGTTCGTAAAATGGGGGCAAAACTCGCTTTACCGACGTCTCACTTAACAACAGAAATTTGGGGCTCAATTGTAGTCGTAAGCTGAGGACTACCAGCAATGCGATATTGTACTCTGAACTGGTTCGGGATTTTTCCTCATGCGGTTTATATTCAAGCCAGCAGGGAGTTGACAGCAACTAATGAAGGAGAAATCAACTCGAAAGTTTACCGAGGATTGATTTTAAAATGACTCGCTCAGTGCACTGGGCCCGACAGCGAGACAGGCCAGTGGTGCAGAACGTAGAATCGATAGGCAAATAATTACCTCTCTTCAGGTTCTCAAGTCACCCTGCACAGCGAGAAACCCCAGCTTAAAAAGCATGGTTGACAGGTGGCTGTCGGACTTTCAACAAAAAATAATTGATTCCATGCGCCAGGAGTTCTCCATGATTTGTCACAGAAAGAATCTAGAGTCTTTGTTCACTTGCACAGCGTGAATAAGCGCTGGCAACTATTTAGTTCTTCCTATGATTTGAGCACTTGCCCACGAGGGAGAAAACCTTCAAGTGTCCTTCCCTCTACCGGAATTAAATAATCTTTCTCGCCGTATTTAGACAGCACCTTAAGGCCACTGGCAAGCGTCTGATTTGTGGGACTCTCACCCATTATGCCGTAGGCAACTCACTTAACTACAGAAAAACCAGGAGAGTTGAGAGGGTCAGGCTGGGAACAGATCCGTAGTGACCACAAACATGTCAGGAAGATTTTTGCCGAGTCAAAGAAGAGTCGAATTGCACTTCAAAACCAGACAAGAGAAAGATCTAGTATGCTAAGAGGGTTCTACCACTGAATTGTGGTTCACTGCCTTGGCCTTGAGATCAGAGGTCAAATCCAACAGAAAGAGTCACTTGTTAGCACTTCGAGACCCCAAGGGAGCAGCGGGGCACAGACATTTAGTAATTCATTCTGTGCCCCACTTCATCTACATGTCAACTCTCAGAACATCCCTGGCCTGCTCTCGAGTTGCCACAGGCAAGGGGGATGGGAAACCGACGAAGCAGCATGGCAGCCAAATACAAAAGCACATTCCAGACTTCTCTCTCAAGGCTGTCTCCCAGGGTTACCCACAGCGGCCGGAGGGGAGTGATCTCTACAACCTGCGAAATTGCTCTGTTTGCGAATGTGATTGATGACACACCCTGGGGGGAGAAGGGAAACAGGGTCATGATGGGGGCGTAAATTATGTGGGGTCAGAGTTGGCTTCACTTGGAACGTGCCGACATGAAGCTCTGACACCCTGACACTAAGATGCTGTTAATGTGAGATAACTTTGTTTTGCCTCGGTTCGTAGCACGGACCTCTGGAGCACAAACTCTCTGATTCTCCTCCTGGTAGGATGTATGTATAATGTATTTCTTGAAAATACAGGTAGTCCGTGACTTACAACAGTTCATTTAGCAATTGTTCAAAGTTACAATAGCACTGTAAATGACTTCTGACCATTTTTCACATTTACAACCATTGCAGAACCCTTAACATTTGGTTCCTATTTATGACAGTTGCAGTGTCCCGGGGTCATGTGATCCCCTTTTGCGACCTTCTGACAAAGTCAATGGGAAAGCCGGATTCACCTAACAACCATGTTACTAATTTAACAACGGCAATGATTCACTTAACAACAGTGGCAAGAAAAGTGGTAGAAAGGTGGCAAAACTCAACAAACATCTCACTTAGCAACAGAAAATTTTGGGCTCAATGGTAGTCGTAAGTCAAGGACTATCCGTAACTCTCCTGTTAGTTATAAAACCAGTTTTGCTGATTGTAGGTTAAAGTTAGGATTCCGACTCTTCCAAATGCTCTTTCCTACAAAGGATACTCTGCCTCCCAACAATTTTTTTTTTTTAAATTTGATTTATATGCTGCCCTTCTCCGGAGACTCAGGGCGGCTTATAATGCGCTAAGCAATAGCCTTCATACTTTTATATATTTATACAAAGTCAGCTTATTGCCCCCACAAACTGGCTCCTCAATTTACCTACCTTAGAAAGGATGGAAGGCTGAGTCAACCTTGAGCCTTGGTGAGATTCGAGCCTGCAATAATTGCAGGCAGCTGATGTTAATAACAGGGCTTTAGACCACTGTACTATCCAAGGCTCTCACCCTCAAACAAAAAGACAACTCCTGAAAAAAATCAAAGATTTGGGCCATCCAACACTGGCTACCCTGGGTGATCCTTGCCCTCCAGGTGTGCGGGTGAGATTGAGGTTCTACCTGTCAAATTATATTTGATCCTAGTAGTTGGGGGTGTCAATAGTGGGTGGTGGTTTTTTTTAGCTAGGCTCCTCTGGCCATCAGAAGGAAGGATCCTATACAGTGGTGGGTTGCCCCTGGTTCGGACCGGTTCGCAAGAACCGGTAGTAAAACTGGTGGGAGGCCCCGCCCACCACCCCGGATGTCGTCATCAGCGATCTGCGCATGCGCAGAAACTTCTGTGCGTGCGCAGAAGCAAGGTGCGTGCGCAAAGCGAGTGCACGCAATCCCGTTGCAAACTGGTAGTAAAGGTAATTAGAACCCACCCCTGATTCTATATAATTCTTTTTTCTTAGTTTCATGGCTGTTCTTAATTTATATATATATTGAACTATCTCCCAGGGTTTGCTCCTAATTTCAATCTGCCCAACACAAAACCTCTAGGACAAGGGTGTCAAACTCACGTCGTCACGTCAGCATCAAGTGATGTATCAGGACTTCCCCCCCTCCCTTCACTAAACCGGGCATGGTCGTGATCAGAGCGTGATGCATCCGGCCTGCAGGCTGCGATTTTGACAGCCCTGTTCTAGGAGAATCTAAAGATTTATCCATTTGGGGAAATTGAGGTGGATATAGGTTCACCAAATGCAATTTCTCTGTAGCAGTGCCAGTACTTTGCAATACGTTTCTCTGTGAATCTCAAGCAGCCCTCTTCACATTAGGTTTTAGGAAGCTATTAGAAAGACAATTGTCTAAGAGGAATTTTGTGTTTGAATGCAAGCTATTAATTCATTGCCAATTTTATTTCTTCTCCTTGGAACTCAGGTTTTAGACACAAATCTTGTGGTTTTGGTTTTTTAAACACTTATTTTTGAGCGTACCCTGGATCAATGGTGGGTTGCCCCTGGTTCGGACTGGTTCGCAAGAACTGGTAGTAAAACCAGCAGGAGGCCCCGCCCACTGCCCCGGATGTCGTCATCAGCGATCTGCGCATGCACAGAAGCAAGGCGCATGCGATCCTGTTGTGAACCGGTAGTAAAGTTAAGTAGAACCCACCCCTGCCCTGGATGTTTTATTGCAAATTATTGAGTATGACCCATTGAGGTCACAGCACATTGCTGTGGGCTAAATCCAAATAAATAACCAAATAAACTTTAGAAGGTCATGAGAAAGGAATTGTTTCAAGAACAAAAGAATAAAAGAAGGAAGAAAGTAATAGAAAAATTATCAAATGGAATCAGGAAAGCAGAAAGAAAATGATGAAACTGTAAACATATCTACTTGCAGGATTGATCTAGAACCATGATGGCGAACCTATGGCACGGGTGCCACAGGTGGCACGCAGAGCCATATCTGTGGGCACGCGAATGTTGCCCTAGCTCAGCTCCAGCACGCATGCGCGCGCTGGCCACCTGATTTTCGGCCCTTCCGGGCCCACTGGAAATCAGGAAACAGGCTGTTTCCAGCCTCCAGAGGGCCTTCGGGGGGATGAGGAAGGCAGTTTTCACCCTCCCCAGGCTCCTAGAAAGTCTCCGGAGCCTGGGGAGGGTGAAAAACGGGCCTACCGGGCCCACCGGGCCAAAAGTGGGGGGAGCGTGGGGGGGGGTCACACATGTGCGGGGGGACAGGGCGCATTGAATTATGGGTGTGGGCACACATGCGCACAAACCCCCCGCGCTCCCCCCACTTTTGGCACGCGACGGCAAAAAGGTTAGCCATCACTGATCTAGAACAATGTTTCTCAATTTTGGCACCTTTAAGATGTGTGAGTTTCAACTCCCAGAATTCCCCAGCCAACACGCTGGGTTGAAATCCATTCATCTTAAAACTGCCAAGTGTAAAAAAAGATACTGATCTAGAAGCATTTGGATTCTAGAAACAATATTCCAAAATGCGGAAAGGAAATACAGCTAACACATACTGTAGGCCATGCTTCATAGTCCTTTTTTTAAAAACCATAAATATCTCTTGGTTTCATTTTCCTTAGCTACAGGAAAGTAATACTGTAGTCATTCACTCCGCCCCACTCCCATTATTAAATACAAAACTGAAGAACAGAACTACGGCTAGATATTGGCAAGTTATATCAAAGGAGAGATTGCAAAATGTGTAAACTAAGATCATCGACATATTTGGTCTCTGAATGAAAAGGCCTTTGATGAGTACTGTTATGTGCTCTTTTTCTGGGTTGGAAAAAAAAATAATAATACAGAGGGAAGTTACTTCAGCACAGGTATCCTAGGGAAAAATGTACTGCCATGACGTGAATTCTGGGCTCCTGAACCTCTGATCCAGAGCTACAGAGTTCAAAGTCCTGAAGCTGTTGTAAGAAAAGGTTTTCAACCTCTTAGCTGAAGTAAGAATCTGAAACATGTTGGAACACAGGAGGGCAAGAAACCAAGCATTTGTGAGCTTCGTCTTGGTTGCACCTCTAGTTCATCTCCCGATCCATTCCCTTCCACCGGTTATTTTTCATGAACCTCAAGAGCCTCGTGTTTACCTGCCCCATGCTAACAATCGCCAACCATCTCAAGATGTTTCTTCAACAAACCTGGTCCTCTGCAGATAGAGGACAAACAGGAACAGGAACGCTGTTGGTCTCTCCTAACAAAAGACTTGACGTGATCCATTGTTTGGAGTCCCAAAAGAAAGTATGTCCCAAGCACGGCCAACTGAAGCAGAAGCGTCATAGAGTTTATGGTCACCCATCCTTGAGTTTCTTGTCAGATGAAGGTGAACTCCTTGTGGCTGGGGAGTTTATAACCCCAGCTCTCCTTCAGCTGCTTGCAAAGGGATGCTTTTTCTTCTTCCAGTTGCGCAATGCGGTGGCATTTTTGGGACACCTCCTGTTAACCAAGTAGACATCAATGATTATAACACGAGTAGCATGATTTCTTCTTTTATCTGACATATTTAGATCCTTCCTGCTCTTGGAAGGAGCTTGTGGTTGCTTACTTCCAAATTCAAGAGATCCCCTCGACTTCCTTTGGGGCCATGTTACTGAGCAGCAGGGGTGGGATTCAGCCAGTTCGGGAGAACCAGTAGTTAAATTGCTGGCTAGCCCCGCCCCTTCCAGGAGTCCCCACGCGCCCTATTTTGGCTCCCAGTTAAGTGCAGGGAGGCCTACTAGGCCCAAAATGGGGCACTGGGCCATTTTCACTCCCAGGAGGCTTTAGGGAGGCCTACTAGGCCCAAAATGGGGTATGGGGGGAGTGGTGGCCCCCCCATGGCCAGTTTTCACTCCCAGGAGGCTGCAGGAAGGCCTACTAGGCCCAAAACGGGGTACTGGGGGGCACGTCCCCTCCATGACCCGTTTTTGCTCCCAGGGGGATGCAGGAGGCCGAGTACTGCCTGTCATACACCCCTGGCCATGCCCACGATGGCCACGCCCACCCAGCCAGTCAATAGGGCAGAGAACCGGTTGTTAAATTATTTGAACCCCACCACTGCTAAGCAACCAAAGATGGACAAACATTGGTCCTTCCAGAATTGATGTACTCTAACTCCCATCAATCTTACACAGCTGGTAAAATTGGAGGAGGAAGATGGGAATGACAGTTTAGTAGGATCTGGAGGGCCACAAATCTTCCCTCCTCTACTATGTTTTCATACCATGATGTGTGAGAGGGGAAAGAGAATGGAGTGCAATCTTTGTTGCATGTTGATGGCGCAGTGGTTAGAATGCAGCTGGCTTGTATCTAAATGGTTGTCCACTAAGATCCCTCTCACAGTTACTACTATTGAGTAAGGTACCATATTTCAAAGGTAAATCATATTACAGGGGAAGAATAGATTGTCTGAACTGCACCTATAAATGGTTTTCAAGGAACAGTTATGACAAGGGGAGATATTAAATTCTACCTGCTATTGACAGATTACTTAATATTACAGTCCATCAAAGATTTCTCAATAGGTTAAAATTTGCTTTCTCCTGACTGTTCCAGATGATGGAAAAGTTCTATTTTCTCTTAGGGGAAAATAAGCAACAACCAAAAATTCAAATAAAAAATAAAATAAAATAATAATAAAATAAAATAAATATAATAATAAAATAAAATAAATATAATAATAAAATAAAATAAATATAATAATAATAAGATTAAATTAAAAATAAAATAAAATAATAATAAAATAAAATAATAAAATAAAATAAAATAATAATGATCCATAACAGTTCTTCTAAATCCGTAACAGATTCATCCACAGCACTCCAAAAAGTCCTTGTTCATTTACCAAAGAAGAACTTTCCTTAATTCTCAAACCCTTAGAAGTGAATTACTGGGTCAGGTAATTAATACTGTACAATAATAATACCCTTTAATACTGTACGAAGTGGGTGTCCTAAAACCCACAAGCACACCATTCTTTGTGGGACAGTCCTGGATCCCTGGATCCCACTTTTAGTAGATCAATCTGGCGCCTTAGAAATGTCCCAAAGGAGCTTCTTCCAAAAGGCAACTGGACCTCCTTGTTTTTTTCCCCTTGAAAACAGTTCATCCAAAAAGGTTCTTCAGTAACTGAACTGAAGAAGCTTGTTGAAAGAGAAGTGAAACATTTTCAAAGAAAAAAAAAACCAAGGAAGTCCAGTAGCCTTTTGAAAAAAGCATCTTTGGGACAACCGTGACCTGGATGATTGAGAATCTCCATAGACAAATACAATTTATACAATTTAACTCGAAAGGAGATCAGCCAGCCTTGGTAGTTTACCTTGGTCAACAGGTGATTCTGCTCCTTTAGCACAACGATGGCTTGCTGGTGAAATGGATTTTCTGGAGAGGAACAGGGAACCTCCCAATTTTTGAGTGGCACTTCAGTCTGCAAAGAAGAGGGGTGCAAAAAAAAATAAATCACAATTTATGTGTGACTCATCACCACACTTATATCTAGCATGAACAACTGCTGTTTTGCTGGCCAAATTCTTACCACGAATATCTATTCAGGAGAAACCACGACCCTATTCATACGTTTGCAAAAAAGTTCTAAGAACATAGTACAATTAAAATGTCACTGGGAGCCATCCAGAGTTGGCTGGAAAGATGGGCAGCTGGGGACATAAATGAGCAGGTCATAAATGAGAGGACCAGTCATAAAGTTATTTATTCAGCGCCATCGTAACTTCAAACGGTCACTAAACAAGGTGCTTGGTAAGTGAGGTCTACCTGTATCTGACATCTGGCATATACTATAGGTCTGCCTTGACTACCAATCAGTGGTGGGTTCCTCCCGGATCGGTCCACTTCGGCCGAACCGGTAGCGGTGACAATATGACATCCTCGAACTGGTTCTTTTGTGCACATGGACTACTCAGAGGGCTGAAAAAGTTATTTTTGACTGGTCCTCGCACTTTTGACCAGTCCTCGAACTTACGACTGTCCTCACATTTTACATTTTTCGCCCTATCTTGTCACCATGGTGAAGAGAAGCAGTTGTGAAATGAGTGACATGGTTGTTAAGAATGCTGCACGGGCATAAATGTGAGGATGGTCATAAGTGTGAGGACCAGTCAAAAGTGCGAGGACCTGTCAGAAATGATTTTTTTCAGCCCTCTGAGTAGTCCCTATACCCGTGATGGCGAACCTATGGCACGGGTGCCACAGGTGGCACGTGGAGCCATATCAGTGGGCACGCGAGCTCAGCTCCGGCACACATGTGTGCGCCAGCCAGCTGATTTTCAGGCTTTCTGGGGCCCCCAGAAGTCAGGAAACACACTGTTTCCGGCCTCTGGAGGGCCTTCCGGGGGGGTTGGGAAGGCCGTTTTTGCCCTCCCCAGGCTCCTAGAAAGGCTCTGGAGCCTGAGGAGAGCAAAAAACGGGCCTACCGTGCCCACCGTGCCATTGCGTGCCAAAAGCAGGGAGAGCACGGGGGGGCGCATAGAATTATGGATGTGGGCACGCGTGTGTGTGACCCCACCACGCTCCCCCCGCTTTTGGCACGCGATGGCAAAAAGGTTAGCCATCACTGCCCTATACACATAGCCATGGCCACCCGGTCACATGACCAGCTAGCCACACCCACCCAGTCACATGTCCTCCAAGCCACGCACACAAAATAAGCCACGCCCACAGAACTGGTAGTAAAAAAAATTAGAACCCACCCCTGCTACCAATCACTAAAATTCTGAACCGTACAATGAACAGTTGTGTAAACTAGATAAGTCTAGTCTAAAGAAGAGAAGGACTTGGGGCGACATGATATTATTCTTCCAATATTTGAGAGGCTGTCACAGAAAAGAGGGAGTAAAGTTATTCTTCTCATCCCCCGAGGGCAGGACAAAAAGTAATGGATGAAAACTTACCAAGGAGAGAAGCAACCTGGAATTAAGGAGAAATTTCCTGACAGTGAGAACAATTAACCAGTGGAACAACTTGCCTCCAGAAGTTGTGAGTGCTCCATCTCTGGAATTTTTCAAAGATAGACTGAACAATCATTTGGCCTGGATAGTATAAGGTCTCCTGCCTTGAGCAGGGGGTTGGACTAGAAGACCTCCAAGGTCCTTCCAAATCTGTAACAGGTAGTCCTCGACTTACGACCGCAATTGAGCCCAAAATTTATGTTGCTAAGCGAGATATTTGTCAAGTGAGTTTTGCCTCATTTTTACGACCTTTCTTGCCACGGTTGTTAAGTGAATCACTAACATTCTTAAGTGTGTAACATGTTTGTTATGAATGAATCTGGCCCCTCCATTGACTTTGCAGGTCAGATGCTCCCAAAAGATGATCACATGATCCCAGCTGTCATAAATATGAAGCCAAGCATCTGAATTTTGATCACATAACTGTAGAGATGCTGCAATGGTAATAAGTATGAAAAATGGTCGTAGGTCACTTTTTTTAGCACCGTTGTAACTTTGAATGATCACTAAGCAAACGGTTGTAAGTTGAGGACTACCTGTATTCTGTATTCTCTAATCCCACCCCCTTCAGGCCTACTGACCTTTCCAGAAGAAGTGAGTAAATTTTTCAAGCACAGGTTGACTTCCTGGATCTTGGCCAGCAGCAGGCAGCTCTGCTTAGAGTAAGAATCTCGACAATCATTCTGCAGTCGTGCAAAACAGAGCAATTAAGTCTCAAAACTGGAAATCCGATGTGTATCCCAAACATTCCAGTTCAAGAAATAAGGAAAAAGAGAATTTCTTGCATTTTAAGGTATCAACCGCTACAGGTAGTCCTCGACTTACGACAGCAATTGAGCCCAAAATCTATGTTGTTGAGTGAGACAATTGTTCAGTGAGTTTTGCCCCATTTTACGACCTTTCCTGCCATAGTTGTTAAGTGAATCATTGCAGTTGATAAATGCCGCTTTCTAAAACTCTAGTAAGACCACACCTTGTTCTGCCCCAGCTACGGGCCCCAAAGAACGCAGCACACACAAACTCTATACAAAGCTTATTTTACTCAAATAATTTAGTCTTTATCAACCAAAGGCTGTTAATAAACTGTCTTAACAGCCTACCAGAATTCTAAAATAAGGTAATCACAGTCTTACTAGAGTTGGCAGAAAGCCCAGAAACAATTTTGCAGAGAATCCAGATGCAAAGGAGATTGAACTAAAGTTGTTCCCTACAGCTTGCTGCAAGCGGCGTTCCTCCTTAAATAGACTAAGGAGGTGGCCAATTAGCCCCAAGCCTTACTCTCGAGGAGACCTCCTCCTGAGGAGCCACTCCTGCCTTTTGGCAGCTCTGCGCACCCGTGCATCGAGAAGAGGCTCCTCCTCTTCATCCTCTTCACTTAAAGGAGCTTCTGGAGGTTCTGAAGGCCCTGGCTGAATCCCTGCCTCTGGCACCACATCTTCTTCAGCCTCCTCACTGTCTGACTCGAGCGCCAGCTTCACAGGCTGCTGGCGCAGCACCACACCAGCCTCCTCATTGTCGGAATCAGCTACAATCTGCACAGGCCGCTGACAGGCCACAACACCCTTACAACCAAATTTGGTCACCATACTACAAAAAAGATGTTGAGACTTTGGAAAAAGTTCAGAGAAGAACAACTAAGATGATCAAAGGCCTGGAGATTAAAACAAATGAAGAATGTCTGCAGGTTTGGCTAGTCTAAAGAAAAGAAGAAGAAACTAATCAAAGAGAGAAGCAACCTGGAATTAAGGAGAAACTTCCTAACAGTGAGGACAATTCACCAGTGGAACAGCTTTGCCTTCAGAAATCATGGGCACTTCATCACTGGAGGTTTTTAAGAAGAGGCTGGACAATCACTTGTCTCAAATGGTATAGGTTCTCCTCCTTGAGCTGGGGGCTGGACTAGAAGATCTCCAAGGTCCCTTCCAGCTTTATTCCATTCCATTCCATTTTAGTGACACAGTTGTTACGTGAATCTGGCTTCCCTATTGACTTTGCTCGTCAGAAGGTTGCAAAAGGCGATCATATGACTTTGGGACACAGCAACAGTCGTAAGTATGAATCAGTTACCAAGCATCTGAATTTTGATCACATGATCACGGGGATGCTACAAAGCGCAAAAAATGGTCATAAGTCACTTTTTGCAGTGACTTTGTAGCTTTGAATGGACACTAAATGAATTGTTGTAAGTCAAGAACTCCCTGTACTCTCTCCATGAAGGTCTGAAGATTTAGTTACAGATAATTACTTTTAATTTAATTGCATATTCCCTTCCTGTTTTAATTTCTGATTCCCCTTTGGCACAGTTGCTTTCCACGCAATTATAAGCGCCAGTAAGATTAGGTATTCAATAAAGGACTGTAGTATAAATAACACCAACAATACTTTAGTATAATAGTTTGCTTTAGGCAAATCTCATTAATGGTTTTCTACTTTTCTTAAAATTACAAATATAGAGCAGAATTGTGAATGCACCTCCACTACAAGGTGATTTCGCTATTGCAGCCCTTCTCAATCGACTTTGTTTTTTAATTTACATTTATTAGCCACCCAATGCTGTCCAGATGTCTTAAAACACTTCATTTATTCATTTATGTATTCATTTTATTCAACAGTATTCATATATTGCCCCAAAATGAATGACTCTTACACAGTGCAAATTTAAAAAGTGAGTGAAAACATAGTCATTTAAACAAGCCTTCAGGGTCTGAGCTACAGAGATATATAATTTTTTTTATTCTATCTATCTATCATCTATCTATCTATCTATCTATCTATCTATCTATCTATCTATCTATATCTATCTATCTATCTATCTATCTGTAGAATATACATATGCATGTAGAATATATGTATGTAAAATGCAGGTAGAGTTTGAAACTTTACTCTTACTTTAGAAAGTTGATTTAGTAATATTAGATATATTTATAGGCATTTTTTTCACCATAGATTGTTTTTGTAAGATGTAACCTGTCTGCAATTACTGCGAGTTTGAATTTCACCAGGCTCAATGTTGACTCAGCCTTCCATCCTTCTGAGGTAGGTAAAATGAGAACCCGGATTGTGGGGGCAATAAGGTGACTTTGTATAAAAAAGAACACCGCTTTGGCGGTTGGGGGGCGAAAGCCCTACTAAGCAGGTGTATATAAAAGTATGAAGGCTATTGCTTAATGCATTGTAAGCCGCCCTGAGTGTCCGGAAAAGGGCAGCATATAAATCAAACCAATAAATAAATAAACAATAAATGATTAGAGTTATTGTTAACTGAAATAAAACTAAAAACATTTGCCAGTAAATAAATGAATAAATTTGAAGGAAAGAAAGGAACTCAACAATGGCGACGAATCATGCTTAGGTCTGAGGTCTGTGGAACTCATATGAAGTCTTTTCAAATATTATTGTTGCTGTTTTGTCTGAGGGGTCTGTTTTTAACTGCTGTACAATTATGTATTTGAAATATAGGTAGTCCTCGATTTATGACCATAAAAGGAACACGCCCATTACAGTCATTAGTCGTGACAGTAGTAAAACAGGTCAGTCACATGACCGACTGGATTTTAGCACCTTTCTTTTGTGGCAGTCATTAAGTGAATCACCACAGTTGTTAAGCGAATGCCACGGTCATTAAATGAACCCATCATTCACCAAGGGTGCAGGTTTTGCTGAAAACCAGAAATAAGTGCTGAGTTTTGGCAAAACCATTGTGGGCCGTAAATGTAGTCTTGTTGGAGAGCGCCCATTCAATCACATGACTGGGAGAGGGGCAGATGACTGTCGGAACTTTGAATCCAGGTCATAAGTATCCGCCATAACTTTGAATAAGTCACTAACTGACCGGTCGTAAGTCAAGAACTACCTGTACTGTAATCTAATAAATAAATGAACTCCCTTCCACAAATGGAGTTGCCCCAGAGTTGTTTGACTACAAAAAGATACAGAAGGAAGGAAATTAGTTTAATACTGTTGCCGCACCTTGAGTTATTGTACAAATACCCCCCATTTCCCTGAAAATAAGACCTATCCCAAAAATAAGCCCTAGCATGTTTTTATGCATGCACCTAATATAAGGCCTACCCCCCCCCAATAAGTCCTACTTAAGAGTCTGCGCAGCTGGCCGCACTCCCATTTCGTCTGTTTGCTCACAGTGCCATGGCCCCAAGGCAAGTCGGTGGGGAGTGGAGCTGCCCCACATGCCCTGCACCAGCTTACCTCAGGCCATCCACGCCTCAACACTTGCCTCATGGTGGCAGCCTGGCCTCCTGCCCTGCTGCAAGCAAGCAGAAGTGGGCCTCCCCAAAAATAAGACACCCCCAAAAATAAACCCTAATGCCGTGATGGCAAACCTATGGCACGGGTGCCACAGGTGGCACGCGGAGCCATATCAGTGGGCACACGAGCTCAGCTCCGGCATGCATGCGTGTGCCAGCCAGGTGATTTTCAGGCCTTCTGGGTCTACCAGAAGTCAGGAAACACACTGTTTCCGGCCTCCAGAGGGCCTCTAGGGGGGTGGGGAAGGTTGTTTTTGCCCTCCCCAGGCTCCTAGAAAGGCTCTGGAGCCTGGGGAGAGCAAAAAATGGCCCTACCGTGCCCACCGTGCCATCACATGCCAAAAGGGGAGGAGCACGAGGGTGCGGGGCGCATAGAATTATGGATGTGGGCACGCTTGCATGTGACCCCACCGTGCTCCCCCTGCTTTTGGCACGCGATGGCAAAAAGGTTAGCCATCACTGCCCTAGTGCATATTTTGAGGCTCAAAACACGGGTAACTCAAAATGGCGAGCACACCTACTATACTCTTTCCTCCTTCTATTTTCCTCACAACAATAACCCTCTTGAGTTGGGTTGGGTTGAGAGAGGGGGACTGGCCCAAGGTTACCCAGCTGGCTTTCATGGCTAAGGTAGAATTTGAACTCACTGCCTCCCAGTTTCTAGCCCCGTTATGGCGAACCTATGTATGTGTGCCACAGGTGGCACGCAGAGCCCTCTCTGCCGGTACGCGAGCCATCACCTCAGCTCAGCTCCACCACGCATGGGTGTGTGCCTCCTGCTGGCCAGCTGATTTTTGGGTCTGTGCCGCGCATGTGAGGGTGGGCAGGGTGCGCCGGGGGTGTATCATGCGTGCATTGCATTATGGGTGCGGGTGCACGGGTGCACTTTTGCACGCATTTTCAGTACACGACAACAAAAAGGTTAGCCATTACTGTTCTAACCTGTTGCCTTAACGACAGGTAGTCCTCGACTTACAACAGTTCATTTAGTTTGCATAGTTTATTATTATTATGAAAAAAACAAAAAGTTGTGATTTGATGTTACTGCCTTGTTTTACTGCAGCAGACAGGGTCAGAAATCAATGTTCCATATATCTGTTGCATTTAGAGATTTTAAAATGTTTAATTTAAGATTATGGGACTTTTAAAAGTAGGTTGATGAATAATTGTTAAAAGAGGAGTTAAAGAGTGTGAGGGAGTTTTGAATTCTGTACTAAGTTAGCTTATTTTAGCTTATGTTTGTTAAATGCTATACCCTGTTTTTGCTCTGGGAAGTTGGGGGTGTGTGGGGAGGGGGAGTTGAAGGATGGGAGGGGATAAAATTGAAGTATAGATAAATGTATTAACAGAAATGTAAAGAAATTGGGGGAAATGTTGCAATAAATGAGATGATAAAATTAAGATATGACAAATATTGTTAGGATAAGAAGATATAAAAGATGTACTCAGATGATACACTGCATGATTGACTATGAATTGTATGTTTGTTTGATTATAAAATAAAACCTTTTTTCAAAAAATAAATAGTAAAAAAAATAGAAAAGAAATCAATGTTCCTTTTGCTTTCTCTTAATTCTTCCTCGCTTTTCTTCCCCCCTCACTTCCTCCTCATTGTTTTCCTATTTTCTTTTGTATTTTTTATCTTATTTTATCTTATAACTCAATAAAAATGTTAATGGAAAACAAAAAAAAAAGTGACTTAGGAGCGTTTTTTCACGCTTATGACCATTGCGACATTCCAGTGGCCACGCGATCAAAATTCAGATGCTTGACATCCGACTCAGTCCGATGACGGTTGGAGGGTCCCTGGGTCACATGATCCTCTTTTAGCGACCTTCTGACAAGCAAAAGTCAACAGGGAAGCCAGATTCACTTAACAACCAGGTCACTAACTTAACTGCAGCGATTCACTTAACAATTGTGGCAAGAAAGGCTGTAAAATGATGCCAAACTCATTTAACAAATGTCTCACTTAGCAATGGAAATTTGAGGCTCGATTGTGGTCGTAAATTGAGGACTACCTGTACTAGACCGTATGAGATATTGCAGTCAATCAGGAGTTTATTGATTCCACAAGTAAACAGACAGATATGCTTTTAGGAAGTGCAAAACCTGCAATGTTTAGGGTGTGTTTGTACAAAACCAATTTCTGTGTGTTTTTGTTATTACTCACAGGGGGGCTTGGTAATCATCCATCTTAGAGCTGCATCAGGCCACATTTGGCCCAGCAACCACGTCTTCTTTACTGGAGTCCTGCTTGCCATGCAACTCCCTCGGATTGTGCCTGAACACCCACCACAGTCGTGACAGACAAAAAGGCTGCCCCGCCCTGACTTACCGCCTGGGCTCCCATCTGCTTCTGGCGTTTTTGAGCTTCCAGCAGGTGGCACTGTAACCAGTCGCGTACCTGGTTAACCATTTCCAGGCCTTGCAACAAGGCATCGCGTTCTCGTTCCAGCTGCTGCATCTGCTTCAGCTACACAGAGAGAGAGATAGGGAGGGAGGGAGGGAGGAAGGGAGAGAAGGAAGGAAGGAAGGAAGGAAGGAAGGAAGGAAGGAAGGAAGGAAAAAAGAGAGAGAAAAAGGAAGGAAGGAAAAAAGAGAGAAGGGAATGAAGGAAAGAGAGAGAGAGATAAAAAGGAAGGAAAAGGAAGGAAGGAAAATGAGAGAGAAAGGGAGGGAGAAAGGAAAGAAGGAAAGAGAGAGAGAGGAAGGACGGAAGAAGAAAGAGAAAAGAGGGAAGGAAAAAGAAGGAAGAAAAATAAGAAAGGAAAGAAGGAAGGAAGGAAAGGAAAGAGAAAGAAAGAAGGAAAGAAAGAAGGAAGGAAAAGAGAGAGACAAAGGAAAGAAAGAAGGAAGGAAAAGAGAGAGACAAAGGAAAGAAAAAGAAAAAGAGTAAGGAAGTATAGAGGGAGGGAGAAAGAAAGGAGGGAGGGAGGGAGGGAGGGAGGGAGGGAGGAAGGAAGGAAGGAAAGAAGGAAGGAAGGAAGGAAGAAAAGGAAAAAGGGAGAATAGTACAGCTTGCTGCTTATTTGACTCCCGGGAGAATTTCTTTACAATGACCCCGAGTGCTTTTAACTAGACACAAGATACCCTGAAAAGAGATCTACAGTATGAAGTCATCTCCCCCAAGATCCATAATTTAGGAGCAGATGGATTTGTATTCAGAAGAGTTAATGCTCAGCCCTCTGTTCCATGGACTGAAAGCACCAAGGGGGTGGACATAATCTGAGACACGAAGGGTGAGGATAGCCACAATAACAGAGTTGGAAAGGAACCTTGGAGGTCTTCTAGTCCAACCCCCAACTCAAGCAGGAGACCCTATACGACTCTGGGCAAATGCCGTTCAATCTCTTCTTGAACACCTCCAGCGTCGAAGCACCCACAACTTCTGAAGGCAAGCCCTTCCACTGATCAATTGTCCTCACTGACAGGAAATTTCTCCTTAATTCTAGATTGGATCTCTCTTTGATAAGCTTCCATCTGTTACCGAAGAGACCTGACCTCATAACCTCATTCTGTCTACCAATTACAACAAAAATGATGTTTTCTCCTCTTCATACCCAGAAGGAGATTCGCAGCATTTTGGCTCTTCAGAAGAAGCTCAGTTGGTTGAACAGCTAATTTGAACCTCTGGTATTTTTTTTATTATTTTAAAATAAAACTCTACAGCATGGTAAAAACTGCACGTGGAGTTCTATCCAAATCAGTTTTTAGGGCAGTTTGCAATGGTCTCAAAATCCACACCCAGTTATAACAAACAGCGGAGAACCATAATTATGAAACTAAACAATTGTTGGCAATGCTAGCAGTACTGAAGAAACTAATAATTAGGTCTACCTGAGCATGCACACATACACACACAGAGAGAGAGACTCACACACACAAACACATATCCCTATACCAAAAGAGGAATCAGCCCAGCCTATCTCCAGAAGATCGAGAAAACACAACTCTTGATGAGACTTCCAAGAAAGGCTTTGGTGACTGGTGAGCATAAGCACAATATAAATTAAGATGCTTCTAGCACTTAAGGACTTCTATGGGGAAAAAGCAATGTCCTCATTTGCAGGATTTTATCTGCTGTACACCTGCCATTCCAGAACTTCGGACCCAAAGGAGCCCCGGTGGCACAGCAGACTAAAGCACTGTTATTAACATCAGCTGCCTGCAATTACTGCAAGTTCAAATCTCCCCAGGCTCAAGGTTGACTCAGCCTTCCATCCTTTCTAAGGTAGGTAAAATGAGGACCCAGATTGTGGGGGCAATAAGCTGACTTCGTATAAATATACAAAAGTATGAAGGCTATTGCTTAGCGCATTGTAAGCCACCCTGAGTCTCTGGAGAAGGGCGGCATATAAATCAATTTTTTTAAAAAAAAATGTTTAAGGTACATGCAGGATGGATGAGTGCATCAATCCCTGGCCCTCACAAGGACTTACCCAGATAAAGAATCGCAAGGCGTGGAGATTGCTGAGAGCCGTTCCCAGCGGGATGATGAGGATGGTGTAGCCTCCTTGAACCGCCATGGTGGACCTGGGTGGCGGGCAGCAGACGCACTGAGGACCCTACTTTGCTCTCCCTCACCAAGTTTTGGACTTCAAACTAGACCTCAGAAGGAAGTTCCTGACTGCACCAGCTGCCAGCCAAAGCAACTTGCTGACCTATGAAGTGGTTGAGCTTCAACCTTTGCTTGAAGGTCTTTCAACTGGCTGGCTGGGTGGGTGGGTCAGCTGTCATAGATATTCTGGTAGATCTTCTGCTGAGCTGGAATATTGAGCTAAATCATTCCTGAGGTCCCTCCCAATTCTAGGATTCTGTAAACCACTTCTTTCGGCCCGCTTAGACTTCCAGACGTCAACGCTGCAACCATCGCACTACTTAGGGGTGTAAAACCCACATGGACAACAACTCCTCCTCCTGTTTCTCCTCCTGCAACCCACCCGTCAGCTCTCTCCGGAGCACTCTACCATCTCCCTTCTCCTTCTTAAATCCTGCTGGCCCTCCTTCCTTCAACACCTCCTTCCTGCCCACTTTTGAAACATCCTCCCTCCCAGCCTCCCCTCGACTTTCTCCCTTCTAAACCCCCTTTTTCCTCCCATCTGTCTATCCCTTTCCTTCTTTAGCAGCCCCCGACTTCAACCTCTGCTGCCTCTTCATCTGTAGCCACATCTTCACGCCCTTCTCCTGGTGGCTTTCTCTCTAGCTTTCAGGCCCTTTTCCATCTGAGGTCTTCTTCTCCATTGCTTTGTGCTGCCTGTTCTTTTTTTTTCCTTTTGTTTTTCATAGCCCTCTGCTTTATTCTGTGTTTCTTTCTCTCCCTCGTGACCCTTCCCCTGCCCTGGTAGAGGGTATATACTCAATGTCTGGAATATTCGGGTTTGCCCCACTCCGCTGAACTCAGCAGTTCTCAAAGCTGGCCGGCTTAGGCTTCAGGCTTCAGTTGCCCGGGATAATGGGACCTCTAAGCCCAGTCTTTTCAGTTGCCCACGTGAGCTCGGAAATGGAAGAGGTGAGCAGCGGGGTGAGGATTAACTTCTTTGAATGTCTAAAAACTTTGCCACCAGACTTCTGATACTGAATCAGCAAGCGCTGATGGAGGATTTATTCAGAGCATTTTATCCCGTATTTTTTCCCCCCTGACCCAAGTGGGACAGGGAAAATGGCTCACGAGAACAGGATGGAAAAAGTCAGGGGAAAGATGCGATAGAAGAAAACCGCACTTAAGACCAGCTCAAATGACACAATTCTTTCTTTTCCCTGTCCTTATGGCTTGTTTCAGTATTAACTTAGAAACCTTTAAGACAGCAGAGCATACAGGGGTGTATGAGTGTGTATGATTTTGTTCCTCAATACATGAAACTGATCAGTATTTCTTAAGTGAGGAGAGGAGAGGAGAGGAGGGGAGGGGAGAAAGAGGAGGAAGGGAGAGGAGAGAAGAGAAGAGGAAGAAAAGAAGGGAGGGGGAGAAGAAGGGAAGGGAAAGGAAAGGAGAGGGGGAGGGGGAGGGAGAGGATGGAAGGGGAGGGAGAGGAGGAAGGGAAGGGAGAGGAAGAAAAGAAGGGGAGGGGAAGGGCAGGGAAAGAAAGGGAAGGGAAGGGAAAGGTAAGGAGAGGAGGGGGAGGGGAGGGGGAGGGAGAGGAACGGAGGAGGAAGGGAAGGGAGAGGAGAGGAGAGGAAGAAAAGAAGGGAAGGGAAGGGGGGAGGAAAGGAAAAGGAAAGGAGGATAGGAGGGGGAGAGAAGGGAGGGAGGGGAGGGGAAGAAAAGAAGGAAAGGGAAGAGGGAAGGGAAAGGAGAGGAGAGGAGGACAGGAAGGGGAGGGGAGGGGAGGAGGAAGGGAAGGGAGAGGAGAGGAAGAAAAGAAGGGAAAGGGAAGGAGAGGAGAGGAGAGGAGAGGAGAGGAAGAAAAGAAGGGAAGGGAAGGGGGAAAGGAAGAGAGAGGAGAGGAGAGTAAACTTTTAGTTAACCCCATGGAATCATTCTCTGGATCCCCCTACCATTTCATATTCCACAGCACCGGAAATGGTGTGTCTACGCGATTCCTTTGGAATCATCCTGCACCGCCCACTTTGGGACAAGAAGCTGTTTGTGCTCCTGGATCGAGTGACTCCTTTCCCATCAGATTCTCCTAGAGAAAGAGACAGAAAAAGTTACTGGAGGGTTTTTTTTGAGATCACCCCTCCCCCCCTTTAACTATGAACTATTTGGTTATATTTTTGCCAGATGATTTTACAAAAATAAAGGTTCTTGTACAGGTTTGAAGGCATCAAAAACACAGATTCTAAGACGCCACGGACTTATTCTGAATCAATTTTCTTAATATGTTGTTTTGTTCTTGTTGACATGATCCTATATCTGATACATTTCATTCAATAAAACTAACACAGGGACTATTTTCTTCTTGAAAGCTGCAACCTCCGATAACGGTCATTTCTAGAGATTCTAGGTGGCACCTTGAGATGGTTCATTTGGACCAAGCCAGCCTTCCTCACTCCTCTCATTTTTCTTGATAGGAAACCAAAATCCTGAGCAGACCTCGGCTGAGTCGATCCCTTCATGTTTCATCCTGCCCAAACACCCTTAAGTGGGATTTTTCCAAACACAACATCTTTCTTTTTCTCAATAGCTAGTTGAGGAAACTTGGTGAGATGAATAGAATAGAATTGAAAGGGACCTTGGAGGTCTTCTAGTCCAACCCCCTGCTTAGGCAGGAAACCCTATATAACTTCAGACAAATGGTTGCCCAATCTCTTCTTAAAAACTTCCAGTGTTGGAGTTTTTACAACTTCTGGAGGCAAGTTGTTCCACTAATTCATTGTTCTAACTGTCAGGAAATTTCTCCTTAGTTCTAGGTTGCTTCTCTCCTTGATTAGTTTCCACCCATTGCTTCTTGTCCTGCCTTCAGGTGCTTTGGAGAATAGTTTGACTCCCTCTTCTTTGTGGCAGCCCCTGAGATATTGGAACACTGCTATCATGTCACCCTTAGCCCTTCTTTTCATCAAACTAGACACATCCAGTTCCAGCAACCGTTCTTTATATGTTTTAGCCTCCAGTCCCCCAATCATCTTTGCTGCTCTTCTCTGTACTCTTTCTAGAGCCTCAACATCATTTTAAATTCGTCGCGACCAAAACTGGATGCAGTATTCCAAGTGTGGCCTTACCAAGGCATTATAAAGTGATATTAACACTTATAAAGTGAATTAGCCCCATCACACACAGATATTACCTAACACTGCAGATATTATAGAGATTCTCAGTCATCCACGCAATGGTTGTCCCAAAGGTGTTTTTCCCCCACAAAAGTCAATTGCATGTTCTTGGGGTTATTTTGCCTTTGAAAATGTTTTTCTTCTCATCCAAGAAACTTCTTTAGAATCACATAGCACTACATGTTCTCATAACGAAATAAGAAATATTTCACAAAATTAATTTTAAAAGCAAATGTGAAATGTCTCATCCCTCATGAAAGGGATGAGAATGGGTATGAAAAAAATAGAGGGGAATCCCCATTTCTCCCACCCACCAACCTAAACCAGTATTAATGTGACTTTAACGGCACAACCACAGAGATGGTAAAAAGGGTGATGAGGTCCTTTTCGATATCTAATTAGCCCTTTATATTAAAGCTGCTATTTACAAGGGCTAATATTCGATTAACTGAGTCAGAGGTGGCTTGGGCCTGATGAGATTCATTGCTGATTTCCTAAAGACAGAATTAATGTGTAAAAAGCTGTTCATCGCATACATGAAGATTCTTCATTGCTTTGTGATATCCTGTTTATTCTCTTATTTAAGATAGATAGATTACTTGTCATCAAATCAGTGCCATTTCCTAGCAACCACATCAATTTTCTCCATGATGATCTGTCCCTAACCTGATCCTTCAAGACTTCCAATAGTCTCCCTACCGCTACTTGATAGTAATCATCCTCTTCTCTTTCTTTCCATCCTTTCCATCATTAGAGACTTAGAGGGAGTCAAGCTATTCTCCAAAGCACCTGAGGGCAGGACAAGAAGCAATGGGTGGAAACTAATTAAGGAGAGAAGCAACCTAGAACTAAGGAGAAATTTCCTGACAGTTAGAACAATGAATCAGTGGAACAACTTGCCTCCAGAAGTTCTAAAAGCTCCAACACTGGAAGTTTTTAAAAAGATGTTGGATAACCATTTGTCTGAAATGGTATAGGGTTTCCTGTCTGAGCAGGGGGTTGGACTAGAAGACCTCCAAAGTCCCTTCCAACCCTGTTATTCTATTCTACTTCTCTAGAGAGCTGGGCCTTCACATAATGTATACAAAGTGGGATAATTTGAGCTTGGGCATTTATAATTTGTGATTTGATCTTGGTCATTTTGTGCCTCTAATGAGAACTCTGGTTTGCTTTGTTTGATAATCCATTTGCGATGACCCAGTATAAAGGTAAGTAGAACCCACCTCTGGTGCTGAAGCCTCTGCCAGATCAGGGGTGGGCAAATGTGGCTCTTTTACAACCTGTGGACTTCAACTCCCAGAATTCCTGAGACAGCCAAGCTGTCTCAGGAATTCTGGGAGTTGAAGTCCACAGGTTGTAAAAGGGCCACATTTGCCCACCCGTGCCAGATCATAGTTTGTCCTAAATGGGCTGCCATTGGTTTGTGCAGCCCTAACGTAGGCACTATTGAATCTGGGAAGCTGATTTAATCCAATATAGGTACTCCTCAAATTATGATGGTAACGGAACCTGCCCTTCATGGTTATAACTTGTGACAGCCATAAATCGGGTCACCCATGTAACCGAGCCAATTTTATGACCTTTTTTTTTTTGGTGGCAGCCATAAAGCCACCACAGCGGTCATTAAGTAAACCAAGTAAATCACTATGAACAAGTCCGGTTGTCAGCAAAAACCTTTGTTAAAAATACAATCACATGACTGCGAGGACACAGCAAAATGGCCATAAGTGCAGCCTGGCTGCAAAGGCACCTGAAGTTCAGTGACATGATCGTGAGGGGGATCCAGCTGTCAGAACGTCAAATCCAGATCACAAGCACTCCCGGGGGCGGGGGGAGGGGAAGCCTGTCATAACTCCAAACCAGGGGTGAAATCCAACAGGTTTTGACAGGTTCTGGAGAACCGGTAGCGGAAATTTTGAGCAGTTTGGCGAACCAGCAAATACCACCTCTGGCTGGCTCCAGAGCGTGGAGGGAATGGAGATTTTGATGTATCCTTCCCCGAGGAGTTTGGAGGGAATGGGGATTTTGCAGTATCGTTCCCCTGCAGTGGGGTGGGAATGGAGATTTTGCAGTATCGTTCCCCTGGAGTGGGGTGGGAATGGAGATTTTGCAGTATCGTTCCCCTGGAGTGGGGTGGGAATGGAGATTTTGCAGTATCCTTCCCCTGGAGTGGAGTGGGAA
>WNWU01000158.1:1658875-1673345 GCA_012654045.1 Ptyas mucosa
TGGGAATGGAGATTTTGCAGTATCCTTCCCCTGGAGTGGAGTGGGAATGGAGATTTTGCAGTATCCTACCCCTGGAGCTGGGTGGGCATGGAGATTCTCCTGCCACGCCCACCAAGCCACACCATGCCCACCAAGCCACGCCCACAGAACCGGTAGTAAAAAAAATTGGATTTCACCAAACGGTCGCTAAGTGGAGTATCACCAATTTCACACAGCCCTCGTCTGCACCTGCACCAGGAAATTCTGGAAGAAATGGTCCAAAATCCAAGTCGGTTAGTGACGTAATGGTGGAAAGGCCATGACATGAAGGGGCACAGGTACGTGAAAATGGAGAAGGCTGCCTGGGTCACCCCCTTGATACATGAGGTCTCCTGGGCATGGAACGAGGAGTGCCAGCCATCAGCCACGGATCGTGGGGCAGCTGCTCAGCGAAATAGGTCTGGGTCAGCTCGACAGATGGAAGGACGTCTGAGGCTCGTTGCCAAATGCTTGAAGCCACGGCCACCGTCTCCCCACTGCACAGACCGCAGCTGAGGGATCAGCTGTCAGCCGGAAGGCCTAGCAAAGCGCTTCCATCGCCAACGGGATATTCTCCACACGATGCTTAACGGGCCTCTTAAATCCCTCGCCCAATCAGAAGCGTGCTCTGTTTATTTTTGCTTCCCGCTCTTGACTTAATTCATTCTGGCAGGCGTTTGGGCAAATCTTCTTTTGGATCAAAGTCGTGCGAAGCAAAAAGGCTCCCTTCCTCCACGAATTCAATTAAGGGAAAACTGACAGTTGGCAAAGTAAACGCAAATCGGGCTTCTGGCTAGAAAAGGCCGGGGGGCAATGAGACTGCTAGGAGGAAAGCACAGGTAGCCCTCGACTTACAACGGTTCGTTTAGCGACCGTTCGAAGTTGCAACTTGTGACCGTTTTTCACACTTATGACCGTTGCACCCCCAAGGTTACGGGATCAAAATTTGGATTCTTGAGCAATTGGTTCCTATTTATGATGGTTGCAGTGTCCTGGGGTCACGTGATCCCCCTTTTGCAACCTTCTGACAAGCAAACTCATCGGGGACGCTGGATTCACTTAACAACCATGTTACTAGCTTAACAACTGCAATGATTCCCTTAACAACCGTGGCTAGAAAGATCGTAAAATGGGGCAAAACTCACGTAACAAATGTCTCACTGAACAACATAAATTTTGGGCTCAATTAAGTCGAGGACTACCTATGCTAACTTTGTCCATTTCTCTGTCCACTTTAATAATATTCTTTCCTGAATCTAGTGAACCCCAGAAAAGTTAGTTTGACAACTCACAATCAGTGGTGGGTGTCAATTTTTTTTTACTACCGGTACTGTGGGCGTGGCTTGGTGGGCGTGGCTTGGTGGGCATGGCAGGAGAAGGATACTGTAAAATCTCCATTCCCACCCCACTCCAGGGGAAGGATACTGCAAAATCCCCATTTCCTCCCGATCAGCTGGGACTCGGGAGGCAGAGAAAAGATAAGGGCAGGGCCAGTCAGAATTTTTACTACCGGTTTTCCGAACTACTCAAAATTTCCACTACCGGTTCTCCAGAACTGGTCAGAACCTGCTGAAACCCACCTCTGCTCACAATCCACCCAAGATATCATGGTAAACTCTTCTTATGAGCCCTCCAATCTAATGCCTTGCAGATGCATCAAAAGTACAAGCTCCATTACTCCCAAGCAAATAATTGGCGTAGATCTAAATTGCTTCTTGGACATTTGAAAGCCCTACCCAGGGATCACATTCCCAAAAGTGAGTGAGGCAAGGACAAATCCAGCATTAGATTTAATACTTTAAATTAAAATTCTAATCAGTTCAAAATAGGATGGCTCCCTATGCATTCAGTGATTTACCTCCTCTCATCTTAAAAGGATAAATCAGCAAAAATAGTTGATTTAACTGTGCCTTTCAATTATCCAAGTATTGCCCATAACACGAAGAAAAGCAGATGTAGATACAGCTCCTAAACCGCAAATGAGAAGTCCAAAGGAATGGAACTGGAACCTAACTCCAAAACAATAATATTTATCGGACAGATAAATTAGACTTCCAGAAACAGTATAGGTCAATCTCTCGTATCATGAGCTACTTTCAACCCACCCCCATGTGTTGCTGATATTGTCTCGATCCTACTTAGCTAAAGACCGGCTGGGAAGATAGGAATTACATTTTAACCAATTGGAGAAATTAATGTGGTTTTTTTCCCCGCTTGCAAAAAAGCTCAGGCACAGATAGTTCCGATCGGAATCTCTTTGACGGTTTTATGATGTCTGTTTCTTTTCTGTGTTTTTTTTTATTTTATTTTTCTTTCTGTTTCCTCTGCAGCTACATTACTCGCAAATCATTTTGGGATGACAATGAAGTGGTGATATACAAACACAACTAATAGAGAGAAAAGGAAGGAAGGAAGGAAGGAAGGAAGGAAGGAAGGGAGGAAGGAAGGAAGGAAGGTAGGTAGATCACAGTGTTGATCTTTAACAAATCCATTCCTGGATAAGAAAAGGAGTAATTGGGAAGGAAGGAAGGAAGGAAGGAAGGAAGGAAGGAAGGAAGGAAGGAAGGAAGGAAGGAAGGAAGGAAGGAAGGAAGGTTAAAGTGTTGATCTTTAACAAATCTATTCCTGGATAAGGAAAGGAGTAATTGGGAAGGAAGGGAGGAAGGAAGGAAGGTAGATTACAGTATTGATCTTTAACTAATCCATTCCTGGATAAGGAAAGGAGTAATTGGGAAGGAAGGAAGGAAGGAAGGAAGATAGATAGATTACAGTGTTGATCTTTAACAAATCCATTCCTGGATAAGGAAAGGAGTAATTGGGAAGGAAGGAAGGAAGGAAGGAAGGAGGGAGGGAGGGAGGGAGGGAGGGAGGGAAGGAAGGAAAGAAGGAAGGAAGGAAGTCCTCAAAGGACCATTGTAGGATGTCACATTGGAAGTCCTGATCAGTGTGACCAGGATAAGGAAGTGGCGAAGAGGGTGCCCAATGGAGAAAGTGCAGAATAAAGGAAGCCCATCTGCTTACCAGAAGGAATGGAGAATTGGGAGAGAAAGGAGAGCCCTCCCTCCCTATTGTTAATTCTGCAGTTTTCTAATCCCACTCCCACCCTGCCGGCCTCTGGTCTCTGCACGGCCCATTAAGGAAAGCTCCTTATCACTGGGGGGGGAGTTGGATCAGAGCAGCTGGTAAGAGGATTGGTTATCTCTACAGCCTGGGGAGCCTGGCTTAGGTGCACTCAATCCCTGGCCGTATGTTGTCAGCTTGTTGGGGTCATGTCGATGCCGGGTGCAGGAGAGAAGGCTTTTGTAGCAAGAGAAGGAGTTAGCCTATCACATCCCTAGCTAGTATTTGTCTTAATAAAAGGAGACTATTTGCAGCTCAGAGTTAGAATGAGGGGTCCTTGGTGCTCTCTGAGCTTCCTTGTTTTCTTACAGACCTTTCATTACCAAACTAGGTAACATCATCAGGGCTAGTAAGGAGTGGGATTTGCTCTCAGTTTATATTCTAATGGGTTTCCCTGTCAGTGTTGATGAGAATAGTCTTACAAGTTCTTTGGTTGGACTGTTTACTGTTTGGGCTTATTTGGCCAACAGTTCCTTGATTGGGGTATTTTTTTTTAGTTTTGGACTGTTGTCCTGATGTTAATCCTGGAGTTAATCTATGCTGATTGCTGGTGGGTCTTTTTTGCTTGTTGATTTATTCTTTGTACTATTTATCTTTTCCTTATCTCTCCAACTGCAACTCCAACTCCCGTCTGTTATCCTATCACGGGCCTTTTTCCCAATTTCCACCTCATCGTGGCCCAAGTAGGCCCTTCTTTCTGACATGTCCCCATGACACTGACTTCATCTGGTCCGGGGGCCTCCAAGCTTGGCAACTTTAAGACTTGTAGACTTCAACTCCCAGAATTCTTCAGCCAGTCTTCAGCCAGTCATTCTTCTGAACCTGGAGACAACCTGAAGGCTTGTGAAATCTGCCAGTTCAGGGCAGTGGTAGGATTCAACATTTTTTACTACCGGTTCTGTGGGCATAGCTTGGTGGGTATAGCTTGGTGGGCGTGGCAGGGGAAGGATACTGTAAAATCTCCATTCCCACCCCACTCCAGGGGAAGGATATTATAAAATCTCTATTCTTTCCCCACTCCAGGGGAAGGTTACTGCAAAATTCCTCCTCACCTGGGACTCAGGAGGCAGAGAATAGATGGGGGTGAGGCCAGTCAGAGGTGGTATTTACTGGTTCTCCGAACTATTCAAAATTTCCACTACCGGTTCTCCAGAACTGGTCAGAACCTGCTGAATGCCACCTCTGGTTCAGGGGTGTCAAACTCAATCCCATCGTGGGCCATGTTGGGGTTTTGTTTGCCCTTGGGGGGCTGGGGTGGGCGTGGCCTAATCAATGCAGCCGACTGAGTGGGTGTGGTCTGGCCCAGGATGGCAGGGGCTGGTCCCTCGCCGTCTCTGGGACAACTCCGTGGCCTCTTGTGGGCCGGATTGAGCCCACGGACCGCACGTTTGACACGTCTGTACTAGTTTTATTCCTCTTAATTTGGAGGAAAATCAAGGAAAATAATTTGAAGCAGAGACCACAGAGGGAGGAGTTGTGACAGCAACAGTTTTGTGCCTGTGTTATGCACCGCTGGCCCACTCAGAGATGTTGTTTTCCGTGAAGGTTTAAATATAAAAATGTCCTCAACATTCATTCAGTGACCGTTCAAAGGGACAATGGCAGTGTCTTATGGCCAATTTTCACACTTGCAACCGTTACAACATCCCCATGATCACAGGATCAAAACTGGGGCGCTTGGCAACTGATGTGTATTTATGACTGCTTGATTCACTTAACAACTTCAGTGATTTGCTTAACAAGCATAGCAAACAAAAAGTCGTAAAATGGGGCAAAACTCACTTAAAAACTGCATTGCTTAGCAAAGGAAATTTGGGGGTCAATGGTGGTTGTAAGTCAAGGACTACCTGTAATGATGGTCACACTTTCTGACTTTTATGGTTTAAAGAAATATTAAAATCAGAGAAGTCATTGTACACTGATTGCATGAATGAATCTGGCTCATTTTAAATGGTTACTTACTATGGTTTGGGTGCGAAGATAGGTGGTCCTCAGTTACGATCACAACTGAGCCCAAAATTTCTGTCACTAAGTGAGATTCGTTAAATGAGTTTTGCCCCATTTTATGACCTTTCTTGCTACAGTTGTTAAGTGAATCGCTGCAATTGCTAAGTTAGTAACACGGTTTTTAAATGAATCTGCTTTCTCCATTAACTTTGCTTGTCAGAAGGTTGCAAAAGCTGATTATCTGACCCAGGACACTGCAACGGTCATAAGTATGAACTAGTTGCCAAGCGTCTGAATTTTGATCACATGAGAGCGGGGAAGCGCAATGGTTGTAAGCGTGAAAAAGTCATTCAGTGAATTTTGCCCCAATTTTTACAACCTTTCTTGCTGCCGTCGTTAAGTGAATCCTTGCAGTTGTTAAGTTGGCAAGACAGCTGTTAAATGAATCTGGCTTCCCCATTGACTTTTGCTTGTCAGAAAGGTGATTATATGACCCCAGGATACTCCAACCATCATAAATATGAACCAACTGCCAAGCACCTGCATTTTAATCACCATGGGGAAACTGGAATGGTCATAAGTGTGAAACGCAGTCATAAGTCACTTTTTTCAGGGGCATTGTAACTTGGAACGGTCACTACATGCACTGTTGTAAATTGAGGACTACCTGTATTGTATTTGTCCATTTTCAAGGGACCCCAGTAGGATATTATTTCCCTTGCCGTGAAAAAAACCTCAACTGCTGGATTTCCTGCAATCCAAATTTTCGCAAAAGTGCTTTCTCAAAACACAACTGTTTTTCCTTGAAGACATTTTGCTTCTTATCCAAGAAGCTTCTTCGGATCAAGGAAAAAAACCCAAGAAAATCCAGTTGCCTTTTGAAAAAGCACCTTTGGGACAACCATGACCTGGATGACTGAGAATCTCCATAGACAGGCAGTCCAAATTGCTACGTATTCTTTTTTTTTTTTTGCCTGATTTGATGGCACTCCACAAAATAAACTCTTCCAGCTCAAGGCTTTTTGTTTTAATTAGCCATTTTTTTCTGGCCTACTTTCCTGTTATTTAAAGGCATGGCACTCATCCATTCTGCCAGTCCCTAATCTCAGATGTCAGCTTCCCAATTTTCAACTGCAGGCCTATTGATCCAGCAAGTTGGAAAGGAACAGAAGGCAATCTAAATTAATTTCCCGCAGAGAAAACAGGAACACTTTCCCTCTTAAACTCTTCCAGTAGAAATCCTCCTGTGCAATCTGGGTTAGAGCATTTTCCCAGGCTGGATGGCAAAACAAAAAACAAAAAAAACCAGCACAATTTTTGAAATGAGATTTGCAAAGATCCAAAGACAAAACAGGAGAGCCTGTAAATCAAATATCTAAGGAACAGTGTCCTTGTAAGAAACAGGGTGCATCTAGACTTCTTATCTCACTTTGTTTCCAGATTTAATCTAGAACTCAAAAGTTCTAAAGCTGCAGGTTGACCTTAAAAATTACATAAGAGTAGGCCTTGACATACGACCACATCATTTCTGTTGCTAAGCAAGATCATTTTTAAGTGAGTTTTGCCACAGTTTAAAACCTTTCTTGCCAGAGTTGTTAAGGGAATCACTGCCGTTGTTAAATTTAGAATTTAGAGTATCAGAGTTGGAAGGGACCTTGGAGGTCTTCTAATCCAACCCCCTGCTTAGGCAGGAAACCCTACACCATTTCAAACAAATGGTTATCCAACATCTTCTTAAAAACTTTCAGTGTTGGAGCATTCACAACTTCTGGAGGCAAGTTGTTCCA
Source organism: Ptyas mucosa (assembly GCA_012654045.1). NCBI lineage: Eukaryota > Metazoa > Chordata > Lepidosauria > Squamata > Colubridae > Ptyas > Ptyas mucosa. Next base: position 1,665,748 of record WNWU01000158.1, read on the forward strand.
CTGATTAATTGTTCTAACTGTCAGGAAATTTCTTTGTAGTTCTAAGTTGCTTCTCTCCTTGATTAGTTTCCACCCATTGCTTCTTGTCCTACCCTCAAATGCTTTGGAGAATAGCTTGACTCCGTCTTCTTTGTGGCAGCCCCTGAGATATCGAACCACTATCATGTCTCCCCTCGTCCTTCTTTTCATTAAACTAGACATACCCAGTTCCTACAACCGTTCTTCATATGTTTTAGCCTCCAGTCCCCTAATCATCTTTGTTGCTCTTCTCTGCACTCTTTCTAGAATCTCCACATCTTTTTTTATATCGTGGCAACCAAAACTGGATGCAGTATTCCAAGTGTGGCCTTACCAAGGCATTATAAAGTGGTATTAACACTTCACATGATCTTGATTCTATCCCTCTGTTTAACATGGTCAACATGGTTACTTAACCATGTTAATTAACATGGTAATTAACATGGTTGTTATGGTAAATCTGGCTTCCCATTGTCAGAAGTTTGCAAAAGGTGATCCCGGAACACTGCAACAGTTATAAATATGAGTCAGTTGCCAAGCATCCTAATTTTGATCGCATGACCATGGGGTGTGTGTGTGTGTGTGTGTGTGCTGCAACAATCATAAGTGTAAAAAATGATCCAAAGTCACTTTTTCCCGAGCCTTTGTAACTTCATACAGTCACTAAAGGAAGGGTTGTAAGTCAAGAACTACCTGTAGTCCAGTCCTCCTTTAATCTCTTGCCACTCCATCTCTGGATGTTGGTGGCCACCTCGAAGATGTTCTCATTTCTCTTGCTTGTCCCAAAGGTGCTTTTTCTGCAGGCAACTAAACTTTCTTGTTTTTTCTTTGAAGACATTTCGCTTCTCATCCAAGAAGCTTCTTCAGCTCTCGATGGATGGAGGGGGGAATGGAAGGATTTATATTCCTTGCAGACAGCTGGACATTTGCATCCTTTTAGAGGGTCATTGAAGCACTTGGAGGTTTATCTGTGTCCTCAGGGTCATCTGAGTAATACAAATGGTTCCTGTGTAGTCTGCAATTTTTTAAATTTTTTTTTATTTTGGAAATCCATTCCTACTCTCACGCCATTCATTCAAAGAGTGTTCATCCCAAATTGTATAGCTAAAAGTCCCGAGGACACAGAGCCTTGGTGGCGCAGCAGACTAAAAGTTAAGTAGCACCAGCTGCCTGCAATTACTGCAAGCTCGAATCTCACCAGGCTCAAGGTTGACTCAGCCTTCCATCTTTTTGAGGTAGGTAAAATGAGGACCCAGATTGTGGGGGCAATAAGCTGACTTTGTCTAAAAAAAAGAACCCCGCTTAGGGGGGCCTGAAAGCCCTACTAAGCAGGTATATACAAAAGTATGAAGGCTATCGCTTAACGCATTTTAAGCCGCCCTGAGTCTCCGGAGAAGGGCGGCATATAAATTGAACCAATAAATAAATAAATAAATAAATAATGTGCTTCAAGAACCCTCTAAAAGGATGCAAACGACCAGCTGTCTGCCAGGAATATAAATCCTTCCATTCCCCACTATCCTGTCAGAGCTGAAGAAGCTTCTTGCATGAGAAGCGAAACGTCTTCAAAACAAAAAAACCCCCAAGAAAGTCCAGTTGCCTCTTGGAAAAAAATAAAAGCACGTTTGGGTGGGACAACCACCACCTGGATGACTGAGAATCTCTACAGAATTTCTCTTGCTTGGTTTTGTTTCTCCTTCCAAAAAAAAAAAAAAAAAACCGAAGACCCCCACCCACCCCGATTCTCAAAGCCCATTATTCCAATGCTCTCCTCCTCCTCCGCCCTCCCCACTTACGTGTCCGACTCGTCTTCTTCACCTGGGCACCTCCGCGTCCCCCTTCCGCCTCCGCTTCCTCCGCTGCTCCTCCGTCTTCGGTTTGGAGGAGGGCAATTCTCAACCCGGCCACTAGGCGGGGGAAACTTAAAAAGCCCCCGCACGGTTCTGCCACTCGCTGAAGAGCTTGCAGGACCCCGGCTGGGATCTCTTGGTCCACTTGGGGGGCCACCCCAGAGCCGCCCCGACCCCAGCGGCTCTCGATTTCCGAGATGTGGACGATCCCCTTGCGTTGATCGTCCAAGATTTCGAAGAGGATCCGGAGACTGTGGAGGAAGGGGCGAGGCAGGCGGGGGCCACTAGGAGGGGGGTCTTCTGCGATGGGGGGAAGAGAAGGGGTCGCCAGCCCCCCAGAATTCATCGGAATGGCGGGGGGGGCGCGCGAAAGGCGTGGACGTGGGTGGGTGGGGGGCTTAGATTTGGGGCGAGGGGGTTGAGCAGGGGCGAAGAAAGTTGGAAGTTCTTGGAATGGGGCTGAAAAGCTCTGGTTTTTTTTTTTTTTTTTTTTTTTTGGACGGATGCAATAATTCTGCCAGGGATCGGAGTTAAACGGGGCTCCGTGGGAAGGACGCGGGCGAATCGGTTGGATCAGGGCAAAAGAACCGGGCAACCAAAGCTTTCTCCCTCTCTTTTTTTTCCCCTGCTCGCCCCGGCAGCCAGACGTGAAGATCTCTGGTTTGACCCAGTCGAAAGATCCGATGGGATTGGGTCATGTGACCCTGTCGGATAATCACCCTGGATGCCAGACGATTAGCAGCTCCGCTAATGAGGTGGATTCCTCTCTCTGCCGAGTGACCGGGGAGGGGAGGGGAAGGGAAGGGGAGAGGTGGAGGAAGAGTTTTCCCCTTCTGTGGTTGAAAGTTGTTAACCGAAGTGTCAGATCGGGAGGCTCTTTCTTCTCATCTTCTTCTTCTCCCCTTCTCTGATTTACAGACTGCAGAATAATAGAGGGGGAAGGGACCTTGGAGGTCTTCTAGTCCAACCTTCCTGCTCAAGCAGGAGAGCCTGTATCGTTTTAGACAACTAGCTGTCCGGTCTCTTCTTAAAAGCCTCCAGTGATGAAGCTCCCCACAACTTCTGAAGGCAAAGATGTTTCATTGGTTGATTGTTCTCACTGTTAGGAAATTTCTCCTTAGTTCTAGGTTGGTTTTTTAAAAAATTTTTTAATTTGATTTATATGCCGCCCTTCTCCGGATATTCAGGGCGGCTTACAATGCATTAAGCAATAGCCTTCATACTTTTGTATATATTTATACGAAGTCAATTTATTGCCCCCACAATCTGGGTCCTCATTTTACCTACCTTAGAAAGGATGGAAGGCTGAGTCAACCTTGAGCCTGGTGAGATTTGAACTTGCAGTAATTGCAGGCAGCTGACGTTAATAATGGTGCTTTAGTCTGCTGCGCCACCAGGCTCCTGGTTCTTTGCTTGGTTAGTTTCCATCCATTGCTTCTTGTCTTCTGATGCTTTGGAAAATAGGTTGGCTCCTTCTCTGTGGCAGCCCCTTAGATATTGGAACACTGCTATCACGTCACCCCCCCCTAGTCCAGGGGTCTCCAAACTTGCCAGCTTTAAGACTTGTGGATTTCAACTCCCAGAATTTTCCAGCCAGCATTCTGGGAGTTGAAGTCCACAAGTCTTAAAGCTGCCAAGTTTGAAGACCTCTGCCCTAGTCCTTCTTTTCATTAGATTGATCTAATCTAATCAGAATAGAGCTGGAAGGGACCTTGGAGGTCTTCTCTAGTTTAAGTTCTTGCTCAAGCAGGAGACCCTGTATATACCATTTGAGACAAGTGGCTGTCCAGTCTCTTCTTAAAAGTCTCCAGTGATGAAGCATCCACAACTTCTGAAGGCAAACCATCCCATTGGTTGATTTGTCCTCACTGTTAGGAAATTTCTCCTTGGTTCTAGATTGCTTCTCTCTTTGATTAGTTTCCCTCCATTGTTTCTTGTCCTGCCTTCTGATGCTTTGGAAAATAGGCTGACACCCCTCTTTGTGGTAGCCTCTCAAATATTGGAACACTGCTGTCCCTTCCCAAACCTTCATCTCCATCTACATCAGGAAATTCCTTATCAGGCCCAGCCATGTTCACAAAATCATCTGCAGAGTTTCCTGTTTCCAGAATACTTCCTCAGCCTACTGTAGATAGTTTCAATTTTTTTAAAAATGTAGAAGGCAAGAGAAAAGATGGCTAGAAGTGTTGAAGTTGTAGAGTCTGTGGTTGATCCCTGGCATCTTTGTCACATTTGGGGGGCTTTGCCCAAAGCGATGCCTTCATTTGAACCACAATGACCTAAGAGCCTTGGATAATACAGTGGTCTAAAGCCCTGTTATTAACATCAGCTGCCTGCAATTATTGCAGGTTCGAATCTCACCAAGGCTCAAGGTTGACTCAGCCTTCCATCCTTTCTAAGGTAGGTAAAATGAGGACCCAGATTGTGGGGGCAATAAGCTGACTTTGTATAAATATACAAAAGTATGAAGGCTATTGCTTAGCGCATTGTATGCCGCCCTGAGTCTCCGGAGAAGGGCGGTATATAAATCAAATTAAAAAAAAAAAGTTCACACAACATACCAAACCCAAACTGAGCAAGCCATAGTCCATAGGATGAAATGAGGGAGAAGGTTGAGAGAACCCAGTTTGTCTCTGCTGGATGCTACTATGGCTTCAAAGTGCCTTAGAATGAAAAGGAGGAAGAAGCCTTGAGTCACCAGGAGACAGGTTGCATGTAAATTTACATGACGATAGTAATGATGTTGATGATACAATGATGCAAACATGAATCACCCAGCTCTGAAAATGCAATATTCTGCCTTGACGTGAATCTCTCCTTCTTTAAATAAAACCGACAACTCCCTTGTGAGGTGGAGAGTGCATGCAGAAAGAAAGCAAATAGTTTTATACTGTATTAATATAAGAAGAGTGAGTTTTAATCTTCTCATCGTTCCCACCACCCATCTCCTTCCACTTCTGACTGTAACTTTGTTGCTTGTATCCTTACAATTTATATTGATACTGTTTCCTGATTGCTTATTTGTACTCTATGACTATCATTAAGTGTTGTACCTTATGATTCTTGATGAATGTATCTTTTCTTTTATGTACACTGAGAGTGTATGCACCAAGACAAATTCCTTGTGTGTGCAATCACATTTGGCCAATAACAAATTCTATTTTATTCTATTTTCAAGGTTAAAAAGAATCAAGAGAAGTCCAATTTTTACTCTCTTTGAAAGTCAATAAAATTAGCCAAGTTCTCTCAGAAGGTGGCAGTGTCCTGCCAAATTTGATGGGTTCCATCCTCATCTTTCAGCAAAGTTCAACTCCAAGAAGCAGCTTGATCTAGTGGTTAAGATACCAGACTAGAATCCAGGAGACGGTGAGTTCTAGTCCCACTTTAGGAATGAGAGCCAGCCAGTCATTCTCTCTTAGCCCAACCCATATCACAGGATTGTAGTTGTGGGGAAAATAGGAGGAGGAAGAGATATTAGATATGCTCACTGCCACGAGTTATTTATAAAAAGTAATAAAAGTGGGATTTTTTAAAAAAAATCTCTTAAAAAACTCAGACTTGCTTCATTCTTGGATAAGAGACACCCCCCAAGAACTTGTACATAAGATGGAAATAGCAAATCACATTTTGACACATTCTGTCTTTTGTCTGTTTATCCATTTAGTATGGCTGTATTACTTTTATCCTTCTCATCTCTTCCACTACCTTCTCTATTGGTATCATTATTAGAATTATTATCCTTTATTATTCTAGTTATTATTACTTTGTTGTTTTGCATGCACAGTGAGAGTTTATGCACCGGAGACAAATTCCTTGTTTGTCTAATCACACTTGGCCAATAAAGTATTTTATTTGTATCTCTGCAGACAAGTCTAAAGGGGCATCTCCAAAGATGCCTTTACTTATTTAAGCTGTAACTTAGCAGGATGTTGAAAACCAGTGTAGATAGTTAGCACCAGAGGTGAAATCCAGGAGGTTCTGACAGGTTATGGAGAACCAGTAGCAGAAATTTTGAGTAATTCAGAGAACCGGCAAATACCACCTCTGGTTGGCCTCAGAGTGGGGTGGGAATGGGGATTTTGCAGTATCCTTCTCCTGGAGTGGGGTAGGAATGGAGTTTTTGCAGTATCCTTCCCCTGCCACGCCCACCAAGCCACACCCACCAAGCAACCCCATGCCCACCAAGCCACGCCCACAGAACCGGTAGTAAAAAAAATTGGATTTCACCACTGGTTAGCACCCACCCTTCTCCTAGAAGAATGAAATATTTTGAGAAATATTAAGGCAGGATAAAATATTTCCCCTAAAAGAGAAATAAAAATCTTAAGGGAGACAGAAACTCAGAGCCCCAGCTCCCTGCCCCCAAACAGATATTAAGCAGAGGCCAGTTTTTAGAAATGCAGATTTGGAAATCCATTACTCCCTGCAGCAAGGTCTGAACCTTGGTAGAATTAGCCCTCAGCCACAATAGGAATTGCCCATAAAGTCCCTTCATTGCATCACCCAAACGTCAACCAAGCTTATCTCAGACAACCTACAGAGCCGGCTATGACCCCTACAACAGCCAATAGAATACATGTTTTTTGCACAGGAACAGGAAGCTCAAGTGCAAAGCCCAAGAGAAGATATAAAAACCCCTGACTCTCAACTCCATGTGGTCAGCTGCCCAGAATCACACGTGCTTGGTGGTTCTGCTTCACCATTAAACCCTCTTTCCAATCAGCCCCTATGTGTTCCAGTGTCTCCCTTCTGGCTTGGAACTGAACCCAGATGGATATTTCTTCCAACACCAGCTAGTGTCTTTATCTAAATCAAGCTGGTGATCTAACTGTTCCTGTTTATTTCCGTATTTATTGACTTATCAAATTTATATAGCCATCCATCTCACATGATTCTGGGCAGGGAGCAACAAAATCAACAAGTAGAACAGTCTCGAATAAACAGTTAAAACAAACAAATGTAAATACAAAGAAAATTGTGAGAGAATCCATCAGAATCTCACATGTACAGGTAGTCCTCAGGTTATTTCAGTCAAGGGAACTCATGTAGGATTCTACGTTTCTATAATACAACCAATTCATAGGGACTGCTCCTAGAGGCTTGGCCTCCATGCTAGAGAATTGCTGCCCGAGAACTAGAGTGATCTGCTTTTGAAAGCAACATCTGGTCTGAAGCACGCTAAAGCTGTGAAAAGGAGCCAGTCACAGAGGAAACACATGACTTCCTCCTCGAGAGAGCTATGGAGTGCGTTTTGTGTTAAAAACGGCTTCTGATAACGGTTATGGCCTTTTATGGTTTGGAACCAGAAGGGCTGCTGGGTTTTTTTTGTTTTTTGTTTTGATCTGCATCAGATCTCAGAATTTTTTCCCCCCACTCCAGTGCTCCGGTGTTCACAGGCTGAGCAAAAGGCAACAGGTGAAGGCGATTTCTGGTTTGTCAGTCCTCCTGGTAACAATCACATTATTTGGGGGGCACTGCCTGCTTAGGATGGGCTTGTTTTCTTGAGCTTTATATGGGCAAACTGCTTTGCCCATATAAAGATGACTTTATCTGCTGCCTAAGAACTGTGGAAATTACAGCCCAGCACATCTGGAGGGAACTAGGTTGCAGATGTTTCCTGCCAGGTATTTTCAAGGCTGGTGGTTGCAATTTCTGCCAATGTACATTTTTTAAAACAAGATAGATAGATAGATAGATAGATAGATAGATAGATAGATAGATAGATATAGA
>WNWU01000158.1:1689565-1714161 GCA_012654045.1 Ptyas mucosa
AGAAAGAGAAAGCAAAAGAGGGAAAGAAAGAGGAAAGGGAGAAAGAGAGAAAAGGGGAGAAAGAGGAAAGAGAGAGAAAAAGAGGGAGAAAGAAAGAAACAAAGAGAAAGAAAGAGGAATGAGAAAGAGGGGAAAGAGAGAACACTAAAGAGAGAGGAAAAGGAGAAAGAGAGGGAGAAAGAAAGAGAGAGAGAAAGAGGAATGAGAAAGAGGGGAAAAGAGAGAACACTAAAGAAAGAGAGAGGAAAAGGAGAAAGAGAGGGAGAAAGAGGGAGAAAGAAAGAAAGAAAAAGAGAGAAAGAGGAATGAGAAAGAGGAGAAAAGAGAGAACACTAAAGACAGAAAAGAAAGGGGAAAGGGAGAAAGAGAGGGAAAAAGAGAATGAGAAAAGGAAAAAGAGAAAGAGGAAAAAGAGAAAGAAATAGAAAGAAAAAGGAAGGAAGGAAGGAAAGAAAGAAGGAAGGACAGAGAGAGAGAGAGAGAGAGAGAGAGAGAGAGAAACCTGTTTGACCACAAGGATCATCATCCTGGGACAAAAGGCCAAGAAGTCTTCTGCGGCCCCTTACAAAGGCTCGCAAAGAATTGCTTGGCCGCCTTGTCGCCGCGTCCAAGAAAACCCGAGAGAGAGGTGGCTGACAGGCGCGACGCGGCGCGGCGGCTCCGGAGCCGAAGGTCTGCGGCTCAACCTCCAGCCCCGGCAACCCCGGCCCGGAGCAGCGCGGCCGTCTTCTTCCTCGGAAGGGGGGCCGAGCCTGGGCCCGCTGGCTGGCTGGCTGGCTGGCTGGCTGGGCTCAGTTCCTGGGCGGGGCCCGGAGTAGCGGAGGGAAGTTGAGGCGAAGTTGCGAGAGGCCCCCGCCCGCCCGCATTGCCTTGCCTTGCCTTTCCCTTTCCCTCGCCGCCCCTTTGGGTCCCCGCGAGCCTCCCTCGCCGCAATCCCGCGCCGTCCGTGGAAGCCTCCTCCTCCTCCTCCTCCTCCATGGCTGAAGAGAAGCCGCAGGTCGAGCTGTTCGTCAAGGTAAGCCGGCGGAGAGGGAACCGGGGTGGGTGGATGGGGAGGGGAAACGGGGGAAGGGGCTCTCTTGCGCTTTCTTGCGGGAGGCGAGCGGGCGTGCTCCCTTCCCATCAAGGGATCGGGGCCGCCGTAACCGTGGCAGTGGGGTCTCCAGCACCCCCAGCCCCGTTTTCCTTAAATAAAATAAACCGCGATTAACTCGCTTCTCTATCTTGAGATTGGAGTTGGGGGGGGGGAGCTGTCGAGAAGCGGGAAACTTTGCCTGGCTCCCCCTCCCGCCCACTTCCTCCCCGCTTGAGCCGGGGGGAGCCAAAAACCTAAAAAAGAGAAAAGTAGCGCTCGCCTGCCTATGTGTGTGTGTGTGTGTGTGTGTGTGTTTTATTATTATTATTATTATTATTATTATTATTATTATTATTATTATTATTATTATTATTAAAACTTTCTTTAGCAGACTTGGAGGAAGAGTGTTGGCTTTTAGCTTGCTTGCGATGGTTCGGGGGGGCGCGATTCGGGTTTAAGGGGCGGATGGCTGGGGAAATGGGGGTGGGGGGGGAATCGATGGGAAGTCTCGAAGGAAGTCAGGGGAGATCCATCGGCTGGCTTCGATCCCGGGGATCCCTGGCTAGGCGTGATCGGGTCGGAATTCGACCCGACGCTCCTTTTGACTCCGCTTCCGATCTGTCAGTCTTGGCACGGGCGATCGGCGTTGGAAGGAGGGTGGGGGTGGGGGTAAGTTGCGGAATCCCGGAAAGACAAAAGTGAAACAAAAGATTCGCGTGTGGCATCTTAATTCAATTCGAAATAGAGCTGGAAGGGACCTTGGAGGTCTTCTAGACCAACCCCCTGCTCAAGCAGGAGACCCGTCCCGCCTAGACCATTTCAGACAAGTGGCTGTCTGGTCTCTTCTTAAAAGCCTCCAGTGATGAAGCACTCACAACTTCTGGAGGCAAAGCTGTTCCATTGTGGGATTGTCCTTCACTGTTAGGAAGTTTCTCCTTCATTCCAGGTTGCTTCTTTCCTTGGTTAGTTTCCATCCATTCTTTCTTGTCTTGCCTTCTGGTGCTTTGGAAAATAAGTTGACCCCATCTTCTTTGTGGCAGCCCCTCAAATGCTGGAATACTGCTCTCATGTCCCCCTTAGTCCTTCTTTTCTCTAGATTGACCATACCCAATTCCTGCAATCGTTCTTCACATGTTTTTGTCTCCAGACCCTTAATCATCTTAGTTGCTCTTCTCTGCACTTTCCCCAAAGTTTCCCAACATATATATGGCTGGCTTGATCCCATCCTTTGGTTTTAATTTGAAATTAATTTTAACTGGGTTGTTTTAAATTGTGGGCCAAAATTATTTAATATCTTTTAAACTGTTTTAATTTTTGTATGCTATGTTTTTACCTTGGCTGTTCACCGCCCTGAGTCCTGCTGGAGAAGGGCGGTATAAAAATCAAATAAATAAATAAATATATTTTTTAATGTGATGACCAAAACTGGATGCTGTGTTTCCTCAACCCCCTGCTTCTCAGTCCTTTTCTTCGCTGGTGATAAAAATCCTTTTAGCTCACTTGGGCTATTCCACAGTGGGTGTTTCAATGAGCTAGCTCAGTTGAGAGCATAACTTTGGGAAGTAAAGTGTGATCTTTTTAAAAAAAATTCCTTTTCTAAATCCCTGGTTCACAGCTTGCTCCAGAAGGATGTCTCCCAGATGTTGCGGACTACAACTCCCATCATCTTATGCCATTAATGGATGCTGATGAGATTTTTGTGATCTTAACACATCTTTCCTAAATCTGGGTAGGGTGTGATGGTGGGTGGGTGGGGTGGGGTGGGTACTTTTGACATTTACTTGCTGGATTTGGACTTGATTGAATTGAGGGTATCCCAAGTTTCTTTATTGGAATAAAAGGAGTTAAGTTTTAGGAATCAGCAAGACTCATTGTGGCTTGTTAAAACAACTTCTGGAGACTTGGGGAAGTGAACACCGCCCTCCAAAAAGTGGAAGGAGGAAAATGGTAGAGACTAGACAAACGTTCCAAGTTTATTTGAAACCTCACTAAACTTCAATAAATTAAGTACAGTTAAGACAGTTTTCCCTTTGTTTTTAACAATTTCCTTCTGCCAAATAATTATTGGCAACTTGGCTTCTGGAGGCCGAATTGAAGGCTTGGCAGGCAGCCACCTATAACTCGGCCTTCTGCATTTCTGTTCTACCATACTGTCAATGTAGGAAAAAGTCTTAAATTCGAATGAATCATCGGCTCTTACGCCTTGACATTTTTTCTCTCTCTCTCATACTTCATTTCCTTCCCCTTGAAGTGCATACCGATGAACTAAGAAAGGAGAATTTAAAATCTCTCTTGCATGGTTTGAATGTGGCTGGGAGGGTGGGGTGCTCGGATTTGGCTGGTGCCCTTTTAGACTACTGTATAGGCTGCTGGTGGTGTCATTAAGAAAGGTTTTAAAGGTTTAAAAAAGTTGCTTTCAATGAAATGGGCGGCTATATAAATTCGATACATCAATAAAATGAATAGATAACCCCTCTGTGCCTCTTTCTAAAAGCTACTGTAGGTTCTCTTCAGTCTTTCAAATTACAGATTTTCTGAATGTGACTTTTAAAAGGTTTCTACCCTCCCTTTTCATCCGAGGAGGATGCTTCAAGTGCCTACTTATCTAAACGAATGCATGATTAACAAAAGCACTTAAAACACAGTTAAAATAATAAACACCTCTACAATCAAACCATTGGCAAAACAAAACACTGTGTCCCTGCAAGCCATTCATCCATTCCTTCTATTCATTCATTTTCATTCATTCAAAACGTATATAAACATATATTATATGTAAAGCCATCAATGTTAAAAACCTGGCATCAAAGTTATTTAAAAATATTTATATCGCAACTAATCGACTACCTTCTTTTCAATCTTAAAAAGGGTAAAATGGGTGGAGTAGAAAGTGACAAGTGACATAATGCCCAGTCCTGCCATTGCTTGCCAGGGTAAGTCACCGTACTTTGTGCAAAGGCTGATTTGGGCGTTTCCACCCTAGCATTTCCTCAGTTGTTACCAATCATTATTGCTTTCTGAAGCGCGATCATAATTCAGCACTCCGATAATAGTTCCTTTTTCCTTTGCAAACCGCATGGTGATTTGGAGCAGTAGTAGTTTCTGCTCCCTCCTTATCATAGATGTTTCAGGCCCTGAGTGACAATTTTGAATAATTGCTGAAGCCTTGAGTTTGTTTTGCTGGGGGCGGGGACGACTACGGATAGTCCTTGACTTACGACCACAATTGAGCCCCAAATTTCTGTCGCTAAGCAAGACACTATCGCAGTTCAGTGGGTTTTGCTCCATTTTAAGACCTTCCTTGCCACAATTGTTAAGTGAATCACTGCGTTTGTTAAGTTAGTAACCCGGTTGTTAAGTGAATCTGGCTTCCCCCATCGACTTTGTTTCTCAGAAGGTCGCAAAAGGGGATCACGTGATCCCGGGATCACCTTTTGTGATCTTCTGACAAGCAAAGTCAATGGGGAAACCAGACTCACTTAACCACCGTGTTACTAACTTAACAATTGCAATGATTCACTTAACAACGGTGGCAAGAAAGGTCGTAAAATGGGGCAAAACTCACTTAACAAATGTCTCGCTTTAGCAACATAAATTTTGGGCTCAATTGTGGTCGTAAGTTAAGGACTACCTGTAGTCTGCTGAGGTTTTTCTACTCTTCTTTGGAACATCTTGGTATTATTTTTAGGCCTCCTGCCAGAGGCTGATTATTAATTCTGTTTACTTTGGATGTTAAAGATTAATTTAGAACCAGATTTTTTAAATGGGTGTGAACCTGCCTACTTTCCCCTTGTCACATTCATTTTTTCAGCATGGATGAATGTGGCCCATGGTGTAAATTTAAACTTCAGCTGGTCTTCCAACTTCTACATAGAAACCATTCTCTAGTGTGGGGTTTCCCAAGCTTTGGCAGCATGACTGGCTAGGGAATTCTGGAAGTTGAAGTCTAATTGTCTTAAAATTGCCAAGTTTGGGAACCACTCTCTAGTGCCGGTGTCAACAATCTGCGGCTCCTGAGCCGCATGCAGCTCTTTGGGCCCTCTGCTGAGGCTCCCTGTCCCATCACTGGCTGGCCCCGCCCCTTGCCCTTCTCTCCCAGTCACTCCTCATCTGTCCTTGGAAATCTGAGAGATACAGAGAGGGGGGAGATAGAGAGGGAGAGGGGGGAGAGAGAGAGATACTGAGAGAGGGGGAGAGAAGGTAAGATAGAGAGGGGGAGAGGGATACAAAGTGGGGAGGAGAGAGAGAGAGATACAGAGAGAGGGGGGAGAGAGAGGAAGAGATACAGAGAGAGAGAGGGAGAGAGAGAGAGAGAAAGAAAAGAAAGAAAGAAAGAAAGAAAGAAAGAAAGAAAGAAAGAAAGAAAGAGAAAGAAAGAAAGAAAAAAAGGTTTTGTGATTCCCGGTGTTTTTAACAACCGGTTCTCTGTCCTAATGACCAGGTAGGCGTGGCTAGGGGGTCATGTTACTGGGTGGGTGACATGGAGTTGGCCATGCCCACCCAGGTTTTGTGGCTCCTGGTGGTTTTTTTTTCTGTGGGAAACGGGTCCAAATGGCTCTTTGAGTGTTTAAGGTTGCAGACCCCTGCTCTAGTGGAAGAGAGCCTGCTCAAGGCCATTAGCTCCAGTGTAGCCCAGGAAGCTCCCCTAACAATGTTATTTCTGGTGTAGGTTCCTTGTTGCATGAACATCTCTAACTCTCTGATCAAACTAGATAGAAGACCGATCCTCTGTTATTAATAAATTTATAGAAAAGAGGATGGATGGGGGTTTTCCAGAGAGCAATGTTGAAAGCACAAGCTTTGCTCTCTGGAAAACCCCCATCCATCCTCTTTTCCTCAGGAACCATGTTGTAGTTCTCATCCAAATGGACACTCTTTATATTAGAAAAAAAGATGAACAAGGACATGAGCAAATTGTATAAAATCGTGCACGGTATGGAGATTTTTTTTCCTCTCTTCCCCTAAGCACTAGGACAAATGAAGCTTGATTAGGAAGCACTTCTCCACCCAGTACACAATTAGTCCTTGGAATTCATTGCCACAAGCCACGGTGATGATCATTAACCTGAAAGCTCTTAAAGGGGGTTGGATGAATTCATGGAAGGCAGATCTATCAAAGGCTGTTGGTCTTGAAGACTAGATGGTATCTCTTGTTAGGGGATTGTGTGTCTTCAAATTCCAGTTCTTGGAGAATAGTGGTGAAAGAGGGCTTATGACTTAGTCTTGAGTCCGTAATGGCATCTAGTTGACCATGAATGGAGGTTGGCCACTCTAGGTCCTCCAAAGGCATCTAGTTGATCATTCTTAGTCTTCCAAAGGCAACTTGTTGGCCATGAATGGAACTCACTTCTCAAAGCACAGCGCTGGACTTATTCTTATGTTATCTGGTTAAGGCCAAATTTGCATTTTACACACAATTTGGTGTCTGTAGTAGCTCACCAGGACCTTATGGAAACGGTACCGTTCCATTCACCCTAGGAGACTTGGGTTTTTTCCATATTACAGTAGTTTCTGCCCTATGGGCAGATAAACGAAATGTTAATGACAAGACAAAATAACTAAAGAATGGCCCTTCTTCCTTGACCATTACTGAAAATGAACTGGTTGACAGAGGGGAGATTAATTGTCCATCTGGCCTCCAATTCAGCAAAAGAGGCCACTCTTTTCTTTGCTGTCTTTGAAGGAAAGATGCTTCTTTTGTAGAGCGGAAAACATATGCTGCTTCTTAGCAGATAAATAAGATCTTTTCTCGGCTTCAGCAGTTGGCGTATTTTATTTATAGGGTTGCCCAAGGCTGATTTATGAATTATCTTTCTGATAAACTCTTATTCACCTTTTGCTAATTTGCCTTCCGACTTCCCAGGGGAGAGTGCTATGGCGATTAAGGTAGTGAATCCTTTTCCACTTAAATTCCCAAAGCGCATGTAAATTTTGCTGCTTTCATTTAGTTCTGGAAGCAGAGAAGTGACTTAGGAACTAGAAGAGTCCCTTAAATCAGAATCTGTCACCCTCCAGGAATCATAGCTAATGACAAGGGCAGTCTTAACAAGTTTCTCATCTCTGCTCACTACATTGGGATGAATATTGCTTGGTGAACATAGTTAGCGATCACATTAAACCGTAATAATGGCTCGTTTTAATAAAAGCTGCTTATCTGAACCTAGCCAATTGTGACTATTTAATACCAGGTTTTATATAGGTTGGGTGTGACCAACCTTTTTTTTTTTTTACTTTTAAAAGCATTTTTTCTACAACCCCTTCAGCCGAAGAGGTTGTAAAAAATGCTTTTAAAAGGCTCTGACGATCCCAGCTGAGCTGCGCGATCATCAGAGGCTTTTTAAAAAACTTTTAAAAGCATTTGTAGAAAAAATGCTTTTAAAAGTAAAAAAAAAAAGCCTGATGATCGTACGGCTCAGCTGGGCATTTGGGGGGGGGAGGGATTTCTGCTACTGGTTCTCCGAACCACCCACCACCATCGCTACCTGATCGGGTGATCCGGTCTGAACCAGGAGCATTTCACCCCTGGTTAAAACTAAGCAGGCCTCCAATGTGGCTTGCCTTGGGAAGGTCGCTTAAACCCCCTTTTTAAATGTTATAGCATGGCAGTATATAATTTAGAATGGACCCAACAATAAAATAAAATATTAATTTAGTGTTGTAGAAAGAATGCTGCTCTTGCTTCCTTCCTGCTTTTGGTTTATAGTCTAGGCCAGGGGTTTCCAATCTTAGCAACTGTAAGACTTGTGGACTTCAACTCCCAGAATTCTGGCTAGCTGACTAGGGAATTCTGGGAATTGAAGTCCACATGTCTTAAAGTTGCCAAGATTGGGAACCCCTGATCTAGGCCAGTGATTCTCAACCTCAGCAACTTTAAACAGCTCAGTACCCAGAACATTCCAGCCAGCATGTTGGGCCTTCCATCCATCCATCCATCCATCCATCCATCCATCCATCCATCCTTCTTATCTTCCTCCCTCCCTCCCTTCCATAGTGGCACAGTGATTAGAATGCAGGATTGCAGGATGATTCTGCTCACTGCTAGGAGTTCGAACCTGACTTATTTCAAGGTTGACTTAGTCTTTCATCCTTACGAGGTCGTTAAAATGAGGACCCACATCGTTGGGGGAAATATGTTGGCTCTGTAAACCGCTTAGAGGGGGCTTTAAAAGCACTGTGAAGCAGTATATAATTCTAAGTGCTAAGTGCTAAATCACCACAGTGACTTTGCATGTTGGAAGCTGCTGGGAATATAGCAAATTGTAATCAAATAACCATCGGACACTCCATACAAGCTAGTTGCCAAGTGCCCAAATTGCAAACGTATGATCACTGTAGTGGCATTATAGTTGATAGTCATCATACCTTTGAAGGTGGGTTGTAAGTTATCTTTTTTTTTAGCACTGTTGGAGCTCCAAATTATCATTAAACAAACGGTCGTAAGTCAACGACTACCTGAGGACTACTTGTAATTTAACAGACTTTAGTGGGAGAGATTAATTTTCAGCCAGACCTTTGATTCATTCCAGGTCTATTAGAGCCTGGTGGCGTAGTGGTTAGAATGCAGCATTGCAGGCTGACTCTGCCGACTGCCAGGAGTTCGATCCCGAAAGGGCTTAAGGTTGTGTCAGCCTTCCATTTACCTTCCGAGATTGGTAAAATGAGGATCCAGATTGTTGGGGGGCAATATGCTGACTCTGTAAACCGCTTAGAGAGGGCTGCAAAGCACTGTGAAGCGGTATATAAGACTTTGCTTATTGCTACATTCTATACAAATTTATACACAAAATAATATACAAATAATAAAATAAAATAATAATGCTAAAATAATATACAAAGGGACATGGTGGCTCAGCGGCGAAGACGCTGAGCTTGTCGATCGAAAGGTCAGCAGTTCGGTGGTTCGAATCCCTAGTGCCGTGTAATGGAGTGAGCTCCCGTTACTTGTCCCAGCTTCTGCCAACCTAGCAGTTCGAAAGCACGTTAAAAAAAATGCAAGTAGAAAAATAGGGACCACCTTTGGTGGGAAGGTAACAGCGTTCAGTGCGCCTTTTGCATTGAGTCATGCCAGCCACATGACCACGGAGACGTCTTCGGATAGTGCTGGTTCTTTGGCTTTGAAACGGAGATGAGCACCACCCCCTAGAGTCGGGAACGACTAGCACATATGTGCAAGGGGAACCTTTACCTTTCATACAAATTTATCTTCCAGATCAGATATGTCTTATCGACAGCTGACCTGGTGTTAAACAGTAAGCCAGAAGGGCTGATTTTTATTCCACTTTGACGTAAAGTTTTGTGGTTTGTTCCACTCCAGTGATGAAATGGCAGGCTTACATTTGCGTTCAAAATTGGGAGCTTTAAAACTCACCCAGTAATTAGCTTGAAGTGCTGCAGCCACAGTGTTTGTAAACATTCAAATTGCTCAGTGGAAAGTTTCTTTTCAAATAATATCGAGAAATGATGACATTTCTGAGAAATTAACTATTGGGTTAAGTAATAAAATCATCAGAAGATTAAGAAACAGATTCTTGGTTACATGCTGTTGACAGAAAGATGGCAGGTAGTGAAAGTGGAATACCTTCAAAAGGTATCTATCACATGTAGGCCAGACTAAAATTTGCCTGTCTTTTTCTTGTTCAGATCTGAAAGCTGAGAAGAAAGTAAAAGACCTCTGCACCAACTTAAAACTGTTAAATGCAAATGGGTAATAGTATTAATTATTTGCATTCCTCAGAGGGTGTGAAGAGGAGCTGAAAAGGAGTGGTGTGATGAGCTGGAGGGCATCTCTGGGTTGTGTTGTATACTGCAGTTTTAACAAATTGTTACTGCCAGTGACTCGCTCCTTAAAGAGGAAATTGTGTTTTTCCTGTGACGCTTTTGGAAATGTATGTCCTTACAGTACTTAAGGGGTTCATTAAGTATGGGGTGGGGGTGGGGCATTCGGTATGGCAGGATGTGTGGGATTTGGCTATTTGTTAAAGCTAATTAGGCATGTTTGCTCAATGAAATTAGTATTAGGCGTTCTCTGCTGAGGTGTCTGGAATATTCTCTCCATTATTTTATTTATTTAATTAAATTTATATGATGCCCCTCTCATTGGGTCTTAATGGGCCTTAAGAGCTGTGGTGGCACAGTGGTAAGAATGCAGCATTGCAGGCCGACTGCCGACTGCCAGGAGTTCGATCCCGAAAGGGCTTAAGGTTGTGTCGGCCTTCCATCCTTCTGAGATGGGTAAAATGAGGATCCAGATTGTTTGGGGGCAAATATGCTGACTCTGTAAACCGCTTAGCGAGAGCTGTAAAGCACTGTGAAGCGGTATACAAGTCTAAGCGCGATTGCTATTGATATATTCACTCTCTCTATACCTCTATATTTTACTTTTTAATATATTTTAATTTTAATCATGATTGCATTGATTGTTTTTATTTGATTGTTGTATACGTCTTGTGAAATTTGATAAATAATAAATAAATCATACTGCCTAGGAGCAGAAAATCTTTCAACCTCAGGTTTTGGAGGGTCTCCATCTGTCCTGTTCTTCACTCATATCGCTTGTCTGGTCCGATCAGCATTTTACCCCTGAGGTAAAATCCTTTGTTATGAGGATGCAGATTAATTTGCATTATATCTTTGTGCTTGAAAGATCTGCAGCTGAGGGGAGGAAAAATCTCCCGTGGTGCTTGATAGAGGTTTGTAGTTAATAGTATCTCCATTTCCATATACACAGTGCTTAGAAACCTTGTAGGGGAGCCCTTCTAATCTATGATAGTTTAAAAAAAAATCAAATGCAATAGGCTTTTATAATAATAACTTTATTGTCATTGTACGTGTATACACAGTATACCCATACAACAAAATTCACTTAACACCCAAAGACCAGGTCCAACACACATAACAATCTTCAAACACCCCCCCACCCAGGAGTGAAATGCTCCTGGTTCGGACTGGATCGCCTGATCCGGTAGCGATGGCGGCGGGTGGTTCGGAGAACCAGTAGCAAAAATTCCTGCGCGCGCCCCCCCCATGCCCAGCTAAGCCGCGCGATCATCAGAGGCTTTTTTTTTTTTACTTTTAAAAGCATTTTTTCTACAACCTCTTCTGACGAAAAAATGCTTTTAAAAGTAAAAGAAAAAGCCTCTAATGATCGCACAGCTCAGCTGGGATCGTCAGAGGCTTTTCAAAGTATTTTTTTCTGCAACCTCTTGGCCGAAGAGGTGGTAAAAAAAATGCTTTGTCTCTGACGATCACAGCTGAGTTGCCTGATCGGCAGAGGCTTTTCAAAGCATTAGAAAAAATGCTTTGAAAAGTTAAAAAAAAAAAAGTTGGCCACGCCCACCCAGTCACATTATCCCCCACCACCAAGCCATGCCCACAGAACCGATAGTAACAAATTTTACATTTCACCCCTACTCCCACCCATCACAAATTCCCCACCCCTAAACCACCCAAACATCCACACAACAGACCAAGTAATGCTGTCCAACAGCTCACTGATGGTGGCTCTTTAAACATTAAAGTTTAAGAGCCTTGGATAGTACAGTGGTCTAAAGCCCTGTTATTAACATCAGCTGCCTGCAAATATTGCAGGTTCGAATCTCACCAAGGCTCAAGGTTGACTCAGCCTTCCATCCTTTCTAAGGTAGGTAAATTGAGGACCCAGTTTGTGGGGGCAATAAGCTGACTTTGTATAAATATACAAAAGTATGAAGGCTATTGCTTAACGCATTGTAAGCCGCCCTGAGTCTCTGGAGAAGGGCGGCATATAAATCAAATTATAAAAAAAAGTTGTTAATTGATAACATGCAGGTAGTTCTTGACTTACAATAGCTCATTTAGTGACCATTTAAAGTCACTGAAAAAAGTGACTTATGATGGTTTTTCACACGACCATTGAGGCATCCCCGTGATCATGTGATTAAAATTCAGACGCTCGGCAACTGACTCATATTTATGATGGCTGCAATATCCTGGGGTCATGTGATCTTCTTTAGCCAGATTTGCTTAACAACTGTATTACTACGTTAAGCTCTGCATGTGATTCACTTAAGAAATGTCTCAAGAAAAGTCGCGAAATGGGGCAAAACTCACTTAACAAATTCTTTCACTGCAGAGATTCACATAACAACTGTGGCAAGAAAGAACGTAAAGTGGGGCAAAACTCATTTAACAAAGTCTCACTTAGCAACAGAAATTTTGGGTTCAATGGTGGCTGTAAGTGGAGGACTACCTGTACCTGTACTCTGTCTCACAGGTAAATTGCACCTGTATAGCCAGTCCTCCTTCCTTTTTTTCTTTCATAAGTCAACCCTGACCCATCCTGACAAAAGCTATGGATCTTCTCAGTGTTTTTTTCAAGAGGCAACTGGAGTTTCTGGTTTTTCTTTAAAGACGTTTCGCTTCTCATCCAAGAAGCTTATTCAGCTCTGACTGGAAGATGGGGAATACAGTGAGCCATGTGCAGTTCTGGGGGAAACAAAACAACCACTTCATAAACGCATGGCGCAACATAGGAGAACAAACCCATTCAGAATAAGATTCAGCAGTCCATCTGCATTTAAAAGACAAAGGCCATTCTTTTGGAAACCACAAAGTCCATATTTTGGACAGAGAGGGCTGCTGGTTTAAAAGAGGGGTCAAAGAGGCCATCTATGTGGAAATTGAATAGCCCTCTCTCAACAGAGAGGGATGAATACGACATCCAGTTTATAACACAGTCCTTTTAGCAGTTCCAAGAAGGCTCCACATCCATTTGCACCACCCAGGTGACCCTGAGGACACAGATAAACCTCCAAGTGGCCTCAGCGACTCTCTAAAAAGAATGCAAATGACCAGCTGTCTGCAAAGAGTATAAATCCTGCTGTTTCCCACCATCCAGTCAGAGCTGAAGAAGCTTCTTGGATGAGAAGCAAAACGTCTTCAAAGAAAAAACAAGTAAGTCCGGTCGCCTCTTGAAAAAGCACCTTTGGGACATCCTGTCAAAGGTGAAAAAAATAAAAGGATGTGATTTCCCCTGATCATGTTTACTGAAATAACATGTGTTTCCTGTGAGTTTGTGAGTATTTGTTGGGAATATCCTCATGACCCCAGAAGGACATTGTGCCATCTACCATTTCACACACACACACACACACACACACACACACACACACACACACATATACACACACACAAAATGAAAATAGAAT
Organism: Ptyas mucosa; assembly: GCA_012654045.1. Classification (NCBI taxonomy): domain Eukaryota; kingdom Metazoa; phylum Chordata; class Lepidosauria; order Squamata; family Colubridae; genus Ptyas; species Ptyas mucosa. The sequence goes on from WNWU01000158.1 coordinate 1,702,826, forward strand.
CAAGGATCTTTTTTGCCTGCCCTGTGCCGTATGTTTCTTTGTTTTCAGCGAAATCCTTCCATCCTCCACTGAACACAGCTTCCTGTATGTGGTGGGATAAGGGAAAAGAAGCCAAATATTTACAGGTGTTAAGTAGCTTAACACTATGAGGGTTTCAGCAAAGGACTCTGATCAGTGGTCCATGTTATGTGTAAATGTTTATCAGGCCAATCCAATGTCATCAATAGCACGCAAGGATTCAGGTTCTCAAGAGCTCTTTGGTCCACCAGGTGACCTCCTAGCTGATGGTGTTGGGATCTGGAGACCAAAACATGTGGAAGGCATCAGGGGTGGGTTCTAATTTTTTTTACTACCAGTTCTGTGGACGTGGCTTATTTTGTGGGCGTGGCTTGATGGTCATGTGACAATTCTTTAGGATTTAGCAGAGGTACTGGTCTACCAGGCTTTTAACTGCTTGCAGAGCTGTACCAGTCTATACATTTGTTTTTGGAGGCACCGGTCTACTTATTTGTTTTTGGAGGCACCGGTCTACCACCACACTGCCTTTTAACACTGATCAGCTGTAGGCAGCCCTTTGAAGCCCCACGGCAAGAGTTTAAACAGTTTTTTCCCCTCTAGCCATCAGTTGGGACTCAGGAGGCAGCAATAGATTGGGGGTGGGGCAAGGTAAGAATAACGCGGGGTGGGGGTGCCGGGGTGGGGGCGGGAAGGCCCAGCTCCCGAACAAAGAGAATTGGTTCAGTGTGTCATATTGTTACTGCTACTGGCTCGGCCGAACCAGGCCAAACCGGGAGGAACCCACTACTGGAAGGCACCAAGGCACCTGAAGGTGGCTGAGATCTCAGGGTAGGACCTCACACTTGGCACTAGAAGCTTCTATAAGTCATTAGTCATTGGCATCTCCAGTTCAGCAACCACTCAATAGAGATGGCCTTCAATCCCAAAGATCTCCAGTTTGAAAGAATAATATGGGTGGATATGCTTTGGTAATGAAGAGTTGTTGCCCTTAGAAAGTACAGGTTGTCCTTGATTTACAACAGTTCACTGAGTGACCGTTCAAAGTTACAGTGGCATTGGAAAAAGTGACTTACGACCATTTTTCATAGTTACAGCCTTTGCAGCATTCCCATGATCATGTAATCAAAAATTCAGATGCTTGGTAGCTGGTTCATACTTATGACCATTGCAGCATCCCAAGGTCACATGATTGCCTTTTGTGACCTTCTGACAAGCAAAGTCAATGGGGAAGCCAGATTCGCTTAACAACTGTGTTACTCACTGCAGTGATTCATTTAACAAATGTGGCAAGAAATGTCATAAAAAGGGAAAAAACTCACTTAAAAATGTCTTACTTAACAACAGAAATTTTGGGCTCAATTGTGGTCTTAAATCCAGGACTACCTTTACAGGTAATCCTCGATTTATAACATTTCACCGTTCAAAGTTACAACGGCACTGAAAAAAGTGACTTCTGACCATTTTCACACTTATGACCGTTGCAGCATGATTAACGGTTGGATGCTTGACTCACATTTATGATGGTTGCAGAATCCCTGGGATTAAAGCAAAGTCAGTGGGGAAACCTCAATTCACTTAACAACCGTGTTACTAACTGCAGTGATTCATTTAACAAATATGACAAGAAAAGTCATAAAATGGTACAAAAACTCACCTAACAAATTTCTCAGCAATATAAATTTTGGGCTCAGTTGTGGTCATAAGTTTGAAGACGACCTGTACAGAACTGCACTTAATGCACTTAACAGTTGTCTTGTTTAGCAATAGAAATTTTGAGCTGGATTGTGGTCACAACTTGAGGACTATCTGTATTTAATTTGGAGACGCCATGCATTGATACCACCTTTTTATGGAACCTCTCTGTTACTCTCATCCATTCACTGCCATTCTGAACCTCCTTCTCTGCTGAATACTAAAACTCTAGCGGAAACATTGTAAGATTAAAAGTGTTATTAATAATCACTTCCGCTTTTTAAAACATATGGACAGTTACCTTGTAAGCAGGTAAAAGTAGATCATAAAGTGCTCCTGCATAATTTCAGTGTTGGGGCCCTTTTATCACAGTGTGCATATTTCTTTTTCAATCAGGCTGAAGTCACTTGTATCATTGCATTAATTAATTTTAAAGCAATCTTTTAATTACCATTGAATTACCTCCACCAATAGTTTTGCGAAATGTGTATTAGAATAAATGCCACCTAAATTGAAACGTCGCAGTGATAAAACAGTTATTTTATAACGTCACAGTCGTAGTGGAATATTTACAGTATTTCAATGGCATTTCATTAATATTCCTATTTTTAAAAGAAATCATAGCTGAAAAAATATACTTACAGGTATTGAGCCCAAAAATTTATGTTGTTAAATGAGAAATTGGTTAAGTGAGTTTGCCCCATTTTATGATTTTTCTCACCACATGTGTTAAGTGAAGAACTGCAATTCTTAAATTAGTAACACGGTTGTTAAGTGAATCTGATTTCCCCATTGACTTTGCTTGTCAGACGGTCGCAAAAGTGGATCACCTGACTCCAGGACACTGCAACCGTCATAAGTGTGAATCAGTTATCAAGCATCCGAATGTTAATCACGTGACCCTGGGGATGCTGAAAAGTTCGTTAAGTGTGAAAAAGGGTCCTAAATCACTTTTTTCATTACCACTGTAACTTTGAATGGTTACTAAATGAACTGTTGTAAGTCGAGGACGACCTGTAATTACATCAATAACAAACTGATCCTACCTCAAAAGATAGAGTCCATCTGTTTTATAACATCAAATTTCTTTTAGCCATCTATACAGTAGCAACTAAATCCTTCCAGCTGACATGGTTAGAAGTTAAAAAGATGACTATATGGGAAAAAAATGCAGTTTTTCCTCCTCGGCATAGTAAATCAATTGTAATTTTACTTGTCAAACAGCAAAGGAAGAAGGATCAGTGGTAGGAACAACCGGGTGTGGTTCTAGTCGAAGGAAAACACACATGCGATTCTTAAGATTTAAGCCTGTCATTTTCTTATAGACGTGAATTACAGAATGATATATCACTGTAAAAGCAAACCGCCACTGTCACAAAATCACACACACACACACACACACACACACACACACACACACGAAGAAGCATAAAATCAAAAGGAGTTGAGACCAATGAAGAACATTTCCAACCAGCTGGAAACCTATTATACAGGTAGTCCTTAACTTAACAACAGTTCACTGATAGAAGAGAAGAGAAGAGAAGAGAAGAGAAGAGCAGAATAGAATAGAATAGAATAACAGAGTTGGAAGGGACCTTGGAGGTCTTCTAGTCCAACCTCCTGCCCAGGCAGGAAACCCTACATCACTCCAGACAAATGGCTATTCAACATCTTCTTAAAAACTTCCAGTGTTGGAGCATTCACAACTTCTGGAGGAAAGTTGTTCCACTGATTAATTGTTCTCACTGTCAGGAAATTTCTTCTTAGTTCTAAATTGCTTCTCTCCGTTCAAAGTTCCGTGTTTGTTCAAAGTTCAAAGTTCAAAGTCAAAGTTCACTGAAAAAAGAAATTTATGATCATTTTCACACTTATGACTGTTGCAGCATCCCCATGGTCATGTGATTTGCATTCGGATACTTGACAAGTGGTTCATATTTATGACAGCTGCAGTGTCCCGAGAGCATGCAATTCCACTTTTGCGACCTTCCGACAAACAAAGTCAATGGGGAAGCCAGATTCCCTTAACAACCGAGTTACTACTTTAACCACGCACTTAACAAACGTGGCAAGGAAAGTCGTAAAAATGGGGGCGAAACTCACTTAACAAATGTCTCACTTGGCAACATAAATTTTGGGCTTAATTGTCGTCGTAAGTCAAGGGCAACCTGCACCATCTGTATTCCCCAACCTGATGCCCTCAGATATATCAAATTACAACTATCATCAGGATGGTGATGGAAGAAGAAATGAGGACGGAGCTGTAGGCCGACATGGCTTGGGAGACCTCACAGTTGGGAAGAGTTGAGAGAAAGCTCCAGTAAATGTTTCATAGTACCTTAAGTGTCTGAACTTCATTCAAATTCCTTCAGTCTATCAGCAAAATCTGCTTTGAGACCCAAAGGTGCTTTTTCAAGAGGCAACTAGACTTTCTAGTTTTTCTTTGAAGACATTTCGCTTCTGATCCAAGAAGTTTCTTCAGCTATTCTCACTGTCAAGAAATTTTCCTGATTTCTAGGTTGGATCTCTCTTTAACAAGCCTCCACCCATTACCCAAAGGTGCTTTTTCAAAAGGCAACTGAACTTTCTGTTTTTTCTTTGAAGACGTTTCGCTTCTCATCCAAGAAGCTTCAGAGCTGACTGAAGAAATGTCTTGGATGAGAAGCGAAACGTCTTCAAAGAAAAACCAGAAAGTCCAGTTGCCTCTTGAAAAAGCACCTTTGGGACAACCATGACCTGGATGACTGAGAATCTCTATAGACATCTGCTTTGAGAGAGAGGTCTTGAGCTTTTCTATAAGGGTCCTCCTAGATAACTTTCCATCCCCTTTCTCAGAAGTCTACCTCATTAAATTAGAGATGATCTTCTCTACAATAGAAGAAGATCTTTGATGAGCACCTAGGAGACAAAAGAGATTTTGAGGACTAGAGATACCAGCTTGTTCCAAATGGGTTTATTTGTCTCTGGAAATGAAGTTCAGAGTCTTTGTTTCTTGAGAGAGAGGACTAGAAATCGGTAGTCCACCTCCTCCTTAAGAGGGTCTCCCTGGATCCAGAGTGTTGGATAATTATTGTTCAATCTCCCATCTTTCCACCTGAACAAAGATTGGTCAGACAGTAGCAAGAGACCAAGCACAGAGTTCCCTACATCAGGTTCTCAATTCCTGGTTCTGTGGCCCGATACCAAGCCGTGGACCATTGGGAACTGAGCTGTGCAAGCAGCAGGGTGAACACACAAATATACCCGCTCTTCCCTCTGCTGCTGATCTGCGGAGCCAGAAAGGCTGGGGACTCTGGCCCTGGAAGAAATAAATAATTTGGAGCCTTATCAGGTTCCAACGTGGGCATGGGATGGAATGTAACGTCCCAGGAACCATGAATCACAGGTGGAGTTACTCCCGAGTAGTTTCTTTATTGTGTTCCCCTGTTGACAGAAATCTTGCCAGACTGAAGCAAGAATCTGCATATCTACTAGATATGCTGAATATACGCTTGTGAGTTGCTAGGGCGAGTCTACGCCTTTGCCCTTTTCCTGCATACCAAAGACTCTAAAGTTCATTATATCTTTGCTCTCTGGGAAAGGGACCCTCCTTCCCGAGACTTCAGATTGCATTCCACTACAGTTAGTCATCTTTCGTCATGCTAGTTGATGTCCTCTATCAGGATTTAGATCGGGGCAGTGCACCTATCCCTCCCTGTCTTGCTAAATCTCTTTGAAGCTTTTGACTCCGTTGACCATGGTGTCCTTCTAGACCAGCTTTGGAATTGGGGACATTATTTTACAGTGATTCTTCCCCTTCCTTAATGGACAATTACAGTTGGTGTTGACAGGAGAGAACTTGACTTGGTGGATGCCCCCTTTTGGGATGTCACAGGAGGTGATTCCTCTCTGTTTTGATATCTCCATGAACCTACTAGTTGAGATCACCTGTCAGTTTGGGGTACAGCATCATCAGTATGCTAAATGATACTCGGTTCTAAATTTCTACGATAATTGTATTAGTGAGGCGATTGAGGTCCTGTTCTACTGTCTGAAGACTGTGAGCGTCTCTAAATGGGAGAGAACCAGGGGTGGGTTCTAAATATTTTTTTACTATCGGTTCTGTGGGCGTGGTTTATTTTGTGGGCGTGGCTTGATGGTCATGTGACAATTCTTTAGGATTTAGCAGAGGTACTGGTCTACCAGGCTTTTAACTGCTTGCAGAGCTGTACCGGTCTACCTATTTGTTTTTGCAGGCACTGGTCTACTCATTTGTTTTTAGAGGCACCGGTCTACTCATTTGTTTTTGGAGGCACCGGTCTACTCATTTGTTTTTGGAGGCACCGGTCTACTCATTTGTTTTTGGAGGCACCGGTCTACTCATTTGTTTTTGGAGGCACCGGTCTACCACCACACTGCCTTCTAACACTGATCAGCTGTAGGGCGGCCCTTACAGCCCCACAGCAAGAGTTTAAACAGTTTTTTTCCTTCTAGCTGATCAGCTGGGACTCAGGAGGCAGCAATAGATTGGGGGTGGGGCCAAATAAAAGATAAGAATAATGCTTAAACGGAATCCTAGCAAGGCAGAATTACAGCTTGTCCATCGGGATACTCACATGGTTTCTGTGGTGAATCTTGGTGGGGAAAAAACTATCCCGAAGGAACAAGTCTCTGGTTTGAGGGTGTTCCTGGACTTGCAGCTCCTGCTTGATCAGCAAATGTGAACCAAGATAGCTTCTGGCCAAGCTTTTCTCAGGTGCCCCTTGCAGCACTATCTGGAGTGAGAGGAGTAGACTACGATGGTTCATGTTCTTCTTTCTACCTTGTTTTAGACTATTGCAATGTGCTCTGTCTCTAAAGGCAATTCAGAAACTTCAATTCACTCAAGGTAATCTGGCCTGTCTGTTAAAACAGGTTTATGTTCCAGATTACCATATTTTTTGGACTATAAGGCCAGTGGTGAAATCCAATTTTTTTTACTATTGGTTGTATGGGTGTGGCTTGGTGGGCATGGTGTGGCTTGGTGGGCGTGGCAGGGGAAGGATACTGCAAAATCTCCATTCCCACCCCACTCCAGGGGAAGGATACTGCAAAATCCCCATTCCCTCCCCACTCCTGGGGGAAGGATATTGCAAAATCTCCATTCCCACCCCACTCTGAGGCCAGCCAGAGGTGGTACTTGCCAGTTCTCCGAACTACTCAAAATTTCCGCTACCGGTTCTCCAGAATCTGTCAGAACCTGCTGGATTTCACTCCTGTATAAGACACTCCGGACTATAAGATGCACATTATCTTTAGAGGAGGAAAATCAGTGGCGAACAGGCGGCGGCGAACGGGTGGCGGCAGGAGTGATAGGCAGCGGCAATCCTTGCCAGCTAGAGCAGCTGATTGGCACCCCACCAACCCCCTCGCCCCCACCACAATATTCGTTCTATAAGACACACAGACATTTCCACCCACTTATAGTCTGCAAAATACGGTATCTTAAGCTGAGGAAAAAAAAAACCTGTACAGTATTTTGTGATGTAGTCATATTTTTTTATTATTTTATTTTATTTTATTTTATTTTATTTTATTTTATTTTATTTATTTATTTTATTTTATTTTATTTTATTTTATTTTATTTATTTTATTTTATTTACTTTACTTTACTTTACTTTACTTTACTTTACTTTACTTTATTTTATTTTATTTTATTTTATTTTATTTTATTATTTTATTTTATTTTTGCTTTCTGTTGTCTCTTAATGTTATTTTTCCGCTCAGATAAGCCTTAATGGGTTGCGTATCCTCTTGAATATAGTTTTTCAACAGGGAAGCAATTAGCACATTTTTTAAATAAATGGAGAGATACGTTGGCAAATGTGGACTTTTTTTAATTTTTTTTTTAACTGCGCATTGCTTGTCGTCTTGGATTTCTCTTGCCACAGAGCATCTGCTGTTTGTCTGTTATCTCTGTTAGACGCCACAATACAGGCTGTTGTCTCAGCTGCTCTTCCCATTATGGGATTCAAGGGGGGGAAGGGCTGAACGGGAAACCAGAGGAGAAGAAAAAAGGGCAGCAAAACAATATGCTTGCTGAAATCGAGATCGGATGACAAGCTAAAACCTGTATATATATTTTTTGTGGGATATGCCACCCTGCAGAAAGGAATCCTGGGCGGGTGCATTTTGGCCTTACCTGTTAAAACCTGAGAATCAAAAAACGTGTAATGATCGGGGAGCTGGGTCTTTAAGAATCATGCATGTGGTGATGATGATGATGATGATGTATGCGACCTTTAGATAACATGATAGAAAGCGGATTGTTGCTGACATTATAATGTCCATATTCCTTTACTGGAATAAATACAGGTAGACCTCAATTTAAGACCGCAATTGAGCCCAAAACTTCTGTTGCTAAGCGAGACAGTTGTTCAGTGAATTTTGACCTGTTTTACAACTTTTTTTGCCATGGGGTTAAGTGGATTGCTGCAGCTGTTAAATTTGTAACACGGTTGTTAAGTGAATTTGGTTTCCCCATTGACTTTGCTTGCCAGAAGATCACAAAAGGGAATCACATGGAACAAGCTATTCTCCAAAGCACCTGAGGGCAGGATAAGAAGCAATGGGTTGAAACTAATCAAGGACAGAAGCAATTTAGAACTAAGGAGACATTTCCTGGCAGCTAGAACAATTAATCAATGGAACAACCTGCCTGCAGAAGTTGCAAATGCTCCAACAGTGGAAATTTTTAAGATGATGTTGAATAACCATTTGTCTGAAGTGGTGTAGGATTTCCTGCCTAAGCAGGGGGTTGGACTAGCAGACCTCCAAAGTCCCTTCCAGCTCTGTTACTCTAGTCTATATTGCTCGTTATTACTCTACTGTCTTTTCTATTATTTCAAAATTATTATCTCTATATTGTAGATAGATTACAGGTAGTCCTTGACTTATAGCCACAATGGAGACCCCAAATTTCTGTTGCTAAGCGAGACAGTCAATTGAGTTTTGCCCCATTTTTTATGCCCTTCCTTGCCACCATTGTTAAAATGGATCGCTGGAGCTGTCAAGTTAGTAACCCGGTTGTTAAGTGAATCTGGCTTCCCCATTGAGTTTGCTTGTCAGAAGGTCGCAAAAGGGGACCACGTGGTTACTGGACACTCGCTGCAACCGTCATAAAAACGAGTCGGTTGCCAAACATCTGGATTTGGATCACATGACCACGGGGATGCTGCAACGGTCGTAAGTGTGAAAAGCTGTCATGAGTCACTTTTTTTCAGTGCTGTTGTAACTTTGAGCGGTCACTGAATGAATGGTTGTAAGTCAAGGACTATTTGTACTTCCTGTAGCTTGGGGAACTCTCTGTCGCTTAGATGGATGGCAGAGATGAAACAGGGACCTTCTGATGACAGGTAGTCCTTGACTTACGTCTAACAATTGGAACCAGAATTTCCATTGCTAAGCAATACGGCCATTGACCAAATTATGCCTGATTTTATGACTTTTCTTGTGGTTGTTAAGCAAAGCGTGGAGTTGTTAAACGAACCCAGCTTGCTCCCTTGATTTTGCTTGTTGGAAGCTGGCTGGGAAAGTCGTAAATGGTGACTTGACCCCAGGACGCTGTGACCACTCTGTACAGATTCTCAGTCGTCGAGGTCATGGTTGTACCAAAGTTGCTTTTTCAGGAGGCAACATAGCGATTAAAGTATTGAAGCGGGCAAGAGACGATGGATAGATGATTTCTCTTTTTTGTTGTTCTGATTTGCTTTTGCTTTTCTCTTTCTTTTCTCTTTTTCAGGTAGGTGACATGACTAGAAGATAGGCAGAATAGAAAGAAAACGTCTTTTAATAAAGGGTGACATGATTAAAAGTTAGAATAAGAGATAGAAATAAGAGAAGGGGGAATATTAGTGTATACACTTTTATATAATAAAATAAAAGCAATAACAAGAGAAAGCACGGAATAATTGAATAATGACAGACTGCAACTTAATATAAATGTGTATCATTATTAGAAATATGTAAGTTGATTGAATGTGATAACTATGGTTAATTCTACTAGTTTTATTTGTATTAGAATGTATGACAACCAGGTGCCACACTATTCACGCATTGATATATTTGTTAAAAAAAACAAAAACTTTTTTAAAAAAGCCATCCAGGAAAGCACATCCCATAGCTGGACAAGACCCTGAAAATAACTGAGCTTCTGGCAATGGAGTCATCTTCAGAAGGGCTTTTCCTGATCATGGAAGTGTCCCTGCTGCTTCACTGTGGGAGAGGTGCATATGTTCAGTCCTTAAGCTATTTAAGTTATTAAAAGTCAACACAACAGCTTATACTGTTGTATAGACTTGTTACGAGCCTAGATCTTTTAGTAATCCTGCTTAAAAGCACATTGCAGCAGCCAAGAAGGGATAGAGCTAGTATCCATAAATGTCACTGAGCCTGGCCCATTCAGGAGGGGTTGCAATGGACCCACTAGTCATACATCTGCAGTTGTTCCTTGCACAACCTTGGCCTGCAAAGAGGTGACAATTTGAGGCACATTTGATGGCATCCCACTTATTTTGATCACGTCATGCAGGGGAATTCACTGGAAAAATCAAATATGCTTGGAACAGTTAGCAATAAAAGGAAACCAGGTTGCTAAAGAACGCAGTGGCTGGACACCATCCATCAATGCTGACACCAGCCAGAACATAGAACAACTCAAAAGAAGTTTGCGAGACGTGAAGAGACCTGACCTATAGAATTGCCAATGGTAAGACACAACTTTTTGGGTTGAAGATGGACTCAAAATCAGCTCCCAAGCCTACCGCCAGTTTTTAGAAGACACTTTCTTCAAGCAATGGTACAGGAAAAAGTCTGCATCTTTCAAGAAGACCCATGATTTTTATGCAGGACAATGCTCCATCGCATTCATCGAAGTACTCCACTGCGTGGCTAGCCGGTAACAGCTTTAAAGATGAAAGAATAATAACCTGACCTAAACCCTATTGAGAATTTGTGGGCCCTTCTTAAATGGGAGATTTACACTGAAAGAAAACGGTACATCTCTCTGAACAATGTCTGGGAGGCTGTGGTTACTGCTGCACAGAAAGTTGATCATCAACAGATCAAGAAACTGACTGACTCCATGAATGGAAAGCTTATGACAGTTATTGAAAAGAAGGGCGGCTATATTGGTCACTGATTTTTTTTTTGTTGAACGGTCAGAAATGTTTATTTGTAAATTTTGAGTTGTTTGTTTATTATTCTCACTTTAGCAGACGAAAACAAACGAGTGAGATGGGAAAATTTTCATTTTTCATTTAGTTGCATAATAGTTCTGCGCACTAATAGTTGCCCAACAATTGTACCCACATAGATGTTCTCCTAAGAAAGCCATAAGCTCGCTTTTATTTTTTTTTAAATATTCAGGTTTGAGGTTTATTAACATTTTGGATTGACCGAGAGCACTGCAGTTGTTCAATAATAAAATTAATCCTCCAAAATACAGCTTGCCTAATAATTATGAGATTTGGATTTAATTCCTTTTTAACTTTTTTCATTAGATGTTTTTTTACTGTTGTGAGCCGCCCTGAGTCCGGCTGGAGATAGGGTGGCAAATAAATTAGATAGATAGATAGATAGATAGATAGATAGATAGATAGATAGATAGATAG
>WNWU01000158.1:1714171-1724673 GCA_012654045.1 Ptyas mucosa
TAGATAGATAGATAGATAGATAGATAGATAGATAGATAGATAGATAGCACAGTGTATGTCCAAAGGAACATTGATTACCTTCTTAGCAGATCAGTCTCATCTTGACCAATTCAGTCAACTAGGAGAAGGCAAGTATTGTATCTGGGGGGTAAAGATAATACGGGTAGACCACAATTCAGCCCAACATTTCTGTTGTGAAGTGAGTCGCTTTTAATTGAATTTTGCCCCGTTTTATGACTTTTCTTGCCACAGTTGTTAAGTGAATCACCACAGTTGATAAGTTAGCAACCCAGTTGATAAATGAATCGGGCTTCCCCACTGATTTTGCTTGTGAAAGGTGATCACATGACTTAGGAGACAGCAGTGGTCTCATAAGTATGAGCCAGTTGTCAATCATCTGGATTTGGATCACATGATCATGGGGATGCTGCAAAGGTCGTAAGTGTGAAAAACCTTCACAAGTCACTCTTTCCCAGTGCCGTTGTGACTTTGGACGGTCACTAAATGAACTGTTTTAAGTCTGTAATTGGTAGTCCTCATCCTTCCGCTGGGTGAAAGTGGAATGTCCATCACTTAGATAACTACATGTTGAAAATAATTCATAAGAACAGAATAAGTGGTTGCCAGATTGCCTCCTGGTGACATGCCAAACACTAAATAAAAGCCAAAATGAATCCGATCCACTTTGTCTATAAAGAACAATGAGAATTGCTCACTGTGAACCATCTGCTTCAGCTATCCATCGCCCAATTCTTAACGGTCATGTTAAATGAACAAACATTTGGATGCAGTGGTGCAGAGAAGCCAACAGCATCTACCTTTCCCACCCAATAGGATGTTATTAAGTAAATAAGTAAAACACTGGAAGGTGTATCTTTAAGTGTTGGGAATTCAACTCTTTAACAGAGCTGTTTGAGGACCTGCCAGCTATATGTTAAGGCAGGGGTGTCAAACTCAAGGCCTGCGGGCCAGGTACGGCCCATCGGGTGCTTAAATCTAGCCCAGGGGGCCAGGGGTGGGCTTCAAAAATTTTAGCAAGTGGTTCTCTACCTGGTTGCTGGGTGGGCGTGGCCATGGTGGGCGTGGCCTAATTAACTTCCTGTACTACAGCAGGGTGGGGAGGGGCATTTTTGCCCTCCCCGGGCTCCAGAGGATTTTCTTGAGCCTCCAGGGTGAAAATGGCCTCTCCAGGCTCCGGAAGCCAGAAACAGGCTGGAAACTTCCCGAAATTCCAGTAGGCCCGTTTTTCACCCTCCCTGAGCCTCTGTGCGCACCCTGCACTTACCTGCATCCAAAACAGGCTGCATGAGGACTTCTGGGAAGGGAGTGGTGGGGTAGGGTGGGGGGCAGCCAGGAATGGGATTTGGGAGTTATCCAAACTACACAGAATCTTAGCTAGAGGTTCTCCCGAACCCCTGCGAACTCCCAGCAGCCCATCCCTGTGCGGGGCTGTCTTGGAAACAGAGAAAGGACTGGCCTGCGGTGCCTCTGCCAGCAAAAATGGAGCTTGTCGCAGCCAGAAACAGAGCTCAGGAGCCCGTTTTTTCTGGCAGAATGCTCAGGTCACCACAGGCGCCCCTGACACGAGTGACATCAAGCTGGCCACGCCCCCCTGAGGTCAAACATAACCCTGATTCAGCCCTCAATGAAATTGAGTTTGACCAAGGCCTCTTTCTCAGGAATTCACTGGTATCTGTGATTCGCAGAAATTTACAGATAGTCCTCGACGTAACAACCATAATTGGGACAAGAATTTTGATCGCTAAGTGAAACGGTCAATAAACGAGTCATCACAGGACCAGACCTGCTTTTACGACCATTTTTACTGTGGTCGTTGAATCTCGTACCAGTTAAGTGAATCATGTGGTCATTAAACAAATCCAGTTTCCTCTTGTCAACTTTGCTTGTCAGAAACCGACTGGGGATATCTCAAACTGCAATCGGGCAATGGCAGGATGCTACAGCCGGTCATAAGTATGAGTCCGTTGCCAAGCATCCAAATCGCAGTGACTGGGGTGGGTGACAGTTGTATCTTTTAAAGGACAGGTTGAGTACCATTTTTAGTGCCATTGTAACTCCAAAGCTGTAATTCCAAACCATCTTTAAAACGAATGACCAGATGGTTTGAAATTACCTGCATTACAGAAGTTGGGTTTTGTTGGTTTTATAAATTTATTGCATACTATAAAACAATTTTATCTCTTTTTTTTTCTCCCACAGTTCAAACTGTTTATTAGAATCATTCTCACATTTATACTTGGATCCCATCAATCACATTCCTGGTTAAATGTCCCAAGCATGTTTGATCCAAGCCCTGATTAATGTATAGGTGTGACCCTGAATGAGGAACTAGTAGTATGAAACTGGGCCTTTTATGGAATAGGCTAAAGGCTAAAACATACATGGGGTGTAGTCAGCCAATGAATGCTTGTTCCTGTTTAGCAGAGATAGAGCTATTATACCAACTATGGAACAATAATAGGGAATCTTCCCTCAATCCCAATTAACCAGGATGGTGTTACGAAGCTTTAACAGAGACAGAATTTACTCAAAAGCAAGTGTTTAGAGTAGACCAATAGTACATTGGTTGGGGATAAGCATGTTGCAGATATAAATTTAAAAGAAATTATTCTTTTTCTCCAAAGTACCAGAGGGCAGGACAAGAAGCAATGGGTGGAAGTTCGTTAAAGAGAGATCCAAATTGGAAGTAAAGAGAAATTTTCTCACAGTGAGAATAATTAATAACGGAATAGCTTGCCTCCAGGAGTTGTGGGTGCTCCAACATGGGAGATTTTCAAAAATGGACTGGACAACCGGGATGGTATAAGGCAGGGGTGTCAAACTCAAGGCCTGCGGGCCGGACTGAAACAGATAATAAAAGTCATTATTTAAAAAAATTAAATTCACAAGGCCTAGGGCCATGATGGCGAACCTATGGCATGCATGCCACAGGTGGCATGTGGAGCCATATCCGTGGGCACGCGAGCATTGCCCTAGCTCAGCTCCAGCGTGCATGCGCATGCCAGCCAGCTGGGCCCACCGGAAGTCAGGAAACAGGCTGTTTCTGGCCTCCAGAGGGCCTCTGGGGGTGGGAAAGGCTGTTTTCGCCATCCCCAGGCTCCTAGAAAGCCTCTGGAGCCTGGGGAGGATGAAAAAGGGGCCTACCTGGCCTACTGTGCCATTGCGTACCAAAAGCAGAGGGAGTATGGGTGGTGGGTTGTGCACGCATGCACGGGGGGGGGGTTGGGCACATAGAATTATGGGTGTGGGCACATGTGTGCATGACCCCCCCACGTTCACCCCCTTTTGGCACTTGATGGCAAAAAGGTTAGCCATCACTGGCCTAGGGGAAAGTACCGTAGAGGTCAACAGCACCAATGGACCCACATCACAATCTCACTGACTCCCTAAGACAGGGGTGTCAAACTCAAGGCCCTGGATCCAGATCCGGCCCTTGGGGTACTTAGATCTGGCCCATGGGGCCGCCCTAGAAACAGTGAAGGACTGGCCTGCGATGCCTCTGCCAGTGAAAACGGAGCTCCATTTTTGTTGGCAGAGGGTTGCAGGAGGCCATCGCTGCCGAAAACGGAGGTCGGAACCCCATTTTCTTTGGCATAGTGCTTGGGCCGCCACAGGTGCCCCCCAAATGAGTGACATCGAGCTGGTCATGCCCCCCTGTGCCAGCCACACACACACCCTGCCCCTGAGGTCAAACACAACCCTGATGAGGCCCTCAACAAAATCAAGTTTGACACCCCTGGTAAAAGGCCTCAGAGGTCCCTTCCAGTCCTGTGACTCTTATGTTTTACGAAATACAAAATATTCACTGGTTCTATATAAAGAAGACAGTTGTATAGCTGGAGCTATTCCAATAGAAACTTCTTTGTTAACATAATGAAAAAAATGTAGCCCGCATGTGAATAAAACAGTAGTTCACTAAGGATTATCTTCATTTTTTTATACTTGTTCTTCATCTGGTGCTATTTTTCAACCACATTAAGTTGCTAATTCTTAAGTCAGAGTGTAAGAGGAATTATTCAGGCATAATACTAATCTCGATGCAAGATCAGTGGCGTTTTAAATCATTTAAAGCCATTGGAGCAAAACTGATCCAGATAGAATGACTCACTGTTTGCATTTGTGCAAATAAATAAATAGTTACTTGTTCCATCTCCTGATTTTGAATTCCTTTTTATTTTTTTTTTGTACTGTATGCTGCCAAGGGTGGAACTTCTACTGGTGACAAATAAAAGGAGTATGTAATGAAAGAAAAACAAAGGTCTCATATTTGCTAAGAAGCGATTAACTTCGGAAGTACCAAAATACAGAGTCAACTGAAGCTTAATAGAATAGGATAGAATTAAATTGCTGGGCTTGTATGTCAGACTTCCTGAATCTGACCTCGGATCCTATTAAAACGCATCTAAGAACAATTCTACATTTTTTGGCAACGTGTCTGTCAGTAGTCCCGTTCCTATATAATCATTTCTCTAGTTACACTAATCTGGGAGTGCCCATTTCCACAATGTCTGGGAGGACTGCAGGAAATTAAAATCATATCCGGCTGCTAAGCCTAGTTCAAGGCCAGACAAAGAAATTGGTTGAGGCTCTCACCAGCACATGAAGGCCAGAAAGACTGATGTTTGATGTCTGGCGCACCCTTTTCATTGCAGCTGTCACATCCAGCAAAGTTTCACTTGGTCATGTCCCGTCCCCTGCCCACATTTTAACCTTTGACATCAAGGATGGGGTCCTGGACTCACCCTTTTCCTTCTGACAACCCTCTGAGGTGGGTTAGTATAAGGACACGCGGCTGTCTGATGCAAAAATCCAGACAACCACTAGGTGGCAGGAGAGGATCAGCTTCTGTTTTTCTTTGCTGCCACCTAGAGGTCGTGATCCAGATTTTTGCATCTTAAAAATGGTAGAAACTTCTTTTTTTTTACAAGTACCCTGAAGCGGGGTGGTGGTGGGGATTCAAAAATTTTAGCAACCGGTTCTCTGCCTACTCGGCCTCCTGCACCACGGTGCTCTGGAGACTTTTGCTCGAGCCTCCAGGAGGATGAAAACGCCCTCCTCTAGGTTCTGGAGGCCCTCTGGAGGCCTGTTTTCTGGAACTTCCGGGAAGCCTTTGTTTGGCCTCCCGCTGCCTTAGCGTGGGTGCTACACTTACCAGACATCCAAAACAGGCCGCATGGAAACTCCTGAGAGGGGAGGGGCGGGCGGGGGCGGGGCCAGCCAGTCCTTGCAACTACTGGTTCAGCAAACCAGATGTAAAATTAGCATCCAATTTGCATGAACTGGTCCAAACCGGCTGAATCCCACCCCTGCCCTGAAGGTAGTAGCAGCTTAGCTTCAGGATAGAGATGGATGATAAGAGAATAATTCTAGATTAAGAGGAATTTAAATAAATAAATAAATAAATAAATAAATAAATAAATAGCTAGCTGTAGGGGTTTGGTTCATACACAATAGGAAGTCACAGTGGTAGGTTTCACTCATTGTAGTGTCATCCATTACAGTAAGCTGAAAAGAAACAAACTATGGTCTGACATCTGCACCCAAACAACAAGAATTCCCATTGCCTTCTCCCTCCCATTTGGGGCATCCGTCTTGAAGGTGGGTATTGCATTCAGGATAAGAGATACAAAAACTAAAGGCAAGCAGAGTGTAAGATCAGGTTAATAGGATTTACATATAGCAGGGGTGTCAAACTCAATTTCATTGAGGGCCGCACCAGGATTGCGTTTGACCTCGGGGGGGGGGGCGTAGCGTGGCCAGAGTAGGTGTGGCCAGCTCAACATTACTTATGTCAGGGGCGCCTGTGACAGCCTGAGTGCTCTGCCAGCAAAAACAGAGCTCGGGAGGGCCGTGCATGCCCCCCTCCGAGCTCCGTTTTCCCTGGCAGAGGGTTGCAAGAGGCCGTCACAGCCGAAAACGGAACTGGCAGAGATACCACGGGCCAGTCCTTCGCTTGTTTCCAGGGCAGCCCCGCGGGCCAGATTTAAGCACCTCACGGGCCAGATCCGGCTCGCGGACCTTGAGTTTGACACCCCTGACAAATAGACTTCCGGTTCTGCTGTTCCAAGATTTCATCCTAGTTTGAAATGTAAATATATAAATATTAGATTAGAGACAAGCAATGGGCCAATCCCCTCAGCTTGAAAAAGAGACCCCGGCGAGTTTCAAGGGGGTGGAGGCTGAGAATAAAAGCTCCGTACATTTTTCTTCTCAATTTGCACAGATGTAAATGCACGCACACATACATGCACATGCAGAGAATTGGGGGGAAAAAATGGGGCTCCTGGTTCCTTGTTTATGTTCTATTTAGCAATGTTGAAGTGACACACCTCCAGAATTGGCTTTGTCTTCGAGGGTTTTGTCATGCCACATTCTTGGAACAGGCTCCTTCTTTTAAGCATAGGTTAAGCCTAGTAGGGCTGCGATCCAAGTATTTGTGTACAAGTCCTGCCAGTTGGGGCTCTCTTGGTTGCCAAACAGAGATTAGCTCTGCTTGCAGCGTCTCTCGAGCAAATAAGAAACCTGCTGAAGATCTGCCACTTTTAATTATGGACCTTCTCCACCCACTGTGGCTTAGGCAAAGTCTTTGGCAGTCTGATTGACTAGGCTTCCCTTATGAGAGAGAAGCAGGATTAAGAAGTTCAAAGTTTAGGAGGAATCCGCAAAAGGTTATAAGGGTATAAGGCAAAGAGAAGGCCTAGAAATGTACGGTCCGTGGCCAAACATTCAGCGTGATTTCTAAAGTCCAAACCTGAACATTGAGCTCAAAAGATACCCATTGTGGGTGCTGTTTGGGAGAAATGGAACCAAAAAAAAAAAGAGAGAACTGGGTGCTATACAAAGAGAAAGAAAAAGATCTCAAAGATAATTGACATCTTGATTTGAGACTGTTTCCACCCAATCCTTGCTTCAGCCTTTACTACCATCTAATCGCAGAATAACACAGTTGGAAGAGATTTTGGGGGGTCTTCTAGTCCATCCCTCTGCTCAAGCAAGAGACCCTATACCATTTCAGACAAATACCGTATTTTTCTGAGTATAAGACACTCCGGACTATAAGACGCACCTACCTTTTTTGGTGAGGAAAAGAAGAAAAAGAAATCTGCCTCTGCCTCCCAGCAATTTTGCCTTGTTGCAGCAAACAACAAATAGCCTGCTTTACTTTCATTTTCGTTTTCAGCATAGCTTGATTAGCATAAAAAAAAAATCTGCTCCCAGCAATTTACCTCCTTGCAGCAAGCGGCAGAGGCCTGCGCAAAACAGCTGAGAGTTGGGAGGCCGATCCAATCAACTTGTGTTAATTAGGCTGTGCTGAAGCTGAACGAGTTGTTTCTTCTTGCTGCTTGCTGCAAGGAGGTAAACTGCTGGGAGGCAGAGGCCAAAGGGTGGGGGCCAGTGGGTGGGCAGGGCTACATTCGGTGTGTAAGATACACCTAAATTTTCACCCCCTTTTAGGCGGGAAAAAGGTACATTTTATACTCCGAAAAATACGGTAGTTGTCCAGTTTCTTCTTAAAAACTTCCAGTGTTGGAGCATTCACAACTTCTGGAGGCAAGTTGTTCCACTGATTAATTGTTCTCTCTGTCAGGAAATTTCTCCTTAGTTCTAGATTGCTTCTCTCCTTGATTAGTTTCCACCCATTGCTTCTTGTCCTACCCTCAGGTGTTTTGAAGAATAGCTTGACTCCCTCTTCTTTGTGGCAGCCCCTGAGATATTGGAACACTGCTATCACGTCACCTCTAGTCCTTTTCATTAACTAGACATATTCAAGGAAGGTATTTATGAAAGAATAAACCTTGTTCTCTCTGGTGTAAGGCAGAGCGGTTGAGAGAAAGAAAATATCTGCCAGATTCCAGAAAGAACTCTTGACGTCTAAGACTTTCAACATTTGAATGGACTTTGCTTTATAGTCTATGGAAAACTATTGAACTCCTGCTTGTATTGTAGGTAGAGCACTGTTTTTTCAAAGATGGCAACTTTAAAATGTATGGATTTCAACTCCCCAAATTCCCCAGTTTTGGGAGTTGAAATCCACACACTTTTAAAATAGCCAAGTTTGAAAAACACTGATGGACAGGGAGTTCTTGACTTAACAACCACATTTCTGGGACCAGAATTTCCTTTGTTAAGTAAGGGGGTCGATAAGTCAGCCTCATCCAATTTTAAGACCTTTTTTGTTAAATGAATCACTGCAGTTGTTAAGTGATCACATGGTCGCTAAGCCAATGCAGCTTCCCCCATGACTTTGCTTGTCTGAAGCCAGTTGGGAAGGTCACGAACAATAACCACATGTTGCCACCATTGTAAATGCATGCTGGTTGCCAAGCGCCTGGATTTTGATCATGCGACTGTGGGATGCTGCTGCGGTTGTAAGTGCGAAGACTGGTTGTAAGTGACTTTTTTCAATGCCGTTGTAACGTTGAGCGGTTGCTAATTGAACGGTTGTAAGTAAAAGGCTACCTGTAGAGCAGGGGTATCAAACTTGATTTCATTGAGGGCCGCATCAGGGTTGTGTTTGACCTCAGGGGTCCTGGGTAGGCGTGGCCAGCTCGACGTCACTCATGTTGGGGGCGCTTGTGGCCCAAGCATTCTGCTAGTGAGAAGGGGCTCCCGAGCTCCGTTTTCAGCTGCGACTGCCTCCTGCAACCCTCTTCCAATGAAAACGGAGCTCGGGAGTGCCATATGTGGCCCTCACGAGCTCTGTTTTTGGCTGCGACGACTTCCTACAATCCTCTGCCAACAAAAATGGAGCTCTGTTTTCATTGGCAGAGGCCAGTTCTTTGCTGTTTCCAGGGCAGCCCCGTGGGCCAGATCTAAGCTTCCTGTGTGCTGGCTCCAGCTCCTGGGCCTTGAGTTTGACACCCCTGCTTAATGGTGAAATCCAATTTTTTTAAACTACCGGTTCTGTGGGTGTGGCTTGATGGGCGTGGTGTGGCTTGGTGGGCGTGGTTTGGTGGGCATGGCAGGAGAAGGATATTGCAAAATCTCCATTCCCTCCCCACTCCAGGGGAAAGATACTGCAAAATCCCTATTCCCTCTCCACTCCTGGGGGAAGGATATTGCAAAATTCCCATTCCCACCCTACTCTGGGGCCAGCCAGAGATGGTATTTGCCAGTTCGCCGAACTGCTCAAAATTTCCGCTACTGGTTCTCCAGAACCTGTCAGAACCTGCTGGATTTCACCCCTGCCCCTGCTGTAGAGTGTTAGATAATTCTGGTACACCAATTTGGATGGCGTCCGTCATCTTCCAGCCTTTCTTTAGCAAAACCAAGGGCAGTTTCAGGGAATGTGGTTTGATGATAAGCTAAATTAAAGGCTAGGACTTTTTGGTGAGGTTGGGAGGAACCTGATAAATTAGAGGGCAGGATTGAGCCTTTTTAACTGTTTTTAACTGGTTTAAATAGCGGAAGGTTTTGATTCTTGGTATAACAGGGCCAGAGTCACATGCAAGGGAGATGGATAGCCATATACGCTAATCAAATCAACAAATATCATAGAATGAGGAAGTTGATAAATACAAAACAGGGAGCAATACGGTTACTTGTTTTAAATTACACCATGAATTTTTGTTTTGGCTCTGTCCATTTTCCGCTGCATGACCTGCTTATTTTCTTGGGCTATAGCCTCTGATTTGTCACTTTTTTGTGATTTGCACCCCTAATTTCAGCCAGGGCAGTGGAATGGTTACAGGCTGATGGAGTTATGTTGCTTGTGAAAATGGAGTGAAATGGAGCAAAATGAATAAAGATAAGTCGAGGGTTGGGCAGATAAGGAGCTTCTGACGGCTTAAGAGTGGAATTTCCTGTCTATAAGGCTGAATAGAAATTCTCCTTTTTGGCAATCCTTCTCAAGTCTGGGGATGAGATCAGCTAGGGAAGCCCCCGTCTTCCCCCTGATGAGATGAGACAGGCAATGAATACAGTAATTCAGTTTTAGTTCAAACATCTCCCCTGCCTTTCATTAAATATTCACGCAGCCTTTTACCCCAGTAGTTGATTGAAATCGTATTTTTATGGCTCATTCTCGCTTGACCAAGTTCCTAGGGAAGGCATATTTTCTCCATATAAAGATTTGCAGTTTGGGGTTGGGTTCCCCACCGCACCCGTCTTCCTAAGCCACTGGAAGAGTCAGTTTTAAATTAAAAACGAGTAGTTCCTGACAAAGACAGATGACGATTTATAACTGGTGAACCGTAAGGGAGAAGAATGTCCATTTAAAGCTCCTTGCAGTGGTTTTTGGCAGAAAGGGCTGTAGAGGAGGGATCTGGGGGAAGATTGGTTCCCCCTCCCTTATTGGCAAATACATTCTTCTAAGAAATCCCAAATTAAAAAATAATCATCCTAAGCTGTGTCCAGTCATTCTGATACATAATCCTCCAGAGAGGGGCATTCTGTAAGCATTCTGCTTCTTTCTTTCTTTCTTTCTTTCTTTCTTTCTTTCTTTCTTTCTTTCTTTCTTTCTTTCTTTCTTTCTTTCTTTC
>WNWU01000158.1:1739552-1769592 GCA_012654045.1 Ptyas mucosa
TCATATGATTATTATCAAATTCCATGGATTAAAAACAAAAATTTTTTTTGCTTCTTCCTTAGGTATCCAAAGCTGGCTGCTAATAACCCTGAATCTAACACAGCTGGCCTTGATGTCTTTGCCAAATTCTCTGCCTATATCAAGAACTCAAACCCATCCCTCAACGGCAGTGAGTACCTTGGACCACAAGTCCTGATTGCTGTTCTTATGTGATGGCTTAACTCTTGGAAATTCATTTTCCTTGCTTCGTGGTTGGGTTGTGTTCCTCAACCTTGCTTTTTCACTTTCTTCTTTCTCTTTCCGTTTCTCTTCTCCAATCCAAAATTCTTCGACTCATTTCCCACAAAGTGTCACTTGTACAATATATGGATAACCAACAGGAGAAAGTAAGTACATTTGTGGGAAACCTTAACATTTGTGAAAGAGTCCGCGTGGCTGTATAAGGTTAAGGAAACGCTCTCATTGGGGGAAAGAAAGCCTCAGGAGCCAATAAGGAACTGCCTATTTTAAAAAAGGGGAGGGGGAAAAGGAGTGAACAGAAGGCAGAATGGAATAGATTGACGTGAAAATGGGGGTGGCTGACCAGCTGAAGTCTAAGAAAACAGTAGTCAACAGTACAATATTTAGTATTGGCTCCCAAGTGGAACTTCTCATTGGGTGTTTGCTTATTTATTTTTATTGATATGAAATTATAAGCCACCCAACTCTCAACATTTCTAACTTTCAACTCCATTCTCATCGGTGTGTAACGTAACATTCTTTGTGCTTGCAAATTGCTTTGACCTGTGAAATCACCTGTCAATTACTTCCATTACCTGTTGTCTTTAATCTTTACTAGCTAAATCTTTTTCTTTGACATTCTTTTTTTTTTTTTTACATGTATACAGTTCAGAGGCTACCCGACTCCAAATGACTCTGGGCAGCTTCCATTAAAAACAATAAGAACAATTTTAAAAATGAAACCCAAAAAATCATTATTGTCCACCATTTAGTTGTCCCTCATTTCCCACCGGTTGCTATGATGCCTCATTTTGTATTTATCCCAAAGATCCTAGAGGTGGAATCGATCCTGTTCCTGCCCTCTCACTAATGTTCTTCTTTTTTTCTAGTTCATATCTTGAATCTCACTGGCCCTATTTACTTTCTTCTTGGATACTGTCAAGCTTGCAAAGTAATCCAGACCAGAAGTAGAGCCAGGATTACTAGCTCCATCTTTATTGTAAGGTTATATTAACAGAATCTTTTGAGTCTGAAAGTACCCGTCCCTTCCCTCCCTTTTTTTCTTCTTTTTGTGACCCTGTAGTCCCTTAATTTGGGGTAGAGTCGGGGCGACTGGATGGAACTGAGCATTTACTGGCCAGATTCCCTTCCTGATACCTACAGGGTTTTCACAGCAGATATTTTTTTTCTTTGTGCTGTAGGAGAAAAACATCTGCTGTTACCTAGGATTGAACTCTCAACCTTCTGAGTGGGAGACGAGTGTCTTTATCCCAAAGCCACCATGCTGCTCACTCTCTTCCCTCACTTATTTCCCCCAAAACTAGGGAGGGTCCCTTCTGAGCTGCTTTTGCAACCCCTTCTGTTTTGAACTCAAATTTTGTTGTCAGGCTATTATCTAGGCTGCGGCTCTACCTTCTGTCTCCTATTACTGTTGGTTTCCTCTCTGTATCTCCCTTGTTCTAAACCTCCAGAGCTTTTTCCTAATTTGGTAACCAATTGAATCCTTCCAGCTGTGTTGACTTTTCCTTTGGATTTTTCATTAGTACCTCTTATCCCTCTCTTCCTTCCCACCCCACTCTTCAATTCCTAGACCTTGAGAAAGGTTTACTAAAAGCACTGAAAGTGCTGGATGTTTATTTGATGACGCCTCAACCTGAAGAGGTGGACGAGAACAGCGCGGAAGATGAAGGCCAGTCCAACCGCAAATTTCTTGACGGAAATGAACTCACGTTGGCAGACTGCAATTTGCTGCCCAAACTCCATATTGTCAAGGTGAAAAATTTTTCAGAGACAGGGTGTCTGTAAATTATTTATGGAGAACGGGAGATAAGGGAGTGATTTCCTTTACACCAGGGGTGAACTGTAAAATTTCTTTACTCCCGGTTCTGTGGGCGTGGCTTGGTGGGGGGGGGTGTAATGTGACTGGGTGGGCGTGGCCAACTTTTTTTTTTTTTAACTTTTCAAAGCATTTTTTCTAATGCTTTGAAAAGCCTCTCTGACGATCAGGCAACTCAGCTGGGATCGTCAGAGAGGCTTTTCAAAGCATTGGTTTTACCACCGCTTTGGCCAAGAGGTTGCAGAAAAAAATGCTTTGACGATCCCACCTTAGCCGCGCGATCATCAGAGGCTTTTTTTTTAACTTTTAAAAGCATTTTTTCGTCGGAAGAGGTTGTAGAAAAAATGCTTTTAAAAGTAAAAAAAAAAGCCTCTGATGATCGTGTGGCTCAGCTGGGGGTGGGGGTGGGCCGCAGGGATTTTTGCTACCGGTTCTCCGAACCACCCACCGCCATCGCTACCGGATCGGGTGATCCGGTCTGAACCAGGAGCATTTCACCCCTGCTTTACACCCTATTTATAAGCTTCCCAGAAGCATACAGTTGGGGTGAAGATGCTTGGAAGGATGACAGTTTCGTCTCCTGGTTTTATACAGATAGTCCTTGACTATCCGAGTGATCCCAGACCTCCGGACTTTTCGTCGGGCCCTGAAAACTCACTTTTTTCAGTTAGCCGGGCTGGCCTGATTTTATTTTGGTTTTAAATTGATATTGATCTTAAATTGGAATATTTTAAATTAATGGGCCAAACGTTATATAATCTATTTTAAAATTATTTTAACTTTTATGTACAGCTGTTTTATTCTGGCTGTTCACCGCCCTGAGTCCGAAAGGAGAAGGGCGGTATAAAAGTTTAATATAAGTAAAGTAAAAGTAAAGACTTACAACAATTCACTTAGTGACCGTTGAAAGTTACAGTGGCACTGAAAAAAGTGACTTACAACCATTTTTCACACTTATGACCATTACAGCATCCCCCAGGGGGCGACAACTTCCATGCGTCGCCCCTGGCCTCTGTTTCACTCTCAGATGCCTTCAGGAAAAGCCTCTGCAGCTGAGAAACAAGATCCAGATTGACGCATGCAGCATCTCCTGGCCTCCATTTCACCAGTCAGAGCTCGTTTCTCGGCTGCAGAGGCCTTTCCTCAAGGCTTCTGATGGTAAAGCAGAGGCCAGGGGCACCGTGCGTGAGTGGTGGCAAGCAGCCACAGAAAAAGTGGGCTGGCAGCAGCTACAGGGACTCCTGCTGGGTGGGACTGTAGATGCCGTCGCCGTGAGGTGAGACCGTGGGAGATATATAAGACCTAATGCCTCTTTTGGAGTTTAAAAAAAAGACCGGGTCTTATTTTCGGGGAAACACGGTAGTATTAGCTATAGCTCTTAGACTTTGCAGCACTGTCTGGGTGGTTTCCAATGTTAACATATTGCCCCCAACTACCCTTATTTTACTGACCTCGGAAAGATGGAAGGCTGAGTCAATCGTGCGTCCCGTCAGGATCGAACTCCAGGCTGTGGGCAGAGTTTGCCTGCAATACTGCATTCCAACCAATGAGCCACCCGGGGCTCCTTCCTTGCAGAATTCTTCCTTAAAGAATGTATTGATTGATCAGTAGGTTGAAACCGCAAAATAATTTGTGGTTGTACACCTCCCAACAGGTGGTTTGCAAGAAATACCGTGACTTTACTATTCCTGAAGAATTCCGCGGCATCCATCGCTATCTCAAGAATGCCTACGCTCGTGAGGAGTTTTCCAGCACCTGCCCAGACGATGAAGAAATTGAATTAGCTTATGAGCTGGTTGCCAAAGCTTTGAAGTAGTAAACTTCTAAAATGTGGAGAAGGGACACAGGGCTCCGCTGGCAGGGATTCTTGGATTTGGGCACCTCCGAGGGTATTTTATCATATGTATTTCTGTCTGGCCACCAGAGGGGGAAATGTCTGTTTTCTGTGGGGACAAAATGATTCAAATTTAAATATGAGCAAATATGAAATAAAAAAAAATACATGTTTTTAAAAATAGGAAGTTTCTTGTTGTACTTGTTCCCTGCCCAAAGGAGGGGCAGATAATTACAAGGTGTTGCATCATACAATGATGGCTAGAGGAATATTGGGTTACTTCGGTAGTTATGAGACACAACGCTGGATAATTCTGCAAACCAGATGGAGCAAGCTATGTGTGAATCCTGACTTTTAGGTTATTCAACATTTCAGGCTGGTTGTTCAGAAAAAAGGGCAATATTTCTTTGAAAGTTAAGTTAAGCAAGGTTGGGCCTGTTGAGTATGCAGAATAACAGAGTTGGAAGAGACTTGAAAGTCTTCTAGTCCAACCCCCTGTTCAGGCAGGAAACTGTATATCATTTCAGGTAAATGGTTGTCCAATCTCTTCTTAAAAACCTCCAGTGATGGAACATCCACAACTTCTGAAAGCAAGCCGTTCCACTAATTAATTGTTCTAACTATCAGGAAATTTCTCCTTAGTTCTAGGTTGCGTTCTGCCCCAGCTACGGACCCCAAAGAACGCAGCACACACAAACTCTATACAAAGCTTATTTTACTCAAATAACTTAGACTTTATCATTCAAAGGCTGTTAATGAACTGTCTTAACAGCCTACCAGAATTCTAAGATAAGGTAATCACAGTCTTACTAGAGTTGGCAGAAAGCCCAGAAGCAATTTTGCAGACGCGAACGAGAGTGAACTAAAGTTGTTCTCTACAGCTTGTTGCAAGCAGCGTTCCTTCTTAAATAGGCTAAGGGAGTGGCCAATTAGCCCCAAGCCTTACTCTTGAGGAGACCTCCTCCTGAGGAGCCACTCCTGCCTTTTGGCAGCTCTGTGCGCCCGTGCATTGAGAAGAGGCTCCTCCTCTTTGTCCTCTTCACTTAAAGGAGCTTCTGAAGGTTCTGAAGGCCGTGGCTGAATCCCTGACTCTGGCACCACATCTTCTCCAGCCTCCTCACTGTCCGACTCGAGCGCCAGCTGCACAGGCTGCTGACGCAGCACCACACCAGCCTCCCCGTTGTCGGAATCAGCTACAATCTGCACAGGCCGCTGACGGGCCACAACAGGTTGCTTCTCTCCTTGATTAGTTTCCATTCATTGCTTCTTGTCCCGCTCTCAGGTGCTTTGGAGAATAGCTTGACTCCCTCTTCTTTGTGGCAACCCCTTTGATATTGGAACACTGCTATCATGTCACCCCTCGTCCTTCTTTTCATTAAACTTGACATACCCAATTTCTGCAACTGTTCTTCATATTTTTTTAGCCTCCCTAATCGTGTTTGCAGATATGAGACTACCAGCCGACACCAGATCTGTATGATAAACCAGGAAGACAAAACACAAATCTCTTGGAAGAAAGCAAGACCAAGCCACTTTCAAGCTGTTGCAAAAAACACATCCAAATGTAGCCATGAAGTCACAATTTGATCCTGATTCTCCTCAACCCAAACTTTACAGTTGAAGAGAACATTAAACATGTGTGACCCAGGTCAGAACTGATCTGTTGTTGTTAGTTGCGAAGCTGTGTCTGACCCATCGTGACCCCATGGACAACGTTCCTCCAGGCCTTCCTTTCCTCTTCCATCCCTCGGAGTCCATTTAAGCTCACGCCGACTGCTTCAGTGACTCCATCCAGCCACCTCGTTCTCTGTCGTCCCGTTCTTTTGCCCTCAATCGTTCCCAGCATTAGGCTCTTCTCCAGTGAGTCCTTCCTTCTCATTAGGTGGCCAAAGAATTTGAGTTTCATCTTCAGGATCTGGCCTTCTAAAGAGCAGTCAGGGTTGATCTCCTCTAGGACTAGCCAGTTTGATCGCCTTGCAATCCAAGGGACTCGCAGGAGTCTTCTCCAGCACCATAGTTCAAAGGCCTCAATTCTTTGACCCTCAGTCTTCCTTATGGTCTAACTTTCACAGCCATACATTGCAACTGGGGAACTGATCTGTAGTGCTTCCCAATGAACCCTTTGGCTATATGGGGGAAAAAAAACCAATTACAGGCTTTAATATATATTGTAGTTAAAGTTTAAAGAATATGGATTCCTTAAAATGGCCCTTAGGAACTATTCTTGTTGTCAATTTAGAAGATGATGTTCATTACCCATCAAACAAGTTTTCTCTGCCTTACAAAGACTATTGCGGTCATTAATACTCTTGAATTATTGCATCTTAGCTTGAGGGTAACCAAGAACTCTCAGAGATTGCAATATCATGTGTAAGCAGATTCCACAGCCGTAATCTATGGATTCTTGAATAATAGTAAGAATACTTCCTAGCTGATGTGGACTTTAGCTCCAAGATCTTGAGAAAGTTGAGAATTGCCTCGGAAAAAAAAAAGAGGCTGAGAAAGTTTGATTTTGGGCAATTATTTTTGCAAAGTCAAGTATATCTTTTGAGAGATTGCCCTGTGCATAAAATAAGATAACACCCATGCTTGTTAATCTAAAAGAATATTTCTTTTGAGTTCTGTTTTCCACCAGTCAAGGGATCTGTGTATCTTACAAAGGGTGGGGCACATTTTCCTTAAAATTTACGTTTCCTGAACTTGTTTTCTCTTCTTGGCAAGCTTGGGAAAACCTTAATATGAACTGATTTTATTTTTCTTGATGTGCACCTCTGAAAGTTCTTGACCAGTCTCATCCCTCTTGGTTTTTTTCTAACCCTTTTTGTCTAATGAAACATTCTTGAAACATGAACCCTTGCAGTGATTTTTTTAAATCTAATAAAAGTGTTGCATGCTGTGGATTTTGGATTCCCTTCCTGTACAGTTCTATTGCCTCTTTATGGGATGCTAGATCACTGACTTGATCACTGTTCTCAAAGATGTCATTAATTTCTCTAACTACTTCTCTATTGGTATTACTTAGCAATAACAGGGGTGGGCTGCTGGGGGTTCACAGGGGTTCAGGAGAACCTGTAGCTAAGATTCTGTGCAGTTTGGAGAACCCGCAAATCTCATGCCTGGCTGGCCCAGCCTATCCTGCCCCTCCCCTCCCAGGAGTCCCCACATAGCCCATTTTGTGTGCAAGTAAGTGCAGGACGCGGGCAGATGCTTGGGGACGATAAAAAAAAGGCCTACCAGAAGTTAGTGAACTTCATTTTCGCCCTCCTGGAGACTCAAGAAAAGCCTCCAGAGCCTGGGGAGGGCAAAAACGCTCCCCCGCCATGGTGCAGGAGGCCGACTAGGCCACGCCCACCATGGCCACACCCACCCAGCAACAGGCAGAGAACCCTTTGCTAAAAATTTTGAAGCCCACCCCTGAATAGCAATAGCACTTAAAATTATATACTGCTTTACAATGCTTTATAGCCTTGTAGGAGCCTGAGTGGCATAGGAGGCTAATGCCTCCTACAAGGCAGCATTTAACATTCAGCTGCCTGCAATTACTGTAAGTTCGAATCTCACCAGGCTCAAGCTTGACTCAGCCTTCCATCTTTTCTAAGGTGGGTAAAATGAGGACCCGATTTGTGGGGGCAATAAGCTGACTTTGTATAAAATATACAAAAAGTATGAAGGCTATTGCTTAACGCATTGTAAGCCGCCCTGAGTCTCCGGAGAAGGGTGGCATATAAATAAGAATAAAAATAATAATAAAAAAAAGTAGCCCTCTCTAAGCAGTTTACAGAGTCAGCATATAGTCCCCAACAATTTGGGTCCTCATTTTACCCACGTCAGAAGGATGGAAGGCTGAGTCAAACTTGAACCTGGTGAGATTCGAACTGCCAAATTGCAGGCAGCCGGCAGGCAGCAGAAGTAGCAGTACTCCATTCCAACCACTGCGCCACCATGGCTCATGGTTTTACTTAGCAGTTAAATCACC
The DNA here is from genome assembly GCA_012654045.1 of Ptyas mucosa. Taxonomy (NCBI): domain Eukaryota; kingdom Metazoa; phylum Chordata; class Lepidosauria; order Squamata; family Colubridae; genus Ptyas; species Ptyas mucosa. The sequence goes on from WNWU01000158.1 coordinate 1,747,419, forward strand.
ATCAACCCATTATGTTGAAATGTGTTACCCTGTAAATAAAGACTTAAACACACACACACGAAAGAGGTCCTTGTCCCTCCCAGAATTGTTGAGAGTTGGGTGGCATGCAAATTTGATGAGCAAATAAATACATTTACATTTCAGATTTAGGCAGTTAAATGATGATAAGGATAATGAAATAAACAAAAGGCATAGTGAACTCTTTCGATTCCTTTATTGTCTTAGAAAGCTTTTCTCTCTCCTTTTTAATGAAATGTTGATAGAATCAAGCAGATTACAAATTCTTTATTTTCCCTCAGCAAAATTGAGACATTATCCCAAGGCAGGGAAGGAAGAGGACAGGATGTGTTTGAGTTCCTCCTATGTAGCATTTTGCGGCTCCCAGGTCTATTGGGTTAAATAGGAGGTGATAATTATAGATAACAATGAGCTGGAGTGCCATCCTTTACCATTACATGAGGCTGCTTTCGGGATAACTCAACAGAGATAGACCAACATGATCAAAAATGGGGTGAAGACCAGCAGGTTCCAGAAGGTACTGAACTCTCCAGCCGCCCCATTGCACAGGTCAGTGGAGCAGCAAAAAGTGCTGTAGGTGAAATTGATCCCCAATATATTTCGAATGCCCCGAACTCCACACATGGAAGGATCCCCACAGGTCTTCTCATGGATCACCAGTTCAAGGGCACCTGGGAGAGAGAAACGAGAGTCAAGGCCAGATGGAAGGTCAATCACAAATACCACCCTTTGTCCAATCACCATTCCATTTCATTGGCTATTGAGTTTAACCCAGTGGTGGGTTATTCCCGGTTCAGCCCGGTTCGGCCGAACTGGTAGTGGTGACGATGTGACGTCACCGAACCGGTTCTCTGTGATTGGTAACTGGGCCCTCCCACCCGCCCCCGCTTTATTCCTACCTTTATTTTTTGATTTTTAGCCCAGCTGATAGGTGCGGCAGAGTGGATAGCCGCACCTCAGCTGGGCAGAAACCCAACACGCTTGCGCATAGCGCAAATTTGGCGCACATGCGAGCGAAGTGAGTTCGCGCACGGTGATTGCGCACAAAGCGCATGCGCGAAGAGAACCGGTTGGAACCCACCACTGGTTTAACCCAATCTTTCTGGTAGGACCACATGGGAGATTTTCTTCAAGCATTTGATGATGTGCCTCCCATTTCTCGGGTATCTTTCTGGTGCCCATTTGCGTCGACCCAATCGAGATGCTCAAGCAGAAGAACCAAAGGGGCAGCGGTGGGTTTCACATATTCTTACCACTGGATCGCCGTGTGTGCCTTCCATGAATGCACCCGGCCTTCTGCACCCTCGCTTCGGGCGTGCACCTTCTGTGCATGCTCCCAGCCTTCCACATGCGCTTTGTTTGTGCGTGCGCCTTCCTTAAATGATTCCTTGAAAACGTGGCTAATAGGACGGCGTTACATCCAGGCCGGTGGGCTCCCACCCTCAGTCACCGCTACCGGTCCCAACCAGCTGAATACCACCTCTGCAAAGCGGTGAGGTTAGTATTGGGGTTCCTATCTAAGCTGCTCCACATTTTCTTTCCTGGCTTTTGAAGGAATAGGATCCAAACGTGAAACGTTTCGCATAAGCAACGAGAAACATGGCAGCCTCACCTTTATGACCTTTCGCCACGGATGTGAGACACTTCTGCGATGGGTCACACGGTGTGGAAAATTTCAAGCAATCCAGCGGGGAGATGGTGGGGAAGAGGCAAATGTAGCATCGCAGAGGGGATCCTGCAAACACAGCAATAAGAGTTTTGTCTTGACAAAAGTTATTTTGTCAAAAGTTATAACAAAAGTTATATATCATGAGATAGAATGAAAATAGTTTCAGCTGAAGCATCAGATTTTGTCAGGAAAGAAATAAAATCATATGAAGCGCTCTCGAGCAGGGGTCCCCAACCTTGGCAACTTTACGACTTGTGGACTTCAACTCCCACCATGCACTGGCTGAGGAATTCTGGGAGTTGAAGTCCACAAGTCGTAAAGTTGCCAAGGTTGGAGACCCCTGCTCGAGAGCACACTGGCATCAATCCTTTTTCTGGAAACCTGACCTATTAAAAAAAAAAATCTGAGTTTAAAATGTTCATCATTCATCTCAAAGAAAAGGACAGAAGTTTATTCTTCATTACTTTAAAGTCTGTCTTTGTAGCTCAAGCTTGGGTACTTACTTAAGAATACGTAAAGATGATGACTGACCCAAGTTTATCCAATAAATGGAAAGTAGAGCTGACCCTCCTCTGATCACTTTCACCATTACACTAAACGTCTCCTCAATAAATTATGAGCAGAATCCAGAATGGAGAAATGCTTCCAGAGAAATACCAAAGAATTTGTGCAGGTAATCCTCAATTTACGACCGGTTAATGACTCCCGCAGTTGCTTAATGACTGCGCCATTCACTTAACAATGAGGTCATAAAATTGGGCACGGTCATGTGGTGACCTGCTTAACGACCATATGACTTGTGGTGGTATTTGCCAGCTCAATTATGGTTGTAAATTGAGGACTACTTCTGAAGAATTAAGAACCTGGCCCAATGAGACATTAAAGCAGAGGTGGGTCCTAGATCTGCCACCAAAGCATTAGTGAGGTACCCCCAGAAATTAGCCCTACCTGGCTCAAATGCCTGACTCCCCAACATTTGACTGGCAAAACCAGAGACAATTTTTTAAAATCTTAAGTGCTCAGGCCATACCCCAGTCTGTTTGAGCTATACCTCTGTTTGAGGTATTTTTCTTTTTCTTATGCAAGTGTTGGAAGAAATATCCTTCTGGGTTCAGTTCCAAGTGGGGAAAAAGACACTGGATTCATGGAAGTTGCTTGGAAAGAAGGTTTATTGATGAACAAGATCACATGGTTTGAGATCCTGCGCAAAAAGGGCAGAGATGCTGAGAGTGCCTGGGTTTTATGCCCTCTGTTGGGCTTTGAATTTGAGCTTGTGTTTTGATTGGTTGTCAGAACTCCTATGGGACCATGCAGGGGTAACTTTGTAGGTTGTCTTTCGAGTCCCAGGCTTGGTTGACTCCTGCTGGGTGATGACGTAATGAAAGGGCTTCGGGCAATTCCTACTATGGCTCTGCCTGAAGGAAGTAAATATTTGTGATGGGCGTTAATGGCCCATTAACAAAGGTGGGAGGGGGGGCTGAGTCTCTGCTTCCCTTTTAGGGGAAATATTCTGCCCTTTTAATATCTCCTAAAATATCTCATTTTCCTAGGAGGGGGGTGGGTGGGTGCTAACTTCCTATACAAGTTTGTTTTTCAAAAATGAAGATATTCTTTAGGTAAAAGAGATTTAAATGTTATACGATAGCTTATCATCCAGTTGACATGCAGAAGAGCTTCTGAGCACTTCGTAAACCCAATCTGCTTGTTTGACGCAAAGAGCTGCCATCTCCTTGAGATGGCTATCTAATTCCTGCTTGAAGACTTTCTTGAAAGAGCCTTTTCTTTCTAGTTCTCTTCCAACATTTTCTCACTTTCAAAGAAGTTACTTCTATAAACAACGAAGTTTCTTTGAAGAGATTTCTGGCACTGATCTTGTTATCGAATTGGGTAATGAAATGTCTATAAGCAAACAACCGAGATCAGAAAGCCCCAATAACTCCACTTTCTTCTAATCTTCACCTCTTGAACTTAAAATGAATAAGGTTTCATCTACTCCTACCCGAGAGTTTTGCACAAATGCCACCAAATCACCAAAGTTTTGTCTCCAACCCTCTGCCAGCGAAAATGGAGTTTGCAAGGGCCACGTGCGGTCCTCCCGAGCTCTGTTTTCGCTGGCAGAGGCACTGTGGGCCCACCCCGACCCTTCCAAGATCAAACACAACCCTGATGCGGCCCTCAATGAAATCAAGTTTGACACCCCTGATCCTGAAGAACAAAAAGCAGAGAAGAGGCACAGAGCAAAACTTGAGGAGCTGTCACAGAGAAGAGGGCAAGGATCAGTGGTGGCTTGCCCCCAGTTCAAACCAGTTCGCAAGAACTGGTAGTAAAACCGGCAGGAGGCCCCACCCACCGCCCCAGATGTCATCATCGGCAATCTGCGCATGCGCAGAAGCAAGGCGCGCATGTGATCCCGTTGCAAACCGGTAGTAAAGTTAAGTAGAACCCATACCTGGCAAGGATCTATTTCCCTAACTCTCAAAGAGAAAAGATTCGACAACTATTTGTCTGCAATGGTTTCCTGCCTGAGCAGGGGGTTGGATTAGAAGACCTCCAAGGTCCTTTCTGTTAAGTCTGTTATTCTGTTCTGTCAGTCTACATTTTGAACTGCTTCTACTTTAATAGTTTGTTAGCCACTTTGAAAATAGTCTGGATTATAAATCTAATAGATCAGTAGGCACACCAAGAAATCAAACTCTTTTTTCCTGAAATCTACATCGCCCCGGATATTTCCACTTACCTGGGGGAAGAATGAGGAGCAGTATCGCATAGCTGGCTAAGAAGTCGGTTTTCATGTTTCTCTTTCCTTGCAGGTCTGGGATAGGCAAACGATCCTCCCTTTTAAACTTTCTGCTCCGGAGATTAGCAGCAGCCTTCTTTCAATTACCTTTAATTTCATAATTGTTTTCTTTTTTTCTTTTTTTTTAAGGAAGAAAATAAACTGATTTGGACATGTTTTTCCTGCAAAAATATGTACCAAAAAAACTCAGATTCTGAAAAAAGAGGGCAATAAATTCAGCAGCAATACTAAACATCAGGCCTATGCTTGTTTACTCAGAACACACCTCACTTTATACTACACTACTTAGCATGGATTTGATGCGGTGGTGGGTTGCTACCGGTTCTACCCGGATTGGCGAACCGGTAGTGGCGGCGGCAGGATGCTCCGCCCACCCACGCCGGACGTATCTGTGCATGCGCAGAAGCATCACACGTGCACATGTGCGTGCACAAGCGAACCAGTAGCAACAGGTTTTGCACCCCACTACTGATTTGATGTTTTTATTTATTAAATAAATTAAATTTATATGCTGCCCCTCTCACTATTGATTGACTCCTGGCGGCTGATGCTTAAGATCATAACCTTGTGCATGTTTATAATTTCAGATTTATAAATCTCTGCAGGTTTTCTTGGTAAGATCTACGAAATGATTTGCCATTGGTAGGGCTGAGAGAGAGTGACTGGCTCAAGGTTATCCAGCTGACTTTGTGTTAAAGGTGGGACTAGAACTCACAGCCTCCCAGTTTCTTGCCTGGTGTCAATAGAAGTGAATTCTATTGAGCACTTAATGCTGGGGTGTTCAAGGTCAAGGAATAGGCCTGTGATGGCGAACTTATGGCACATGTGCCACAGGTAGCACACAGAGCCATATCTGTGGGCATGCGAGTGTTGCCCTAGCTCAGTTCCAGCGTGTATGCAGATGCTGGCCAGCTGATTTTCGGGCCTTCTGGGCCCACCGGAAGTCGGGAAATGGGCTGTTTCCAGCCTCTGGAGGGCCTCTGGGGGTGGGGGAGGCCGTTTTCACCCTCCCCAGGATCCTAGAAAGCCTCTGGAGCCTGGGGAGAGCGAAAAATGGGCCTACCGGGCCCACCGTGCCATCATGTGCCAAAAGCGGTGGGAGTGTCGCACGCACATGTGTGGGGTTCAGGGTGCATTGAATTATGGTTGTGGACACACACATGCGTGACCCCCCTCATGCTCCCCCCACTTTTGGCACGCGACAACAAAACTGTTAGTCATCACTGGAATAGGCTCAAAAAATGGGAAGACTGTAGTCAGAACAAGGCAACAGAAGCTCTGCCCCTTTTGATGTCTGTTGATGCATGTAAAAAAAATATAGGAAAGATTTGATTTCAAATCTGTTGCCATCACCTTGCCTTTTTTGACACTTTTCCACTAGATTGTTGTTGTTGTTAGTCGTGAAGTCATGTCCGATCCATCTCAACCCCATGGACAATGTTCCTCCAGTTTTTCCTGTCCTCTACCATCCCACGCAAATGTGGTCGTAAATCGAGGACTACCTGTAATCTGATTTCAAGTTTTATTCAAACCAAATCGAGTCTTTTTTGTCATTGTCTCCTGCATTTTATGGTTCTCACAGGGTCTAACTATGAATTTTCAATAATTACTACACCTTCTTTTGTGTTCTGATTTTAATTTGCTTTAGATTAGAGGAATTGGCATTCTCAATATGAAATCTACAAATCTCTCCTATCGGTGGAAAAAGACATTGGCTTGCAGAACTATTCATTCAGGTGGATTTTAATTAAGGGGAAGATAACAGGTGTATAAATAAAAGAAATGCATATACCGGAACAGTGGAGAAATCCTTTTCCAATTCTATAAGTACATTGTGCACAGTATTAAATTATTCTGACTATTTCTAATGGAGGAAAGGATGAGTTGCCGGTGACATAATGGTATTAAATATTCTGATATTAAAGTTGTGAATTAGACACGGCCAAAAGTAATTGCATTTGTGAACAATAGAGGTGTACTGTATTCAAAATGTATTCTAAATCATAGAGTTCGTCCTTCCAGCCTAGAACTGTCTCTTTGGGTGTGTAGTAGCAATTCAGCTTTCCGGCTGGATGTTTTTCCCAAACTCTGGAATTTGTTTCACAACAGAGGCTGGAAATGTGAACTCAAGATGTCCTTCCAAGATCTCCTTCATCCAAGTCTCAAGCAAATGACTCAAAGATATGCAGTCTATAAATCTCATCCCACCTCATGTTTATGTTGTTATCAAAACCTGTAAAATGGAAGTTATTGACTGGGTTCACAAATGATGTGTGTAGAGAGTTAGCAAGACAAAAATATGCAGGAAACATGATCTAGGAAAAACTGAAACTCTGAAGTTGTGATACATAATTTGGAATATAACTCAGGCAAACACCTCTCTAACTCACTGAAGTATAAGAAGGAGAAGGAGGTACAGCCCAACTGGAAATGCAAAATTCTATCGTTATAGACCAGAGATGGAGAATGATGTCCCCTTTATGACTTGTGGACATGGCTGGTTCAGGAACTCTGGGAGTTGAAGTCCACAAGTCATAAAAGGGCCATCATTCCTCACCTCTCTTATAAACAATCTCAATAAGAAGGAGTTATAGACTTCTTGTGGAAGTCATTTCCAAATCTGGTTGATCTCGTAGGGTAGACAATGCCATTTGTTTGGTTTCATTTAGCACAGAATAAACAATACCTACCCTACAGAGCAGTGATGGATTTCAAATTTTTTTTACTGCCAGTTCTGTGGGTGTGGCTTGGTGGGCGTGACAGGGGAAGGATACTGTAAAATCTCCATTCTCTCCCCACTCCAGGGGAAGGTTACTGCAAAATCCCCATTCCTTCCCGATCAGCTGGGACTCGGGAGGCAGAGAATAGATGGGGGCGGGGCCAGTCAGAGGTGGCATTTCCCGGTTCTCTGAACCACTCAAATTTTCTGCTACCGGTTCTCCAGAACTGGTCAGAACCTGCTGAAACCTACCTCTGCTACAGATTCTGCATAGCCTTTTGTGATTCAACAGTATTACAGGTAGTTCTCGACTTACATTTGTATAGTAACCGTTCAAAGTTACAACGGCACTGAAAAAAGGGACGTACGACCGTTTTTCACACTTACAACCTTTGCAGCAGTCATATGATAAAAAAAAAAATCAGACACTTGGCAACTGGCACGTATTTACGATAGTTGTCCCCAGATCATGTGATCTCCCTTTGTAAACTTCTGAGAAGCAAAGTAAATGTGGAAGCCATAGTGACTCAACAACGGTGTTGCTAACTTAACAACTGCAGTGATTCACTTAACAACTGGGATGAGAAAAGTTGTAAAATGAGGCAAAACTCACGGAACAACTGCCTCGCTTAGCCACAGAAATTTTGGGTTCCGTTGCGGTGGTAGGTTGAGGACTACATCTACCAAAATAAAAATATCTGTGGCTGAAATGTTCCTGTTTTATGGATGGTGATGGTGGCGGGAAAATTGAGAAACAAATTGGATGCAACAAACTGTTAAATTGGATGAAGAATGGAGTTGAAGCTGGTAAAAGTAACTAGTTGCCTTTATTGATCCGTTACAGCAACATACTAGCAAAAAGCAGAAACCTTCAGGCTCAGGGGTGAAATACTCCCGATTCAGACCGGATCGCCTGATCTGGTAGTGATGGCGACAGGTGGTTCGGAGAACTGGTAACAAAAATCCCTGCCCCCTCCCCATGCCCAGCTCAGCCACGCCATCATCAGAGGCTTTTTTTTTTACTTCTAAAAGCATTTTTTCTTTTAAAAAACCGAAAAAATGCTTTTAAAAGGCTCTGACGATCCCAGCTGAGTTGCCTGATCGTCAGGGGCTTTTTTTTCTTTTAAAAGCAAAGGAAAAAAAAAAGTTGGCCACGCCCACCCAGTCACATTACCCCCCACCAAACCACGCCCACAGAACCGGTAGTAACAAATTTTACATTTCACCACTGTTCAGGCTGGCAGTGCTCTTTACAGAGGGCTGTCAGCCGTTAGCCAATAGGGTTAAAGTATTTTCCAGCAGTTAGCACCAGACCGGAGTGAAACTTCTGGCTGCGCCTGCTCCTGTGCCTGTGCATACACAACACAAACATAATCAGAGTTTAAGGTCCCGGTTTCCGCCCTTAACTACCCAACCCCTTCCCCAAAGGCCAAAAACATTAGTTCTGTCCATTCCAATGGTATCATGCCATCACAAGGGCCCAAAGTTGAAAAGAAAAAATATTAAGCATGCAAAAAAGAAAAGAAAAGAAAAGAAGAAGAAAAAAGTAGAATCAATTTTCACAGCCAATGGTGACATCGGAATCGATTTTAATAGCTTATCACGACAAGTGAATGCCTACATTTCAACAATCCATTTTTAAAACCCATAGTTTTAAACGTAGGCAAAAGTCAGGATACTATGACCCCCCGAAAAAGTAACTTTGTGTTTTAAGAAGTTTAAGAGGGACAGATTTTCCTCAATCTAGATCAGAGTTTCTCAACCTTGGCCGCTTGAAGATGGGTGGACTTCAATTCCCAGAATTCCCCAGTCCATTCTTCAAATGGCCAAGATTGAGAAATGCTGCAGATCTAGATAATATAAAATAAAGGTAGATGAGAGATCAAAGATCTCCATGTAAGGGTCAGTTTCTTTTGTAAATATTTTGGTTTTCATATTTTTATTTTTTTATTATTTATTTTATTTCATCAAGCATGTATTTTATGACAGATACAAGTGTAAACATAATTATGAATACATGAGATGGATACGAATAAGAGAAAATATTAGGACAGGGACAGTAGGCACGCTGGTGTGCTTAAGCACGCCCTTTACAGACCTCTTAGGAATGGGGTGAGGTCTACAGTAGACAAGTCTAAGGTTAAAGTTTTGGGGGTTTGGGGAAGAAACCACAGAGTCGGGTAGTGAATTCCAGGGGTTGACAACTCTGTTACTGAAATCGTTTTTTCTGCAGTCTAGTTTGGATCAGTTTACCATGAGTTTGTATCTATTGTGTGCTCTTCTATTGTTGTGGTTGAAACTGAAGTATTCATTGCCTGGTAGGACATTGTAGCAGATGATTTTATGTTCTATGCTTAAGTCAGACCGAAGATGGCGAAGTTCTAAGTTGACTAAGCCCCAAATTTCGAGTCTGGTGGCATAAAGTATTTTGTTGCAAGCGGAGGAGTGGAGGACTCTTCTTGTGAAATATCTCTGGACTTGTTCGATTGTATTAATGTCCGATATGCAGTGCGGGTTCCAGGCAGATGAGCTATATACACAAAGCTTCTGGCAGGGAAATTATATTGAACCCAAGTGGCAGGAATCAATCTTGAGTCACAAGACAATGATCCCAAATCGCCCCTACGGTCCTACGCTGTTAGGAACAGAGGTGTTTTTACAGTTGGGAGTCAGCTCATATTTGCGAGGCGGGTTTAAAAAGCTCTAGAGATTTGAGACTAACAGAGAATTGATTTGGGCGGGGCAGGCTGTACATGGAGCAGAGATAAACAGCAGCATCAGGGAGAGCTTCAACTGCTGTCTTCAATTCAGCCAATTTACACAAAAACCACGTTGAAGCGGCAACATCTGTATGGTAGTCAGAGGAACGTAATCCTGGGAGCACATGCAGCGGGCCAAGGAGCAGAGAATATTTTGTGTCTCTCTTCCCCCACTCCATTTTAAGCAAGCGAAATAATTCGATATTCAGACTCAAGGGACAGCTAAACAGAGTATCCAAGGGCACCAAATTGCACCCTGCCTGCTGAACGTTATTTTTAAAAGAGGAAAGGGAAACTAGTTCTGCAAAACAACAGTTCCCTGCCTTTCGCATCGTATTTCTTAGCAAGGATCCCTTTGGGATGCCAAGAAATCCCATCAGCCAGGGCTGACACAATATTTTCTGAGCTAAGAACCACTCTCAGTTTTGCAGCAGCTTGCCAAAAAATAAAAATAAAAAACCCGCATTCCCCAAAGAGGCACAGACAAGTTAAAAATTAAATTTGGGCTTCATTTCATTTGGAGTATATCTTCATTAGAAATAAATAGAATCAGTGCAGTGACTCTTCTGTTCTTTAGTGGGTTGAGTCTTTCCCCTTTCTGTTACATTAAAAAAACATTACATTTTTAGGAACACCTGTTAGAAAGTTCTAAAGGATTTATCCAGATGTTCTGAAGGTGCCACAGATAAGCATCCTTACAATATACAAATGGAGGAGCGACACAGGCCAGGTTTTGTCTGGAAATATGCCCACCGGTCCAGAGGGAAAACAAAAAACAAAACCAAGCATCATAGAGAATTACGGGAGAATTTGGAATGTAAACCCACTAGTTTATCTTCTGGTAAAAAGGTGCTTTGGGACTGGCTGTGCTCACTATGATAGCATTGCACGAATAGGCGTGTCTCCCCTCACCTGCTGTGGCAGCCATTTTGCGACAGTGATCGCGATACGTGTTTTCAAATTCCAAAGAGGCCTTGGTTGATTGAGTGACTGATTAAGAAAAAGCTGCTCATCGTATAAAAAAAGATTGGTCATCACTTCATGCTGTCTTCTGTCTATTCTCTTATTCAAGATAGATAAAGCTTGCGTATAAACTGAGTTGAGTGTGACTTTTAGCAACCACAGTCTTTTAGCTATACAATTTGGGATGAACACCCTTTGAATGGTGCAGGAGGAGTAGGAATGGATTTCCAGAGGAAAAAATTGCAGACTACAGGAACCAGGAGCACTACTCAGGTGACCCTGAGGACACAGATAAACCTCCAAGTGCTTCAAGGACCCTCTAAAACAGGCCTGTCAATCTCGCGGGCTGCGGGCCGGATGCCCACGCCTGGTTTAACCAAGGAGAAAAAATTCCTGATATGTCATGTGACGCTGCCGTGACACCGCGAGTTTGACACCCTTGCTCTAAAAGAATGCAAATGTCCAGCTGTCTGCAAGGAATATAAACCCATTATCCACTCAGAGCTGAAGAAGCTTCTTGGATGAGAAGCAAAACGTCTTCAAAAGAAAAAAAATAAGAAAGTCCAGTTGCCTCCTGAAAAGCACCTTTGAGTGGGACAACATGACCTGGATGACTGAGAATCTCTACAGACTTTTAACCACATATATAGTTTTTCTTCATGTTGATCTGTCTTTCAAGTAATCCAATGGTGCCCCATTGCCATTATATCTGCGTCCATCCCTTCCTGCTGGTCATCTTCTTCTTTTCTTTTCTTCCATCTTTCCCAGTGCTTCTCTAGAGAGCTTGTCTTCACATAACGTGTCCGAAGTAGGATAATTTACATCTAGTCATTTGTACCAGGTGTGAGAACCCTGAGTTGGTTTGTTTGATGATCCATTTGTTTGTTTGGCTCTCCACAGTATTCTTGGGGGAGGAGGGGGCTTCTCCTACACCAAATTTCAATCCAAACATCAATACTTTTCATAGCCTGCTTCTCAGGGGTGAAATCCAGCAGGTTCTGACAGGTTCTGGAGAACCGGTAGTGGAAATTTTGAGCAGTTCGGAGAACTGAGGAGGGGATTGGAAGGGACGAGAGTGGCGCACAGGAAGGAAGTAGAAGACAGAAAGGAAGAAGAGGAGGGAAGCAGGGGTGAAATTCAGCAGGTTCTGGCAGGTTCTGGAGAACCGGTAGTGGAAATTTTGAGCAGTTCAGAGAACTGGCAAATACCACCTCTGGCTGGCCCCAGAGTGGGGAGGGAATGGAGATTTTGCAATATCCTTTCCCCAGGAGTGGGGTGGGAATGGAGATTTTGCAGTATCCTTCCCCTGCCATGCCCACCAAGCCAGGCCCACAGAACCCGTAATTTAAAAAATTGAATTTCACCACTGCTGCTTCTTCAAACTCTTACACATGTATAGAGTAGTGGGGAGGGAGACTACCTTTGACCAAAGATAAACTTTCAGATTTTAGTTGGATGGGAACACCTTTAAATGATTTATAATCTGACTTTGAATGAGTTTGGATCATACATCTTGTATTTTAAGGTTTTTGAGTGTCTGCACCCAGTGGTGCCCCCTGGTGCTGATGTTGAGTTATGGTCTCCTCTGCTGATTATGATTGCCTTTTCAAGGTACTTTATAACAAAAACCACAATACAGGTAGTCCTCAATTTACGACCACAACTGAGCCCCACATTTCTGTTGCTAAGTGAGAAATTTGTTAAGTGAGTTTTGCTCCATTTTACAACTTTGCTCGCCACATTTGTCACTGCACTTCTTAAATTAGTAACACTGTTCTTAAGTGAATCTGATTTCCCCATTGACCTTGCTTGTTGGAAGGTCGCAAAAGGGGACCACATCAGGGATGAAATGTAAAATTTGTTACTACTGGTTCTGTGGGCGTGGCTTGGTGGGGGGGTAATGTGACTGGGTGGGCTTGGCCAACTTTTCTTTTAAAAAAACTTTTCAAAGCATTTTTTCTAATGCTTTGAAAAGCCTCTGCTGATGAGGCAATTCAGCTGGGATTGTCAGAAGAGGCTTTTTAAAAAATGCTTTGAAAAGCCTCTGACGATCCCAGCTGAGCCGCACAATCATCAGAGGCTTTTTTTTTTTTTTTACTTTTAAAAGCATTTTTTCGTCAGAAGAGGTTGTAGAAAAAATGCTTTTAAAAGTAAAAAAAAAAAGCCTCTGATGATCGTGCGGCTCAGCTGGGCATGGTGGAGGGGGTGCAGGATTTTTGCTACCGGTTTTTCGAATCACCCGCCATCATCGCTACAGGATTGGGCGATCCGGTCCAAACCGGGAGCATTTCAACCCTGGATCACATGATCGCAGGACACTGCAGCCGTCATAAATGTGAACCAGTTGTCAAGCATCCAAAGGTAAATCATATTATCATGGGGATGCTGCATTGGTCATAAGAGTGAAAAATGGTCATTAGTTACTTTTTTCAGTGTTGTTGCAACTTCGAATGGTCACTAAGCGAACTGTTGTAAGTCGAGGACTGCCTGTATTATGCAGTTCACATAAACCTGGGCATGTACTGGTAGTCCTTGACTTATCACCACAATTGAGCCCAAACATTTATCTTGTTAGGTGAGACATTTATTAAGTGACGTAGGCCCCATTTTACAACCTTTCTTGCCACAGTTGTTAAGTGAATCACTGCAGTTGTTTTTAGTGATAGTGAGAAATTTATTAAGGGAGTTCTGCCCTACTTTACGACTTTGCTTGCCACATTTGTTAAGTGAGTCACTGCAGTTCTGAAACTAGTAACACCGTTGTTAAGTGAATCTGGTTTCCCCATTGACTTTGCTTGTCAGAAGTCGTCAAAAGGGGATCACATGACCCCAGGACACTGCAACCGTCATAAATATGAACCAGTTTCCAGGCATCTGAATTTTAATCACATGACCATGGAGATGCTGCAAAAGTAGCAAATGTGAAAAATGGACGTAAGACATTTTTTTCAGTGTTGTTGCAACCGTCACTGTGAACTGTTATAAGTCGAGGACTACCTGTATACCCATATCTTCTTTTATAAGCAATGTAGCCCTGCACTGAACAGACAGACACTCTGAATTGTTTTGAACGATAGTCATAGGATGCAAAATGTAATTAATGAGCGCTTATGGTGGGGGTGAATGCACGAGGAATTATCACATGGTCGTCGAACACGAGGTTTTGGGGTTTTTTGGACTCTGAACAGAGACAAATGAGCCAAAGGCTTTCCTCGTGCTGATAAAGCATAGGCTTCATTCATTCAAGATTGCATCCTGGGGTGAATGAAAATGTTGCCTTAGAAAAGGGCAATACAATATTTTTGGACTAGAACTCCCATCAGTTGTTTCTAGCACAGGGGGGGTCAAACTGGATTTTCTTCCGGGGCCGGATCAGCATTGTAGTTCTCCTCTGTGGGCTGGCCAGTGGGGGGGGCACAAATAAAAGGTAAGAAGAATGCCAGGGGGGGAGGGGGGGCGGAGGACCCAGCTCCCGAACAAAGAGAACCGGTTTGGTGATGTCATATCGTCACCGCTACCGGCTTGGCTGAACCGGGAGGAACCCACCACTGGATCGCGTGCTTCTGCTTGCTCTCCTCTGCACTTTTTCTAGAGTCTCAACTATTTCATCTAGGGATGTATAGAACTGGACTCCCAGTTGAAGTCCATGCATCTTAAAGTTGCCAAGATTGGGAAACTCTGCTATAAAAGACTAGTTATAATTACACTGCAGATAATCAAAGGTTACTGGGAGTAACTTTCATGGTTAATAGCTACAGCCAAAACAAGTATTCATATTATAGGAAAACCTAGACCCGTGATGGCGAACCTATGACACGGGTGCCACAGGTGGCACACGGAGCCATATCTGTGGGCACGCGAGCGTTGCCCTACCTCAGTCCAGCATGCATGTACGCGCTGGCCAGCTGATTTTTGGGCCTTCCTGGCCCACCGGAAGTTGGGAAACAGGCTGTTTCTGGGCTTCCGGAGGGCCTCTGGGGGAGTGGGGAAGGCTGTTTTGCCCTCCCCAGGCTCCTAGAAAGACTCTGGACCCTGGGGAGGGCAAAAAAACGGGACTACTGTGCCCACCGTGCCAAAAGCAGGGTGTGTGTGTGTGGGGGGTCACACTCTCATGCGTGGGGGGACGGGGCACATTGAATTATGGGTGTGGGCACACGAGCGCACAATCCCCCCCATTACACCCACTTTTGGCACATGACGGCAAAAAGGTTAGCCATCACTGACCTAGACCATGATCAGCCCCTAATACTAGCTTACTTAGGCAGTGTGAAGTGGTTAACTCAGGCAGTTGATAACGGGATATAAAATGGCTTGTTGTGGCTGTTGTTGTATGTTTACTTCCAAGCTGGAGAAAAAAAGCTTGTGGGAGTTTAAGAATCTAAACTGGTAATGGGAACCTTAAATTATGCCTTCAATCAATCAAAACAACAAACAAGCAAACTGCTCGTGGGTATCTCTATGCAAGTCTGAGGTGCCGTTGGCTTCTTTGCATCAGGCATCCAAGAATCCTCTGTACATCTTAAAATCGAGCAGCTAATTACAAACAGCACTAAAAATGAAAGACAGATGAAGCGCAAATTAAACCAGGCTGAGGAGCCTTTGGCAAAGAAATCTCTCTTTAAACCAGCACCCAAGAGAAAGAGAAAGCAACGCTGCTTAGGCACTGTTACATGTTATAAGAGGATTATAAATGTGGGGTACCGTAACAGATGGGCAGCTGTACAATTTGATAAATAAATAAGTAGATTCGCCCATCCTCATTTCCATCTCCCCTGACACCAAGCCTTTCTGGTCTCCCAGAGCTGTCACATTCAACAATTGTTTAAAGATAGTTTTTTAAGGCTTTCATTTGTTGCTTTGAAACAAATCGCTTTCTATTGTAATGCCTATTATAACTAATTAACAGGTTGGGGGAGTAACATTTGAAGGTGAGGGAGGGAGGAAGAAAGTGAGGGGAGAGGAAGGAGGAAGAAAGGGAGACAAAGAAAGAAAAGGGAGAGAGGGAAGGAGGATGAGAGAGGGAGAATGAAAGAGACAGGGAGGAAGAAATGACAAGAAAATAAGGAAAGGGGAAAAGGAAAAGAACGAGAGGAAGGGATGGGAGAGAGGAAGAGAGAGAATCAAAGAGAAAGAAAAGAAGAAGAGAGAAAAGAAAGGAAGGGAAGGGAAGGCAGAATGAAGGGAGAGGAGGAGAAGGGAAGGGATGCAGAAGGGGAAGGAGGAAGAAGAAGAAAGAAAGGAAGAAGAGGAGAGAAAGGAAGAAGAGGAGGGAAGAAAAAAAGGGCCAGAGGGAGAGGAGGGTAGTAAAGAAGGAAAGGAAAGGAAAAAAAGGAGGGAAGGAAAGAAAGGAGGGAGGGAGGGAGGAAGGAAGGGAGAGGAGGGGATTGGAAGGGACGAGAGTGGAGCACAGGAAGGAAGTAGAAGAGAGAAAGGAAGAAGAGGAGGGAAGCAGGGGTGAAATTCAGCAGGTTCTGACAGGTTCTGGAGAACCGGTAGTGGAAATTTTGAGCAGTTCGGAGAACCGGCAAATACTGCCTCTGGCTGGCCCCAGAGTGGGGTGGGAATGGAGATTTTGCAGTATCCTTCCCCCAGGAGTGGGGTGGGAATGGAGATTTTGCAGTATCCTTCCCCTGGAGTGGAAGGGGGGAATGGAGATTTTGCAGTATCCTTCCCCTGCCACGCCCACCAAGCCATGCCCACAGAACCAGTAGTAAAAAAATTGAATTTCACCACTGGAGGGAATGAAAGAAGGAAGGGAGGGAGAGGAAGGAAATGAAAGGAAGAAAGGAGGAAGGAGGGAAGGAAAGAAGGGAGAGAGAGAGGAAAGAAGGAAGGGGAAAGGAAAGGAAACAGAAGAAAAGTGAGGGGTGGGGGATGGAAAAAAGAGGGAAAGATAGAAAAGAAGGAAGAAAGGGAAGGGGAAGGAAGGAAAAGAAGGGAGAAGAGAGAGAAAATGAAGGGAGGGAGGAAGGAAGGAAGAAAAGAAAGGAAGGAAGAAAGGGAGGGAAAAGAGGCAAAGAAAAGGCAAAAGAAAAAGAAAAGAAACATGTGCCAGTGGAAAGGGCACTCCCAGCACATGGCTCTGAATAATTCAAGTGGATGAAACGCCTCAGGGGAGCCAGCGAGCAGCCTCTGCAGGGTCACCCGGAATATGACCCAGGTATGAATTGCGAGCCGCCTCCTGCTATGATGAACGCTCAGCGAAAGCCATTTTAGGCAGCGAGGAGGGGGACCAAATGAAAACACTGGGATTGCATTGCTGCAGCCTGGGGCCATCTGTCTGCTTGTATCCTCCCCCCTCCCCACTTCCCTCCCCCCTCAGAAAAACAGCTTGTTGAAAACTAGTGTTGTGTGACAGGAGGAAGGGAGCTCCCTCCTTGTTTTACAACCTTCTTGGAGAACCGAATAGGATGACCTGGCATAATCCTCACGGCCCTGTCATTTTTGACGAGGCAGGGAGCCGGGTTTGTTGTTGTTAGGAAATAATTCCCTCCTAATAGTCTCCCTAGAAATCCAACAGAGGACCAAAATCGGTTGGATGTGGGGGGGGGAGGTATTTTTAAGTTATGATTTGACACCGTGCGCTCCTCTTGGGCTTATCCCTTAAATAAGAAAATATCACCCAACTGCCTTAAATCCCTAATCTCCTTCTCAAAGAAATAAATAAATGGAAATCTAGGGAAGCCTCAGCACCACAAACCTTTTCGCTACTCGAGGAGAACTTTTATTTATTTTTATTTATTTATTTGTCAGGCATATATAAGATAACAGGTAAAAGTATAAACATAATTTAAATACATGAAAAGAGCAAGAGTAAGAGGGAACATTAGGACAGGGATGGGTAGGCACGCTGGGGCACTTATACACGCCCAGGGGTGAAATCCAGCAGGTTCGGACAGGTTCTGGAGAACGAGTAGCGGAAATTTTGAGTAGTTCGGAGAACTGGCAAATACCACCTCTGGCTGGTCCCAGAGTGGGGTGGGAATGGGGATTTTGCAGTATCCCTCCCCTGGAGTGGGGTGGGAATGGAGATTTTGCAGTATCCTTCCCCAGCCACACCCACCAAGCCATGCCCACTAAGCTATACCACGCCCACCAAGCCATGCCCACTAAGCCACACCACGCCCACCAAGCCATGCCCACAGTAGTAAAAAAAAATTGAATTTCATCACTGTGCACGCCCCTTACAGACCTCTTAGGAATGGGGTGAGATCAACAGTAGACAGTCTAAGTTAAAGTTTTGGGGGGTTGGGGAAGAAACTACAGAGTCAGCTAGTGCATTCCAGGCATTGATCACTCTGTTACTGAAGTCGTATTTTCTGCAATCAAGTTTGGAATGGTTTATCTTGAGTATCTATTATTTGCTCATGTATTATTGTGGTTGAAGCTGAAGTAGTCATTGACAGGTAGGACATTGTGGCAGATAATTTTATGTACTACACTCAGGTCAGACTGAAGTCGGTGTAGTTCTAAGTTGTCTAAGCCCAAAATTTGAAGTCTGGTGGCATAAGGTATTCTATTGTGGGTAGAGGAATGGAGGATTCTTCTCGTAAAATATCTGTGGACTCTCTCAATTGTATTTATGTCTGATAATGCAGTGCTGGTTCCAGACAGATGAGCTGTATTTGAGAATTGGTCTAGCAAATGTTTTGTATGCTCTATTTAGTAGTACAATATATA
The DNA here is from genome assembly GCA_012654045.1 of Ptyas mucosa. Classification (NCBI taxonomy): domain Eukaryota; kingdom Metazoa; phylum Chordata; class Lepidosauria; order Squamata; family Colubridae; genus Ptyas; species Ptyas mucosa. Next base: position 1,766,024 of record WNWU01000158.1, read on the forward strand.
CATAAGCATGTAAGACTTGAAATGGAAAGCATTCCTTGTTGGAGATGAACAATGATGAACAGACAAGCCAACTTACTCAAGGGTATGTGGTTGGAACATTAGCCATGAATTCAGAATAATAGTTATTCTGAGGAAGGGAGCTTGAAGGACTTCTAGTCCAACACCCTGCTCAACCCGGAGACCAGGGGTGGTAGCGAGAGTGGTGGGTGGTTCGGAGAACCGGTAGCAAAAATCCCTGCCCACCCCCCATGCCCAGCTGAGCCGCATGATCATCAGAGGCTTTTTTTTTAACTTTTAAAAGCATTTTTTCTGCAACCTCTTTGGCTGAGGGTTGGAATTTAGATTGCACTGTCCCCCCTAACAACTTGACATTTTTGAACGCCCAACAGAGGCCCTTCTTTAATAGTCCTTGTCTATACCAGGAAGGGAGGGATGCAGTGGCTCAGTGGCTAAGACACTGAGCTTGTCGATCGTTCAGCGGTTCGAATTCCTAGTGCCACGTAATGGGGTGAGCTCCCGTTACTAGTCCCAGCTTCTGCCAACCTAGCAGTTTGAAAGGACGTAAAAAAATGCAAATAGAAAAATAGGGACCACCTTTGGTGGGAAGGTAACAGTGTTCCGTGCACCTTTGGTGCTTAGTCATGCCGGCCACATGACCAGGGAAATGTCTTCGAACAGCGCTGGCTCTTTGGCTTTGAAATGGACATGAGCACCGCCCCCTAGAGTCGGGAACGACTAGCACATATGTGCGAGAGGAACCTTTACCTTTATACCAGGAAGCTCTGGTTATCTAGGATAATGGCTGAATAACCCAAGGTTTGGGAGGAGATTCTGTTTGCTCCTCATCTCTTATCTCCAAGGCAACCTTTTGATGATAAACAGAGTTTGCTGAAAGATGTTGATGGCGATTTCTGAGAAAATTAAACCGAATAGCTGTAAGACTGGATTAAAGATGTCTGAGTTGGGTGTGGAAGTGTTGCATGTGTGAGAGAGGAAGAAAAATCAACATGACAAAAAACCAAACAAACCAGAGTAAAGGTTAAAGGGAAAAAATGTGATCCAAGAGGAATTTGGACATTTATTTATAGCATTTAGTATTGACATTTCCATCCCCAACAGCTTGGAGTGACAGACTGAAAAAAATAATAATACCGAGATTAAAGAATGACAGAACATACTGAAAACGGTGTGAACCCTCATGGAACAATCCAATAAGGGTGGATGCAAACTTAGCATCTCCCAAATGTTCTCTTCCTGAGCCAGATTTTTGCCATCTCTCTACAGAAGCTCCTCAGGACCAAAGAATATGGGGACTGGATCAGTGGTGGGATTCAGCCGGTTCTGTCCGGTATGAGAGAGACCAGTAGCGGCGACTGCAGTAGGCCCCGGCCACCCATCCGGACGTAATACCGTACTACTTAGCCATGTTTTGGAGACCATGCACATGCGCGGAAGGCATGCGAGGGAGCAAAGAGAATGTGTGGAAGGTGCGCAGGCTCACATTTGCGAACCGGTAGGGAAGGTAAGTAAATCCCACCTCTGGACTGGATCATCCACAGAGAGGACACCTCCATTGCCAAGGCCCCACTATGGAGTCCCTGCAAATGAAATAAAGTGTTAGTGCCACTTTATAATGCTTTGGTAAGATCATACTTGGAGTATTGTATCCAGCTTTGGTCGTCATGATACAAAAAAGATGTTGGGATTCTAGAAAGAACAGTGACAAAGATAGAATAGAATAGAATAGAATAACAGAGTTGGAAGGGACCTTGGAGGTCTTCTAGTCCAACCCCCTGCCCAGGCAGGAAACCCTACACCACTTCAGACAAATGGTTATCCAACAGCTTCTTAAAAATTTCCAGTGTTGGAGCATTCATTAGATGATTAGGGGACTGGAGGCTGAAGCAGATGAAGAAGAGTTGCAGGAATTGGGTATGTCTAGTCTAATGAAGAGAAGAAGTAGGGGTGACATCATAGCAGTGTTCCAATATTTGAGGGGCTGCCACAAAGAAGAGGGGGTCAACCTATTCTCCAAAGCACCTGAGGGCAAGACAAGAAACAATGGATAGAAACTAATTAAGGACCAAAGCAATCTAGAGAGCTAAGGAGAACTAGAACTAGAACTAAGGAGAAATCTGAGGGTGAGGATTCGTTCTCTGAGCTTGTGGGTTGATTTCCAAATGTTTCATTACTAGGCATCTTCAGCAGAGTTTAGGGGATCCACAACAGTGGTGGGTTCCTTCCGGTTTGGCCTGGTTCAGCCGAGCCGGTAGTGGTGATGATATGACGTCACCGAACCGGTTCTCTTTGTTCGGGAGCTGGGCCCTCCTGCACCCCCCCCGTTATTCTTACCTTTTATTTGGCCCTGCCCCCAATCTATTCGCTGCCTCCTGAGTCCCAGCTGATCAGCTAGAAGGGAAAAAACTGTTTAAACTCTTACCGCGGGGCTTCAAAGGGCCGCCCTATAGCTGATCAGTGTTAAAAGGCAGTGTGGTGGTAGACCAGGGTGCTCAAAAAACAAATGGGTAGACCGGTGCCTCCAAAAACAAATGGGTAGACCGGTACAGCTCTGCAAGCAGTTAAAAGCCTGGTAGACCAGTACCTCTGCTAAATCCTAAATAATTGTCACATGACCATCAAGCCACGCCCACAAAATAAGCCACACCCACAGAACCGGTAGTAAAAAAATTTAGAACCCACCCCTGATCCACAACCCATAACCCACAAGCTCGGAGAACAAACCTTCACCCTCATCCTACACCTGAGCTACAGATATTCGCCACTATCGCTAAGGAGAACTCTCGGGACAATGAGAACCAGTGGAACGGCTTGCCTCCAGAAGTTGTGGGTGCTTCATCACTGGAGGTTTTTAAGAAGAGATTGGACAGACACCTCTCTGAAATGGTATATGCTTGAGCAGGAAACTTGAGTTGGACTAGAAGACCTCCAAGATCCCTCCCAACTCTGTTATTCTGTTAAGTGCAGGAACCTTAGCAGGGACACATCTTAGAGAATGGACAGATTGATTTTGGAGCAGGCGATGTCACGAAACAACCTGGCCCAGAGCCATGCCCATGGACAGGCTCATTTCTTTCTCTGGACAACCCCCCACCCCCGCTCACCAATTTTGTGTTTTTTCCCCCCATTCCCAATCTACTCACTTGGGACTCCCAGTCCCTTCCATTTGATCTTTTAGACTCCAATGAGTTGTGCATTCATAATCCATGGGCACCATGGTTTGCACACGTCACCTGCAGCAACTTCCCAGGTGGTTGCATTGTTTACCTAAGTTAAAGTATAACTTATTAGCCAAATAAAACGTTGATTGTAACAAATAAAACGTTGATTGATGGTTGTGCCAAAAACATAGAAGAAAAAAGGTGGGGAAGGAAGGAAAATAAATAAATAAAAAAGCAGGCATGCATTTCCCATCCTTTGTGTTCTTGTGGTGGTTTCTATACCCTCTCTCTCTGTCTATATGTCTATGTCTATCTTTACTATATCTATTCTCTCATCTCTCTCTCTCTCTCATCTCTCTTTCTCTCAGATCTCTACTGTCTCATCTCTCT
>WNWU01000158.1:1769602-1806911 GCA_012654045.1 Ptyas mucosa
TCTCTCTCTCTCTGTCTCTTTAATTTCCCGCTCTCTTTCTGTCTCACCGTATATTCTCTCTCTCTCATCTATCATCTCCTTCAAGTCAGTGTTGACTCCTGATGACTGCTGGACTCAACCCTGCAGTTTCTTGGAAAGATTTCAGAAGTGGTTTGCCATTGCCTCCTTTCCAAGGCTGAGGAAGAAGGACAGGCCCAAAGCAGGCTTTGTGCATAAGATGGGACTAGAACTCACAGTCCCCCCAGTTTCTAGCCTGATGCCTTCACCACCACACCAGTTGTACACCACTATTACAGATAGTCTGTATCTGATAAGGCAAGTCTGTTTTAACTCAGCAGTGGCTTGCTTCATTGGCAACGTCCACTCAGTAGGCATTAATGATATGCATTCAGATGCTTGGTTCTTTCCCTGTCTGAGATTTCAATCTCAGATTTATGGGCAAGCAATTAAACAGATCAACTTTGGACTTGTCAAACTTCAAACAAGCTTCAAGCAAAAAGGGTATCTAATCAATCCGACTGAGCACAGTAATTTTGCATTACCCCTTACCCTACATCCACTTACCCTTACCATATCTACACAGCACAAGGCAATTATGGTTACAAAGTGCAAATAGAGGCTAGGAATGTGTTACACAAGACAGGAGATATTAGCCCATGTTTTGGGAGAACGTGGAACTTAGAGACAGCAAATAGGGTTGAAGAAGTCACTTCACACCTACGGAAAGGGGAGGGAGTGAAAAGAAATATAGACGCATACAGATGGCTTGAACAGATATTTTGTCAATATAAACATGAAAATACAAACTGAGGGGTAGGTACGCTGCCTCCTTCCTTGGAGCCTAAACAGACTCCGATCTATAGAACTCTGGAAGTCAACCAGGAACACGCACCATTGTAAGTCTATTCTCTGGTTTCCACAGAGACTCATTTGGCAAAGTAGGTAAGATTGTGATACGTTATTGGAATGTTGTGTTCTTCCAACAATATAAACTGAGAAATGTAAGAGTTCCATAGAGACAATTAAAATACTGCTGTGTGTGTGTGTGTGTGTGTGTGTGTGTGTGAGAGAGAGAGAGAGAGAGAGAGAGATAATATGTCAAGCACAGGAAATCAGGAGTCCAGGCAGTTCAAATCAGGGGTGAAATCTACTTACCTTCCTTACCGGTTCAGAAGCACATGGGCCGTGCGTGCGCAGATACACATCGTGTGCGTGCACAGACCTTCTGTGCATGTGCAAACCTTCTGCGCATGCACAAAATCTGTGCATGCGCAGAAGGTAAAAAACACATTACTTCCTGGTTAAAACCAGGAAGTAATAACACCCGGGTGGGTGGGCGGGCGGAGCTTTGCTCTGCTATTGCTACCGGATCGCTGAACCAACAGCCAAGATTGCTACCGGACCAGGCGATCCGGTCCTATCCGGGAGCATTTCACCCCTGGTTCAAATGAGTATAAAGGTTTATTACAAGCTTATGTTCTCTACAAGAATCTGAACTACTAAGGGTCAAGGCAAATAGGTGGTAGATAACAGTCATTGGAATTCAAGGTGGGCTGGACTTAGATCTCTTGTGGGCCTGAAGGGACTTGACACCAGAGGTCGTATTCAGCCGGTTAAGACTGGGTTGCCCAAACCAGTAGCGGAAATCACAGGTGGGCCTGCCCACTTGTCCCAGCTTTATGCCATCTTATTTAGGCACATTTTTGAGGCTGGGTGCATGTGTGGAAGGCGTGCGTGCCAGCAAAGCGCATGCGCGGAAGGGCGAGCTCATGCGTGGATGGGGCACATGTGAGCGAAGCATGCGTGTGCGTGCAGGCGCTCACATTTGCAATCCGGTAGGGAAAATAAGTGAATGCCACCTCTGCTTGAGGCTGATGACGTATTTAACCCCTCCCTCAGGCTCTGCCTGGTCATCTCCTACACAGAGAGAGATCTGAATATAGATTTAGGATGCAAAACTATATGCATTCATTTAAAAGTGTGACGGAATGCAGCCTGGATTCCCAGGAAGGAGGGCTGCATTCCAGAGGACCAAAAAGATAGTGACGTTTAGATAGTTTGGTTGGGAAAAAAATGTGGAGGCAACTCTTTTTGATTATTCAAGCTTCCTCCAAATTGGGGTTGTACATTAGCAATAGTTTACACTTTTCTGCAAACATATCTGGGAGGAATCACTGGCAAACCTGTAACTTGGAAGGTAGAGTGTACATTAGGTACAACTGAAGTCCTTATTCTTCTAGGGGATGATCACTTTTAAGTGAGGAAGGGTCTCAATAGCTTCAGTGACCCTGAATCATGCAGGACAGAATGTGAGCCCTTGGGAATGTAGCCTTTAAGATCAAGATGAGGATGGGAAGCTAAAGGAACCCACTGGACCAGGGGTCTCCAACCTTGGCAACTTTAAGACTTGTGGACTTCAACTCCCAGAGTTCCTCAGCCAGCTTTGGAACTGAGCTGGCTGTTGAAACATTTAGATGAATTTGAAACATTTACATGAGTTTGGGTACCAGGTGAGGAGATCCCTACATAAGAAAACACTTCTCTAGTTACTGAAATGAAGGTTGAACTCATGAATAGCTCTCTGGATGAGATACCATGTCCACATCAAAGCAAGAAAGTTCATTGACAACAATATGGGTGGCCCTCAACTTATGGCAAAAATCGAACCCCAAATTTCCATTGCTAAGCAAGACAGTTGTTAACCGAGTTTTACTCTATTATACAACCTTTCTTGCCACACTTGTTCAGTGAATCCCTGCAGTCGTTAAGTTAGTAACACGGTTGTTAAGTGAGTCTGGCTTCCCTATAAACTTTGCTTGTCAGAAGGTTGCAAAAGTTGATCCCATAACCTCGGGGACACTGCAACTGTCATAAATTTAACCCAGTTTTCAAGCGTCTGAATTTTGAACATGGGGATGCTGCAATGGTCATAAGTGTGAAAAATGGTCATAAGTCACTTTTTCCAGTGCCATTATAACTTTGAACGAATGGTTATCAGTTGAGGATTACCTGTATTGAAAAAAGAACTCCTTATTTTAAAAGGAACATGGGCAACTGTGACACGGAATATGAGAAGCATGATCCAAAGGAAACCTGACATGATCAAATCGGAAATGATGTGTACTAAATTGGATGCTTCAAGAATAAGTGAACTTAAGTGAACTGAATGGGTCACTTTAAATCAAATGATAACATGATATTCCAGCACATGAGAGCACATGAAGGAATAAAGAGACCATGATAGTGAAAAAGAACATTGCTAAGTAGATTTTCGGCTATAACCCCAAAAAATGACAGGATTGTATCTATCAGAATTAGAGGACAGCAATAGCAAGGGCACTTATATACCTCTTCACAGTGCTTTACAGCCCTTTCTAAGCGGTTTAAAGAGTCAGCATGTTTCCCCACCAACAATCTGGGTCCTCATTTTACCGACCTCAGAAGGATGGAAGGCTGAGTCAACCTTGAGCCTGGTGAGGATCGAACTGTGCACCACAGCATAGTAAATATCAATGTTGAACAGTAAGACTTTGATTTAGAAGACAGGATATCCATTCAAGATTAATTTCTATTAAATGAGAATGGGATTTTATGCACTGACATGCAGTAAGGTATGTAAAATGGATGAGGCTTGTCAGGATACATTTGTCAAGCAGGGGGTTTTGTCTGGTCCTTGGGATCATAAAATGTGTTATTGCTTGAAATTAAGATTTGTCTATTATTTCCAAAAAAAACCCTCAAATTGAGAGTTTGCTGTACAGATGCGTGAGCCACCCATCGATGTAATGAAAAATCCTGGGAGAAATTGAAACAGGTACTAAACACAACATCAAGAAACTATGTAGTAGAACTGACAGATGATTAAAATGCATATATTGGAAAAACGGAGCAGGGTAGAAGCACAGGAAATTTGAACTGGATCAATGCAATCATTCAGGAATTGCGCTACAGAGTTTGCAAAGATCATTCTTTGCTTATTGATTCATCTTCGAGCAATTTAAATGAAGACTGTACGGATGGATATCGTAGAATGGTTAACTTGACCACATAATGAGTCATAAAAGGTTTATAGGGGATGGACTAGAAGACCTCCAAGGTCCCTTCCAACTCTGTTATTCTGTTAAGAAATATCATCTAATCAATGATGTAACTTCCAGACGGAGGCAGTGGAACCCAGCATGAATTCTAAGTATCACACATATGAATTATAGCCTCAAAACGACGCTATAGAGCACTGCACACCAGAACAACTAGACACAAGAACAGTTTTTTCCCAAACGCCATCACCCTGCTAAACAAATAATTCCCTCAACACTGTCAAACTATTTACTAAGTCTGCACTATTATTAATCTTCTCATCATTCCTATCACCCATCTCCTCCCACTTATGACTGTAGGACTATAATTTTGTTACTTGTATCCTTAATATAAATCTTAAGGATACAAGTAACAAAATTATAGTCCTATAGTCCGACTGTTTCTCTATGACTATCATTAAGTGTTGTACCTTATGATTCTTGATGAACATATCTTTTCTTTTATGTACACCGAGAGCATATGTACCAAGACAAATTCCTTGTGTATCCAGTCACACTTGGCCATTAAGGAATTCTATTCTATTCTGTTCTAAAAAAAATAGAGCTTAAAAAAAATTAAAGGAAGCAGATCCGTCTTAAAGAACATGCAGTCAGAGCATAAATCAGTTTAAGGAACAGATAATGATATTTAATTTATGCAAGAACTAGAGATAGAGATAAGAGACGCCATGAAAGCTAAAGTAGTAGAAATGGTCCCAAAATTTCAAAGAGGAAAAGATGAAGTAGCTTTCAGATACCGAGAGATGGAGAATGAAAGTCTTGGGCAGCAAAAAGAAAATTCAGTTAGTGAATTTCAATACCAAGCAAGAAAGGAGAAGGAAAGATCTCAGTCAACATGTCAATCAACCAAAGAAAATGACAGGAAAAAGGGAAAAATGAGAGCTGCTTACAGATCAGAGAAATCACAGGAAAATTTACAATTTAGGAAAGAATATGCAAGAATAATAAAAGCAGCGACCTACCTTGTAGACTAGAGACATATGAAGTTTAGTAAAGTTATAAAATCTGAGGAACATTTTTAGAGAGAAAAAATAATCAGGAAATAAGAAAGCACTGGGACAGATAAAATATCCACCGAGCAATTTAAAACTGCAGAAGAAGAGGCAATTAAAGTGCTAATTGTTCTTTGCCAACAATTACAGAACAAGACTGTGAGGTGCAGAGATTGTTAAAAAGGTTTGTGCAGTGAAAGGGATCCAAAGGGGGAAAAGGTGATTTGAAACAAATCCAACTCAAGAACGACATAGATAGAACAATCCAAGCCAAATTTTCAGTTCTTTATTTGCTTACATGTGGTAGACAGAATCTTGCCAGACTAAACCCTTACTACTCTCACCCAGTGATGAAATGTAAAATTTGTTCTGTGGGTGTGGCTGGTGGGGGAGGTAATATGACTGAGTGGGTGTGGTCAACTTTTTTTTTTACTTTTAAAACCATTTTTCTACAACCGCTTCGGCAGAAGAGGTTGTAAAAAAATGCTTTTAAAAGCCTCTGAGGATCCCAGCTGACTTGCCTAATCGGCAGAGGCTTTTTTTAAAAAAATAAAGCTTCTGACAATCTCAGCTCACTTGCCTGATCGGCAGAGGCTTTTTTTTTTAAGCCTCTGAGGATCCCAGTTGACTTGCCTGATCGGCAGAGGCTTTTTCTCCTTTTAAAAACATTTTTTCGGCCTAAGAGGTTGTAAAAAAAAAATGCTTTTAAAAGCCTCTGACAATCCCAGCTGAGCCGCGCGATCATCAGAGGCTTTTTTTTTTACTTTTAAAAGCATTTTTTGGACCCAAGAGGTTGTAGAAAAAAACCCCACATAGAATTGGATCAGTCACATGTCCCATCACTTTACAACCATCACAAGTGACAGCTATGATGAGGAAGCTCCATTATGGTTGTAACTCGAGGGCTACCTGTATTGTTCCACAATTCCTGGGGACAGGCTATTTGATACAGGTAGTCCTTGATTTACAACAGCTCATTTACTGACTGTTCGAAGTTACAACAGCACTGAAAAAAGTGACTTACGACCGTTTTTCAGTTACAACCTTTGCAGCATCCCCATGGTCACGTGATCGAAGTTCAGACGTTTGGCGACTGTTTCATACTTATGACCATTGCAGTGTACTGGGGGTCATGGGATTCCCTTTGATAACCTTCTGACAAGCAAAGTCAATGGGGAAGGCAGATTCACTTAAAAAACCGTGCTACTCAGAGATGGGTTTCAGGAGGTTCTGACCAGTTCTGGAGAACCGGTAGCGGAAATTTTGAGTAGTTCGGAGAACTGGTAGTAAAAATTCTGACTGGCCCCGCCCACATCTATTCTCTCCCTTCCAATCAGCTTCCTTCCAGCTGATTGGAAGGAAATGGAAATTTTGCAGTAACCTTCCCTTAGATTGGGGAGGGAATGGAGATTTTACAGTATCCTTCCCCTGGAGTGGGGTGGGAATGGAGATTTTACAGTATCCTTCCCCTGCCATGCCCATCAAGCCACGCCCACCAAGCCACGCCCACAGAACCAGTAGTAAAGAATTTTGAAAACCACCACTGGTGCTACTAATTTAACAACTACAGTGATTCACTTTAACAATTGTGGGAAGAAAAGTTGTAAAAAATGGAGCAAAACTCACTTAACAATTTTCTCACTTAGCAACGTAAATTTTGGGCTCAATTGTGGTGGTTAAGTCAAGGATACCCGTAGTGGCACCATCAGCCACTTTATTCCAGAGAAATCCTTCTGCGCCACGATTTATTCACGAGGAGGCAAATTACAGTCCTTCTGCCCTTCCCCCCACCCGCAATAGCTGACAGCCCAAGGGGTCTTTTGATAAGTCCCCTGCCAGAATGAGTGTCACTGATTAATTAAGAATTCCAAGCCTTATTATGTACATCAAGGTCAAAGAACTAAAAGACAGCTGAAAAGGGGAGAAAAGATAAAGAACAGTGAATGGAAGAATTATTTCTGAAGTGGCTGACTTTAGGTAGCCGTTCTCGGAAGAGAATGCATCTAGTCTAGGTGGATAGAAAAACGCCCAACAGCTCAGATCGTAGTCTATATAAAATAAATCAAAATTATACCACATCCAGCTCCATCGGTCCCTAGTTTGCTATATAATTCCCAGCTCGGATTTCATGATTTAGGGATTCTCCTCATTGTGTGGCTTTCAGCCAACGATGGGAACAAAGACAAGAAGCCAAATGTGAAAAGCCCCCTCCCCTTTCTCAAGCCTTAAGAAGAAGGAAATCTTTCAACCCCCCTCAATTGGGTTTTCAGAATTTGATTTCCCAGGGGTTCGAATGTCCCAGCTGTTTTTACCTGGGTTGACAGATTCAATTTTATTGACAAGCTGGGTTTCCCCCACCACCACCACTCTCTTTCATTTCTTGAGCCCCAGACATGACAAAAGCCCTTTGTGGTTTGGAAGATTAACCCCCCCCCCACACACCCCTCAGGTTTTATGAATGTGGAAAGCTTTGTAGGCCCAGAGATCTGTGAAGCCACACAGCCCAAAGGGATGATGGAATACTATAGAGCTCTTATACAGTAAATAATCCCTTCCCTAGTTGAGCCGTAGATTTATTGCATGCAAATGCCTGCATGGTTACTTCCAGTTCAGACTTTTGCTAAAAAAAATTTAAAATGGTCTTTCACAGTCACTGAAAAGGTAATGGGGGGAATGTCTATGGAGATTCTCAGTCATCCAGGTCATGGTTGTTCCACCCAAAAACCTCTTGAAAGGTTTTTCAAGAGGCAACTGGACTTCCTCGTTTTTTTCTTTTGAAGACATTTTGCTTCTCTTCCAAGAAGCTTCTTCAGCTCTGACAGGATAGTGGGGAATGGAAGGATTTATATTCCTAGCAGACAGCTGATCGTTTGCATCCTTTTAGAGGGACCTTGATGCATTTTATCTGCGTCCTCAGGACTTTCAGCTATACAATTTGGGATGAACACTCTTCGAATGGCGTGAGAGAAGGAATGGATTTCCAAAATAAAAAAAAATAAAAAATTGCAGACTACAGGAACCATTTGCACTACTCAGGTGACCCTGAGGACACAGGTAAACCTCCAAGTGTTTCAAGGACCCTCTAAAGGGATGCGAATGACCAGCTGTCTGCAAGGAATATAAATCCTTCCATCCCCCTCCATTGAGAACTGAAGAAGCTTCTTGGATGAGAAGCGAAACGTCTTCAAAGAAAAACCAGAAAGTCCAGTTGCCTCTTGAAAAAAGCACCTTTGTTTCCCGCCCCTCTTTTCCCCCCCTTTTCCCCCTATAGAGAACTGTACATTTTAGTTATCTCTTTACTATTATACATTTCTGCCTTCATATTATATACATTTTTATTCCACTCTGCACATATGATACATCTCTATTTTGTACTTCTATTTTTCTCTCCTAATAGTTATTGTTCTTTATTGTTAGTCTTAAGCCAATTATACCATTTATTCCATATTCTATAGTATTCTGTCTCTTCAGGAGAAAGGAAAAGGAGGGGAAGAAGATGGAGTAATAGATTAAGATAAAGGGGAAGAATAATAATAAAGTAATAACTGAAAGACCACTAAGAAACAATGCTTAAATATGATAAGTTATTTATATGTTGTATGTTCTGTAAATGTCCAATATGTGTTCTAATAAAATTACAAATTTTAGGAAAAAAGGAAAAAAAAGAAAAAAGCACCTTTGGCCTACCATGACCTGGATGACTGAGAATCTCCATGGACATTTCCACTTTTCAGGGTAACGGGTGGAAGCTTGTTAAAGAGAGATCCAACCTAGAAATTAGGAAAAATTTCTTGACAGTGAGAACAATTAATCAATGGAATAGGTTGCCTCCCAAGATGCATCATCATTGGAGTTTTGAAAAATAAATTGGACAACCATTTGACTGGGATGGTATATAAGATCTCATGCATAGAGCAGGGGGTTGGACTAGAAGACCTCTGAGGTCCCTTTCAGCCTTATGATTTCATGTTCTGCGAATTTTATAGACAGATCCGGTGCTAACATCTATTTGCATACCCTCGGTTTTCCTGATAGTTCTATATATCTTCTCTTCCACTGAAGAAGGGTGCTAAGTAAGGAGAAAATTACAGGGAGTCCTCGACGTATGACCAGAATTGAGCCCAACATTTCTGTTGTTAAGTGAGACATTTGTTAGGATATTTTTTGCCCCATTTTATGGCCTTTCTTGGTGCAGTTGTTAAGTGAATCACTGCAGCTGTTAAGTTGGGTTGTTCAGTGAATCTGCCTTCCCCATCAACTTGCTTGTCAGAAGATTGCAATAGAGGATCATATGACCCTGGAACCCAGCAACGGTCGTAAGTATGAAGCAGATGCCAAGCATCTGAATTTTGATCTTATGATCCTGGAGATGCTATAAAGGTTGTAACTATAAAAAAAATGATCATAAGTTATTTTTTTCAGTGCCGATGTAGCTTTGAAGGGTCATTAAATGAACTGTTGTAAGTCAAGGACTACCTGTATTGAGCCTCGGTGGCACAGTGGTTGAGTGCAGTACTGCAGACTACTGCTGACTGCTGGCTGCCTGCAATTTGGCAGATTGAATCTCACCAGGCTCAAGGTTGACTCAGCCTTCCATCCTTCCGAGGTGAGTAAAATGAGGACCCAAATTGTCAGGGGCAACATGTTGACTCTGTGTTGTGTTGTGGTCCGTTAGCAGCCTGTGTGGATTGTAGCTGATTCTGACAGCGAGGAGGCTGGTGTGGTGCTGCACCAGCAGCCTGTGCAGCTGGAACTCGAGTCAGACAATAAGGCGGCTGGAGAAGATGTGGTGCCAGAGTCAGGGATTCAGCCAGGGCCTTCAGAACCTCCAGAAGCTCCTTTAAGTGAAGAGGATGAAGAGGAGGAGCCTCTTCTCAATGCATGGCCGCGCAGAGCTGCCAAAAGGCAGGAGTGGCTCCCCAGGAGGTCTCCTTGAGAGTAAGGCTTGGGGTTAATTGGCCACTCCCTTAGCCTATTTAAGGAGGAATGCCGACTGAAGCAATTTGTAGGGAACAACTTTAGTTCATTCTCCTTCGTGTCTGGATTCTCTGCAAAATTGCTTCTGGGCTTTCTGCCAACCTTAGTAAGATTGTGATTACTTTATCTTTGGTTTCTTGTAGACTGTTAAGACAGTTTATTAACAGCCTTTGTTTGGAAAAAACTGAGTTATTTTAGTAAATTTAAGTTTTGTACAGACTTTATGTTATGTCCTTATAAGGACATCCGGCCGGGGATTGGTTAATCCTCCGGGCGGGAAAGTTAAACCGCTGTCATTGGACGGCTGGTCTGCCGGAGCGCTATAAAAAGGGCTCCGGCAGCACAGCCGTTCGTCTGTTCTGACTTAGTTAAGAGCTGAATAAAACTTGTTTGAACAGACCCCGCTGGTCTTGTCTTCTTTCCTGCGCCTGATCTAACACTTTATGTGTGCTGTGTTCTTTGGGGTCCATAGCTGGGGCAGAACACTCTGTAAACCGCTTAGAGAGGGCTGTAAAAGCAATGTGAAGTGGTATATAAGTTTAAGTACTATTGCTATTAATGATGGAAAGATGCAATGGCTGCCGTTCAAGGATAGGAACAGGGCACAAGAACAATTTTGTTCGCAGACAACTTTGTAGGAGAAACTTCTGGGTGTGCCTGGTTTCTCCAGGTTGAAACCAACAAACCCAAGCCAAATAATTTTGGCTTTTGAATCACCTTTTGAGATTCAGGAATCTGAATTCCATGCTGTTCCAGCTCAATGAATAAAGTCTGCATGTGCAACAAATGCTGCTCCACACTCACTTGTGGCTGCAGCCTGGCTCTGTACATCTTTCTTGATAATTGCACAATATTGCATGTTGATGCACTCACATGCACACTTCTCAATTTCAGCCAAACCTCATTTGCAGTCTTCAAGTCAGCTACATTCAAAAATTGTCCATCTTCTAAACTTAAGATGATGCAGGCCAGTGCCTTATCATGGTGCTGCTGCTACTAGTGGTGCTGTGGGGGATTAACAACAATATCCCAGAGCCTTCAGGAAGCATTCCAATTTTCCACCCTAGGGATGGATCTGTTATGTTAAGAACCAATCTGGGTGACTTTAGTGGAGATCTCATTTTCTCTAGTAATTCAGCTCACTAACTCAAGTCCATGAACTGAACTGAATATAGGTCATCCTCGACATCCATCCATCCATCCCATTCATTTAGTGACCGGAGTTACAACGGCACTGAAAAAAGTGACTTGTTTTTCACGACTGTTACAGCATCCCCGTGGTCATGTGATCAAAATTCAGAGGCTTGGCAACTGGCATGTATTTATAACTGTTGCACTGCCCTGGGGTCATGTGATCCTCTTTTTGCATCCTCGTGAGAAGCAAAGTCAATGGGGAAGCCAGATTCACTGAACCACCATGTTATTAACTTATCAGCTGCAGGGGTTTCACTTAACAACGGTGGCAGGAAAGGCCTTTCAAATGGGGCAAAATTCATTTAACAACTGTCCTGCTTATCCATAGAAATTTTGATCTCAACCGTGGTCATAAGTCAAGGACTACTGATAGTTCACACTAAAATAAAAATTTACACCAAGGAGATTCAGATTTGGCACTATGCCATTCTGAGGCAGCAAGCAATGCACACCCATATTCATCCATAGTTTTTTTTTTCTTTTAACTATGTGCTGCTGTTCCGTTTCTCTGCTTTCTGTTCCGTCGCTATTTATATTGGTGGAAATAGTAAACATACCTATTGTTGCAGTAGAATATGGACTTTGGCCCTTGCATTCTGAAGTTAAGACTCACGTTTTACGGTATTAATACTGCACACAAACCAATTCTGAGTGGAAGCAAATATATTTCCTGCTATCATTCTCCTACACAGCGTCTATCCTACTATTTCATATGACTTGGGCACCTGGTGCACATGATTTGAGATCGTTCGGTATTGCGGTCCGGTTCTTTCTGTACAAATCTTGGGTAATCAGCATATCTGGATTTGGTTTTCCTTCGGCGGATCAGGGAACTTGGTATCACCAATGCTTTGACTGTACGACATGAAGATGACGATAATTATACATTAATAATAATATGCTTTCCAAGATAGTGATGCCAGATGTGCAAATATAGGTCTTCTCAGAGGGGAGAATGCAATATCGAATGGAAAAACTAAGATATTATAATAATGGTGGAAACAAACAAAAAAAATCCACCTATGTATTTCCTACTGAATTATCCTAACTCTGCAGTTCTAGGCAGTGTGGTCAGAAATGAATGAACTGGCCAGAGTCACTTGACAATGAGATGAGTAGCATATATACAGACGGAAGGTTGAACAACTAGCCTCATGGTGCGACCGGAACAATCTGGAACTGAACACACTCAAAACCATAGAAATGGTGGTGGACTTTAGGAGAAACCCTTCTATACTTCCACCTCTCACAATACTAGACAACACAGTATCAACAGTTGAGAGCTTCAAATTTCTAGGTTCTACCATATTGCAAGATCTAAAATGGACACCTAATATCAAAAACGTCATCAAAAAAGCACAACAAAGAATGTTCTTTCTGCACCAACTCAGAAAGCTCAAACTGCCCAAGGAGCTGCTGATTCAGTTCTACAGAGGAATTATTGAGTCTCTCATCTGCACCTCTATAACTGTCTGGTTTGGCTCTGCAACCCAACAAGACAGATAAAGACTTCAGAGGATAATTAGAACTGCAGAAAAAACAATTGCTACCAACCTGCCTTCCACCGAGGACCTGTATACTGCACGAGTCAAAAAGAGGGCTATGAAAATATCTACAAATCCCTCACATCCTGGACATAAACTGTTTCAACTCCTACCCTCAAAACAACGCTATAGAGCACTGCACACCAAGACAACTAGACACAAGAACAGTTTTTTCCCAAACGCCATCACTCTGCTAAACAAATAATTCCCTCAACACTGTCAAACTATTTACTAAGTCTGCACTACTATTAATCTTCTCATCATTCCCATCACCCATCTCCTCCCACTTATGACTGTATGACTGTAATTTTGTTACTTGTATCCTTACGATTTATATTGATATTGTTTCCCGATTGCTTATTTGTACCCTATGACTATCATTAAGTGTTGTACCTTATGATTCTTGATGAACCTATCTTTTCTTTTATGTACACTGAGAGTATATGCACGGAGACAAATTCCTTGTGTGTCCAATCACACTTGGCCAATAAAAAATTCTATTCTATTCTGTTCTGTTCTGTTCTATTCTTATTCTATAAATTTATTAAATAAATAAGTAAATAAACAAACAAGTCCATAGTTCAATCAATCAGAATAGAGCTGGAAGGGACCTTGGAAGTCTTCTAGTCCAGCCCCTTGCTCAAGCAGGAGACCCTATATCATTTCAGACAAGTAACTGTCCAGTCTCTTCTTGAAATCTTCCAGTGATGGAGCACCCACAACTTCTGGAGGCAAAGCTGTTCCAGTGGTTAATTGTGCTCACTGTTGGGAAGTTTCTCCTTAATTCCAGGTTGCTTCTCTCCTTCCGTAGTTTCCATCCATTGTTTCTTGTCTTGCCTTCTGATGCTTTGGAAAATAAGTTGACCCCCTCTTTTTTGTGGCAGCCCCTCAAATACTGGAACACTGCTATCATGTCACCACTAGTCCTTCTTTTTTCTAGACTGGCCATACACAGTTCCTGCAACCCTTCTTCATATATGTTTTAGTCTCCAGGCCTTTAATCATCCTAGTTGCTCTTCTCTGCACTTTTTCCAAAGTCTCAACATCTTTTTTTTGTAATGTGGTGACCAAAACTGGATGCAAGTCTCCAGGTGTGGCCTTGCCAAGCTCAGCAAACACTAGATGAACAAACACTTCATGCTGTTGTTAAAAAAAGACTTTCCAGAATTCCATGCCTACGTCTCCAAATATAAATGAAAAAAGCAAAAAACAAAACCATAACCACAACCATTAAAATTCACTCCAACAGATGAGGCAGCGGGGTATATCAAATAAAGAATGACAGACAGGGCTGAATATTTAAGCTTCATTGGTGTGATGTTCCATACTGCATACGGTATGTGAATGCTGCTTCTCATCTGAATTATTGTATGATTGTTCCTCACTTTGATTTTGTTTATTTGTATGCTGCCTTTATTTATTTTTACAAGTAGCTCAAGGTGGCAAACATATCCAACACACCTTCCTCCTCCTATTTTCCTCACAACAACAACTTTGTGCGGTGTCAGCAATTAGAGAATCGTTTATCCCAGGAAGAAATGCTCAATTCTGCATGTAGTATCTTGTGCTCACCTGTCTCTGCTCAAAGACCTGTTATAACTAAAACCAAGAACAGTCTAATAATGACAGGCTATCATTATTAGATTGATTGATTGATTGATATTAGCCATCCAGTTCCAACAGATGAGTATTTTTTACTATCTGGCATTAAGACAGATAGCAATAGCACTTAAGACTTATATACCATTTCATAGTGCTTTCCAGCCCCTTTAAGCAGTCAACCTATTGCCCCCAATTATTTGGGTCCTCATTTTACCCACCTCGGAAGGATGGAAGGCTGAGTCAACCTTGAGTCTGGTGAGATTCGATTTGTCAAATTGCAGGCAGCCAGCAGTCAGCAGAAGTAGCCTGCAGTACTGCACTCTAACCACTGCGCCCCCAGGCTCAATACAGGTAGTCCTTGACTTATAACAGTTCATTTAATGATCGTTTAAAGTTACAACGGCACTGGAAAAAAAACTTATGACCATTTTTTACAATTACCACCTTTGTAGCATCCCCAGGATCATGTGATCAAAATTTAGATACTTGGCAACTGGT
The DNA here is from genome assembly GCA_012654045.1 of Ptyas mucosa. NCBI lineage: Eukaryota > Metazoa > Chordata > Lepidosauria > Squamata > Colubridae > Ptyas > Ptyas mucosa. Next base: position 1,784,507 of record WNWU01000158.1, read on the forward strand.
TCATACTTACGACCGTTGTTGGGACCTTCTGACCAGCAAGTCGATGGAGAAGGCAGACTCATTGAACAACCCGGTTACTAACTTAACAGCTGCAATGATTCACTTAACAACTGCACCAAGAAAGGCCATAAAATGGGGCAAAACTCGCTTAACAAACGTCTCACTTAACAATGGAAATGTTGGGCTCAATTCTGGTCATAAGTCGAGGACTCCCTGTAATTTTCTTCTTACTTAGCACCCTTCTTCAGTGGAAGAGAAGATATATAGAACTATCAGGAAAACTGAGGGTATGCAGTCAGCCTATTGCCCCCAAATATCTGGGTTTTCATTTTATCGACCTCGGAAGGATGGAAGACCAAGTCAACCTTGAGCCGGTGAGGATCGAACTGCTGGCAGTTGGCAGAATTAGCCTGCAATATTGTATTCTAACCACTGCACCACCACGACTCAGACCTATTTCCCAAGCCCCCTATATGACCTAAACGTTTCATCCAAATGAGACCACAGTTAAGATAGTGTTAAATCATAGTTTACTGAAAACAAGTCATTCTGCTCTGGTTGACAGAAAAAGTTCTAAGTCTTAAAACATGAATGATCAGGGGAGACATGATATCACTGTTCCAGTATTTGAGGGGCTGCCACAGAGAGGAGGGGATCAAGCTATTTTTCAAAGCACCTGAAGGCCAGACAAGGAATAATGGATGGAAACTGATCAAGGAGAGGTTCAACCTAGAAATAAGGAGAAATTTTCTGACAGGGAGAGCAATCAACCAATGGAACAGCTTTGCCTTTGGAAGTTGTGGGAGCTTCATCTCTGGAGGCTTTCATCAAGAGTTTGGACTGCCATTTGTCAGAAATGGTGTAGGGTCTTCTGCTTGGGCGGGGGGCTGGACTGGATGACCTACAAGGTCCCTTCCAATTCTGTTAATCTCAGTATCTGAATCACACATTACATTCAGCCCAAAGTCAACAAACCACACTTTAAGCCTTAGTGTAATGAATCCTGCCACAGAATTCAGCAGTGCCCTGATTTGAACATGCTTGCACCAAAATATGTGCTAGAAAATGTGCTCTTAAATAAAGGCTGGTTTATGGCAGTCCCCGGTCTGTGGATTGGTACCGGGCCATGGCATGCCAGAAACCAGGCCCCACAAAAAAGCAAAGCCCCATCCGCAGATGCAGGAAGCCTGTGAAACCACACACCCTCCGGTATGTGGAAAAATCTCTCTTCACAGAACTGGTCCCTGGTGCCCAAAAGGTTGTAGGCCGCTGGTTTATGGCATCAGTGGGTAGAAGTGAAAATACAGATGATAAGTTCAGCTGGTTCGGATTCAGCTGGTTCAGGCGAAACAGTAGTTAAACAGTAGTTAAAACAGTAGAGCCTTGGATAGTACAGTGGTCTAAAGCCCTGTTATTAACATCAGCTGCCTGCAATTATTGCAGGTTCGAATCTCACCAAGGCTCAAGGTTGACTCAGCCTTCCATCCTTTCTAAGGTAGGTTAATTGAGGACCCAGTTTGTGGGAGCAATCAGCTGACTTTGTATAAATATACAAAAGTATGAAGGCTATTGCTTAGCGCATTGTAAGCCACCCTGAGTCTCCGGAGAAGGGCGGCATATAAATCAAATTAAAAAAAAAAATTGCTGGTTGGGCCTGCCCTTCCCTTTTCAGGAGTCCCCACGCATCCCATTTTGGCTCCCAGGTAAGTGCAAGGTGGCCTATAGGCCCAAAATGGGGCACAGGGGGCACAGCCCCCCATGGCCCATTTTCACTCCCAGGAGGCTTCAGGGAGGCCTACTAGGCCCAAAATGGGGCATGGGAGGGCAGTGCACCAGGAGGGTGCAGGAGGCCGAGTGCTGCCTGTCACACATGCTGGCCACGCCCACCATGGCCACGCCCACCCAGCACCCAGTCATTAGGGCAGAGAACCAGTTGTTAGAACCCCACCACTGCAGATGATGGTTTTGACGGTAGCTACACCGTTAACATGTGTCACAGGTGAACGCCCCTATGTATGTCCCTGGCAGATCCCATCTGCTCTCATGTAAACAGAACCCGAGCAGCCGAGTTATACGCATGGTTGTCTGTAGCCTAGAAATAAATTATAGTACAGAGACTGACTCCAGGTGAAACAGATTATCTGTGGGAACAGATGTCCATTACTCTCCGTGCCCATTAAAAATAGAGCATTTAATTTCCATCAGTTACATACAGAAATGAAATGTTAAGTTGGCTTGTTACTCAGCTCACAGATGAGAGACGTTTGAGAATGTAAGTAGTCCTGGATTTACAACCATTCGTTTACTGACTGTTCAAAGTTACAATGGCACTGAAAAAACTGATTGGTGATCATTTTTCACACTTATGGCTTTGCTTTGGGAGGCTTGGCACCTAGCTCATAAGGTGTTTCCCCAAAAATTAAAAGACCCAATCAGAAAATAAGCCCTAGCATGATTTTTCAGGATGCTCATCATATAAGCCCTACCCCCAAAATAAGCCCCAGTTAAGATTGTCAGCCAGACTGTGTTGTGCCTCTGTCGTATAATATATGTTTGTGGGTATATGCATAATTTTTATATATATAGTTCGGATGCATACATGTATATGTGTAAATGGTAAGAAAAACGAATCTTGCGAGTTTACACACACACACACACACACACACTTTATTTAATAGATTAATAGTGAGTTGGCGGCCAGATTGTTTTTCTCACCATGTACATGTATACATCCAAGCTAGACTGTATTGTTTCTGTCAGGTAATATATGTGGGTATCTATCTATCTATCTATCTATCTATCTATCATCTATCATCTATCTAATCTATATCTATCATCTACCTACTTATCTATTTATCTAATTTATATCTATTTATCTATCATCTATCTAATCTATATCTATATATCTAATCTATATCTGTCTGTCTATCTATTATCTACCATCCATCCATCCATCTAGCTATCATCTACCTACCTATCTATCTATCTTGTCATGTTTATGCAATGTACATTGGAGGTGATGACCCTTTGGAGAGCTGTATGCCACGAAATCTCATTTTAATGCATGCCCATTAGTGTACATTTAAAGTCACCATAAAGTTATTCTAGGTCTAAGTCAACTCGCTCTTTCCCCGTTTCTCAAAGAATCTCCCTTAAAGAGTTCCCATCCGATTATATCGCTTCGTCCGGACATCCTTTTGAGCTCCGAAGCGGACTAGAAACTTTTTTTTAAATTTATTTTTAAAGAATCGTGTTTTGCCGGCCCCGCTTCCTAGGAGATATACCGAGCCTGCAACCCCACCCGAGAAGGATCCTTCCCACCCCCCACATACACTTTCCCCCAGACGCCAAACAGATTCCTTCTTTTGGGGATTCCGTTCTCGCCCGATCTCTCCCTTCCGCGAAGGGAAAACGCCTTTCTCGCTTTCCCACGTCGCGAGAGGCGTCCATTCTTGGATCGACGCCTGGAAGTGGGAGTGGGGCGGCGGTGGGGGCGGGAGATGTTTTGCTTTGGAACCCAGCCCTGTGGGGAGGGGGAGGGGCTTGCCGGAGCCCCGCCCCCTCCCCGCCCCCAGCCTCCAGACAATGCGCTCCCGACCCGCCGCCGCCCCCCTCCCTCCTCCCGCGCGCTTCCAAAGCCTGCCAAGGCGAAGCCGGCGCTCCCCCCCCCTCCCGCACGAGCGGCTGCTTTGGGAAAGAGGAGGGGTGGGAGGGGGAAAAAGGGGGCTGAGCGTCTGGGTCGATCACGCCCCCCCCTCTCCGGCCAGCCCTTCCCCGCTGCCCAGCGTCCGTCAGGCTGCTGAAGGGAAAAGCGGGGGAACGGACGGACGGACGGCGCGGGCAAAGAGAAGGCGCTCCGATCGCGGGGAACCCCTTACTCTCCTCTGTCTCTTTCTCTGGAGTCGCCAGCGAGAAAGAAAGAAGGGAGGGGGGGGGGAAAGGAGAGGAGACGGGACTTTCCAGTGAATGGACTCGCCGAAGGAGCGGTAAGAGGGGGGAGTGGCGGGGCTGGCCGGGGTCCTGCGGGAGGGGAAGGGAGAGTGGCGGGGGAGGGACGATGTAAGGAGTGGAGGGAGTGGAGGCTCGGGACCGTCGGTTCGTGGGTGGGGCAGGGATCTCCGACTCCGCGGCTCTTTCTTCCTCCTCCCCCCCTCCCCGCCGGCGAGCAGGTCGGCTTGGAGGAGGAAGGTTGCCTTCCCCGGGTCCCGGGAGAAAGGTGATCTTCCTGGGGAGAGAGATTTGGGGCGATCGGGAGGGCGAGTCTTGTAATGGCTTAAGAGAGAGGGGGCTGTTTCACTCCGGGGTGGGAGGGATTTCTACAAACAGCCCTTGGTTGCATAAACCGAGGCATAGAATCAAAATCTCGCAAGTAATGAGTACCGCTTTAGGAGAACGCACCACACCTGGATTTCTGCATCCAGTTTGGGTCAGCACGTTATCCAAAAAAAAGAAAAGAAAAAAAAAGATGTTGGGACTTGGGGAAAAAGTGCCAGAGAAGAGCAACTAAGATGATGAAAGGTCTGGAGACTAAAACATATATGAAGACCGGTTGTAGGATTTGGGTTTGGCTAGTCTAGAGAAAAGAAGGACTAAGGGGTGACATGATAGAAATGTTCCAGTATTTGAGGGGCTACCACAAAGAAGAGAGGGAGTCAACTTATTTTCCAAAGCGCCGGAAGGCAAGGCAAGACAAACAAGGGATGGAAACTAATCAAGGAGAGAAGCAACCTGGAATTAAGGAGAAGCTTCCTAACAGTGAGGACAATTAACCAGTGGAAGGAACAGCTTTGCCTTCAGAAATTATGGGTGCTTCATCACTGGAGGTTTTTAAGAAGAGACTGGACAGTCGCTTGTCTGAAATGGTATAGGAGCTCCTGCTTGAGCAAGGGGCTGGACTAGAAGACCTCCAAGGTCCCTTCCAGTTTCTATTCTGATTGAACTGGCAGGGCAAGGAACACTGAACCCCACGTGGAGTGAGGAGAGACCTGCTGGCGGGTGATTAACCTGTGGAGTTAATCAATTAATTAACCAATTAACCAGTGGAACAGCTTGCCTTCAGAAGTTGTGGGTGCTTCATCACTGGAGTTTTTCAGAAAGAGACTGGACTAGGAGACTAGGGTCTCCTGCTTGAGCAGGGGGTTGGACTAGAAGACCTCCAAGGTCCCCTCCAGCTCTATTCTGATTGATTGATTTTAAGAAAAGGGAGTGAGTTGGAGATGTCAGCCCTGGTGGGATGGAGGTCACGGGCTCTTGAGTCTTGAAGGTCTTATTTGGTCTGCTTGCCAGAAAAGAGTGCATTTCTTCCTGGGACAGGAGAGGGGAGATTGAGCTGAGTGGTGGGGACAGGAGAGGACCATTCAAGTGGGACAATGTGCACATGTCTTTTTCATCAGGGATGCATCAGAAGAAGCCCAGCAGACGTTCAGGGGTAATAACAGAATAATAGAGTTGGAAGGCACCTTGAAGGTCTTCTAGTCCAACCCGCTGCTCAGGCAGGAAACTAGACCATTCCAGACAAAAGATTGTCCAATCTCTTCTTAAAAACTTGCAGAGTTGGAGGATCCACAACTTCTGAAGGGAAGTAATTCCACCGATTAATTGTTCTAACTGTCAGGAAATGTCTCCTTCATTCTAGGTTGCTTCTCTCCTTGGTTAGTCTCCATCCATTGCTTCTTGTCCTGCCTTCAGTTGCTTTAGTGAATAGTTTGACTCCCTCTTCTTGGTGGCAGCCCCTTAGGTATTGGAACACTGCTATCATGTCTCCCCTAGTCCTTCTTTTCATTAAACTAGACATACCCAATTCGCAGATTAGGGTGTTGGCTCCTTGGCCACCTTTCTCTTCTGCTCCTAACTAGATCTTCTCCACCAGTGTTCTCCAGATACCTTGGTTGTCAGCTGTCATTTTCCAGCCAAGGTTGGGGGTGACGAAAATTGTGGTTCAGTATCTTTGAAGTGTGTCATCCAAGGAAGAGCTGTTCTAGCAGTTGGCCATCCAACTGTCAATCCATTAGGACTCTGAAATTGTCCAAGCACAAAACCAGTATTATTATTATTTGGGGAAGGACTTGCTGGATTTCTTTGAGGAAGGAAGAACATTTGCTGGGCATGAGGATGTCCCAGAATTGTGGTGAGTCTCTTGAAATTCCAGTCTAGAAGAAAACAAAGGGAAGAGGCTGTAGCTGAGATGGGCAACAGATTGTGGTTAATCCCTAAAAGAAGTTAGTAAAGTGGAACAAATCATGGCTATGTCCAGGTAAAAGAAGCAAACGTACTTGGTGGGAAAGTCCAAAGCTAGCTTGGTGGCTAAGGAGTGTTTAAGGGATTTAATGCTCTGCAAAGGGTCCCAGATTTAATCTCCATCTTCATCTGAAAGAGCAAGAAAAGTTAGTGGCCGGGTTCACACATCTGCCAAGACGAAGCTAGCCAAACCATTGTGAAAGGATGAAGCTCGCCTTGTATAATGTTGATTCCAGTTTCCAGTGTTTTCTTTTCTTGGCTGCAAGGGTGAACTTTTTCACTTCAAGGGTGTATCCTGTCATCTTAGCTACAGAGGCTGCTTTTTGGAGCGGAAAGCATTAAGGCAGTCTGTTCTTGATTATAGTATGTGCTGCATCTTTTGTTTCAGTACTATTTACTGGAGTAGTGGAATGGTATGAAGTTGAGTTTAATTCCCCTGCATTTGGTACCACGATTGAGTTTCTGTAATGTAAGCCACATCCTTCTTATGGAAGGGTTTTTGGGTGGTAGTTAGTGGGGCATCTGGTTTAATGGTAATAGAGAAGCCTTTGAAATTTCACTAGTAGTCTGTTGTGGGATTTAGTTTTAGGGAGTTAATATTGCTGCCGTTGTTATTTTGACATGATTGCATTAGTTGCTTCAGTGTTCAAAGTTGGAAGGCAAAGTGGGATGGCAAATATTAAGATGAACCTGAGCCTTGCTGTGTGCAAAATGAGCTGTCACTTAGAAAGCTGCTCGGGTCCCCCCCCCCCAAACCTGGTGCCAATCCAGTAGCATCGGTCTGTAGCTCTGACCACTTGAGTCAGCAGGTTGGTAATCCTATTGTCTGGAGATAAAAGAGGTCACAGATGGATCCAGATTTTAGCCCCCACTCAGCATAGAAACTCACTGGATGGGCTTTGAAGGGATCTCTCAGTTCACTGTATCTCATACATTCATAATGAGGTTAAAATGTGGGGTGGGAAAACCCACAAAGAAAATGAAGAATAAATACGCCATAAATCATGATGTGCCTTGGTTTGGGCTCAACGGAACCTTTGAAATTGCCTTCTACAATGAAGTCTTGATTGTTAAATTAAAATGCCTAAGATGCATCTTTTACAAGCAAAAAAAGATCTTATATTTGTCTTCGATGCAAGTCCGTCCATCCGTCCATCCGTCCTTCCTTCCTTCCCCTCTCTCCCTTCTCTCTTTCTTTTTTCTTTCTTTCTCTCTCTCCTTTCTCTCTCTTTTCTCTCTTTTCTCTCTCCTTTCTTTCTTCCCTTCTTTCCTTCCTTCCTTCCTTTCTTCTTTCTCTTTTCTTTCTCTCTCTTTTCTTTCTTTCTTTTTCTTTCTTTCTTGTTTTTTCTCTTTCTCTCTTCTTTCTCTCTTTCTCTCTCTCTCTCCTTTCTTTTCTCTTTCTTCTTTCTCTTCTCTCTCTCTCTCTCTCTCTCTCTCACACACACACACACACTTAAACATACAATGTCCAAAGTTTATTATTACTGATCCCACATGGCCAATTTGCTTCCCTTTCCATGACCAGACCAGACCAAAAGGAAGGAAAGAATTCCCTGGCTATGAATTCTATCGTTTTTTTCTTTGCAGAGAAGAAGAAATTAGGCTGTGGATTGAAAACAAAATGGAAAAATAACTGGTCCAGAGAAGAACAGGGGTGGGGAGGGAACTTCTGCAGTAAAGGAAAGAAACAATATACATTTCTTTCCTTGACAAGGTTTGTGCTCTGCCTAGAGGACTTTTTCTCATTTCAGCTCTGTAGCCTTTTGCTCCTAATGATTGCATCTGTGTTTTATGATTCCTGTTGGGGTAAGTGAATGTTCATTTGTATGTCCAGCATGGCTGGCCTGGAGTCACCTCGTGGTTGATTAACAAAACTGCTTCTTGATAAACTTACCTGACTGTCCGCATTCGGTGATAAAGAGTCCAATTGTAACATCAGCAGTAAATAACGCCAACCGGCCTATCGGTATCTCTGGAGCATGAAGGTTAAATGGGTGATTTACATGGGAAGTGAGACTAGAGCCTTGAGCATTTTCCCACTCAAAGTGGTTTGGACTAAAAGAGGCTTATGGGTAAGACAAAGCTCATATGCTCTTGCTGGGTCACTGACTTGCCTTCTTATGTTCCTTATCAACAGAGAGAAGACTAAGGGTCTGTCTCCCAGAGCAGGGCTCTCCAACCTTGGCAACTTTAAGACTTGCGGACTTCAACTCCCAGAATTCCTGAGCCAGCATGGTTGGCTCAGGAATTCTGGGAGTTGAAGTCCGCAAGTCATAAAGGGACCGTCGTTCCCCATCCCTGTTCTAGGCCCCTGTTCTATACCCCCCCACCCCTCATGTGAGAGATTTGGAGGAGAGGGTTTGGTTGTTGGACTTTCCGATAGCGTTAGCATTCAGAAGCGAGCTCCAGTGATTATCCATAAATGGCTGGAAGTACGTGCCACTGGACAAACTGGAAGAAGGCTGCGAAGATGTGGAAGGGCCTAGAAAACCAAGAAGAATTTTCTGTATTAGGGTATGTTTAAACATTGAGAAAATACAGCGCCAACGAATAAGTATGTGATATTACAAATCTTGCTGGGTTTGAGATAGGAATCTTTACCAGGGTTATTCTGGAGATGCTGGGCATTAACCTGGAATATTCTGCACACGAAACAGGTGTTCTGTCACTCAGTTATGGCCCAAACCTCTCCGGATTATAGCAATAGCACTGAGACTTATATACTGTTTCATAGTGCTTTCTAGCCCTTTCTAAGGGGTTTACAGAGTCAGCATATTTTCCCCAACAATCTGGGTCCTCATTTTACCAACCTCAGCAGGATGGAAGGCTGAGACAACCTTGAGCTGGTCAGAATCAAACTGCTGACAGGGAGCAGAGTTAGCCTGCAATACTGCGTTCTAACCACGGCACCACCACAGCTCAATATTACCTTACAATATTGTGTAAAAGTTTAATATTATTTGTTTGACCTAGAACCGTGATGACAAACCTATGGCATGGGTGCCACAGGTGGCACGCGGAGCCATATTGGTGGGCACACGAGTGTTGCCCTAGCTCAGCTCCAGCGCGCATGTGCGCGCTGGCCAACTGATTTTCAGGCCTTCCGGTCCCACCGGAAGTCGGGAAACTGGCTGTTTCTGGTCTCCGGAAGGCCTCTGGGGGGATGGGGAAAGCTGTTTTTGCCCTCCCCAGGCTCCTAGAAAGCCTCTGGAGCCTGGGGAGGGAGAAAAACGGGCCTCCCAGACCCACTGTACCATTGCGTGCCAAAAGCAGGGGGAAGTGTGGGGGGTCATGTGCGCATGCGTAGGAGGGCAGGGCACATTAAATTATGGATGTGGGCACACGCACCCATGACCCCCCACACTCTTCCCGCTTTTGGCATGCGATGGCAAAAAGGTTAGCCATCACTGGCCTAGAATAAGGTAGAGAAGTAGTCACTATAATAAGTAAGCCATGGTTTAGGGCATAACATTAGGTGTGAACCAGAGGCTGGCTTGCTCAGCAAACCATAAATTAAGTAACTCATAGCTTAAAGAAATGTATTATCTTTAAAGAAATGTAGTATTATTTGTTAGGCCTAGAACAGGAGTGTCAAACTCAAGGCCTGGGGGCCGGATTTGGCCTGCAGGGTTCTTAAATCTGACCCACAGGGCCACCCTGGAAACAGTGAAGGGCTGGCCCACGGTACCTCTGCCAGTGAAAATGGAGCTCGGGAGGGCCACGTTTGGGTCTCCCGAGCTCTGTTTTCACTGGCAGAGGGTTGCAGGTCGGAAACGGCGTTTCAGGAGCCCATTTTCACTGGCACAGCACTCGGGCCACCACAGGCACCCCCAACATGACTGACACCAAGCTGGCCACACCCACCCCAGCCCCCCGAGGTGTCCCTCAATGAAATCGAGTTTGACACCCCTGACCTAGAATGATGTAGGGAACTAGTTACTGTAATAAGTAAACCGTGGTTTAGGGCGTGGCATTAGGAACCAGGAGACTGGTTTTCTCAGCAAACCATAAATTATGTAACCCATAGCTTAAAAGAAATGTATTAACCTAGCCAGTATACCTGTATGACAATGAAACAATGAATGTGACCATCACAGTTGCTACCCAGATAACTTAGGAGAGTTTATTTGGCACCATGAAAATGTTAGTAGGCTAAATTGCCTGCTGGGTCCTTTGGCAAAATAAATCAGTAAATATGTATAAGTATGCAAGTTAATAAATAGTGGTTCTTAAATGCAATTTTGGATACAGAATTGTCTGTCTGTCCAAATCTATCCTATGAATCTCCTACCATCAAGAATGGCAGAGTATTTTGAACAATGCAGATTCAGAGAAGCCCCTTCAGATCTAAGCAGGAGGCTTAAAGTCTATGTTGCATTTAACTGGGGTTAAATGTAAATTAGAAGCACAAGGGTTGAAAATCCTTGATTTTAAATGTTTTGCACTTTTGGGGAGAGGTGGGGGCTGCGTTTTCCCAAAGGAAATAGGGAAGAAGTGACAAAGAAGCGTATTTGTTTCAGATCTGAACACATGCCTAGAAATAAGAAACATTTCAGCTAAAAGGAGAATCAGTTGAAGGAAGTCTTGAAAGGAATAGTGTTTACGGACCTCCTAAATCGTGGGGCCACCACTGAGAAAACCCTGCGAAGTCCATAATAATGGTATCATCTTAATCGGAGAAGGAGCCTCAGAGTTGATTTCTAATATGCAGACAAGATTGGAAGGCAATTCTTGTCACAGGGAGGGGTGTTTTTCTGTTTCCGTGGTGTGTATAAAACTTGGAATCACATCAAGGACAGAAAAATCAGGGCTGAACAGAGTTGGGTCCAATGTTTTCCCGGCATCAAGATGACTCACTCACCTTAAAAATCCTGACCAGAGATCTTTCTCTTGCCATTGGGTGTTAAACCTGGAAGCTGGTCATCTGCGCATCCAACCTAGAAGTAAGGAGGCATTTTCTGACAGTGAGAACAATTAATCGATGGAATTGCTTTTATCTCCTGGAGTTGTGGTACTTCCTCACTGGAGGTTTTCAAAAGTAGCCTGGAGAACCATTTGACCAGCATGGTATAAGGCCATAATGGCGAACCTATGGCACGTGTGCCAGAGTTGGCACATAGAGCCCTCCCTATGGGCACATGTGCCATCGCCAGCTGCTCTTCTGGTTTCTGGTGTGCCAGCTGAACTTTGTCTGTGCCAGAGTCCCGGAAACCTGAAGGCTAGCTGGACAGTGTGCATGCGCATGTGCATGCGCATGCTGGAAACTAGAAAACCAGGTGGCCGGTGCATGCATGTGCACCAGTCGGCTGGTCTTTGAGTTTCTGGGGCTCCGGTGCATGCACATGTGCCTGCGTGCGCACGCACATTCCGGTTTGGGCACTCGGTGCCGAAAAGGTTCACCCTCACTGGTATAAGGTGTCTTGCCTCAAGACGGAGGTTGAACTATGCCTGGCTAGGTGGCTCAGTGGCTAAGACGTTGATCTTGTTGATCAGAAAGGTCGGCAGTTCGGCGGTTCGAAATCCCTAGTATAAGTCTCCTGTGTGAACAGGGGGTTGGAGTAGATGACCTCCAAGATCCCTTCCAACTCTGTTACTGTTTATAGTGTAGGAAGAAATATCCTTCTGGGTTCAGCTCCAAGTAGGGAAAAAGACACTGGAAACATGGAGACTGCTTGGAAAGATGGTTTAATGGTGGACAGGATCACATGGCTTGAGTTCCTGAACAGAAAAAGGGGCGAGATACAGCAAGTCCCCGGGTTTAATGTCCTCTCTGGCTTTGAACTTCCTGGGCCCAGAAAGAGTATCCTGATTGGTTGTCAGACTCCCAGGAGGTGGGGGGGTCTTAGCTAGCTTTGCTGGCTGATGTAATCTTCCCAGGTGCCCTGTGGTGAGTTTCTGTCCTAGATGGGTCCCATTATGTTGCAGATGATGGTCCATTGACAAAAATTGAGTTTCTGCCTCTGGCCCATTAACAAAAGGGTGTGGGGGCAGGAAGGTGGGAGCTGCTTTGTCTTTAAAAACATGCTTCTCCATTTCTCATACAGGGAAACATAATATTCTGCCTTTTTAATATTTCCCAAAATATTTCATTCTTCTAGGAAAGGGGTGGGTGCTAACTTCCTACAATAGACTAGAAGACCTTCGAGGTCCCTTCAAGCCTGTGATTCTGCATTCTATGAGTTATGGCTTCTTTCTCCAATCTTGGTGGAATGGATAACAACTAGGTAAACTCAGTGGGAGGAAGTTTCTCCTTCACCTTCTGCCTCCTTTATAAACCACAAGACTGCTTAACATTGTCGGCACTTGCCTCACATTCTCATGTCACAGACGGTCCTATATAAGATTCTCTGAAAGACTTGGGGCCATGTTTTGGAGTCTCTGTTCCCAAACATCCATGTTTTATCTTATGTTCGACAGAGGCTGTCATGGACGGGTGGTTCTCTGTGTTTGAGTTTGTTCATCCTGTTGTCTTCCTTTTCTTTCCTTTTGGGTTTTCTGCGTCTTCCTCCAGCAATAAACTTTAAAGAGAAATATATATCACAATTTTTTTTTCCTGCCTTAGTACATCCTGGCTGCTCCCTTTAAGCCAGAATTCTTTCTGCTCCATGAGGCCCAGTTTCCTTTTCTAAATAGTCCAGCTGTACGGTGACCACCCATACTGACCCCTGCTGACCTCCGTTGGTGACTTCCATAGTTCAGCTTGCATGAGGAAAAATGTGTGTGCGTGCAAGTGTGGGCGGTGTGCAACGCCTGTGGAGATGTCAAGATTCCTGGGCTGAAAGGTTTTTTTGCCTTTGCAATGAAACAGTTCTTTGCCAAAACAGCTGAGTTGCAAAGCAAGCTCTTTTTGTGACTGTATTTTGTCTGGAAGAGGCTCACGAGACCAAGATAAGGGCCATTAGCCTTAGGAGGCCATTTCTGGGGCTGCTTCCTCCTCTAATCTCCCACATTAACTGAAAACATACTTTTTTTTTAACCCTGTCTGTATATCAATGAATTAAGGGGAGAATCATTTTTTTTTTAACTTTAAGCCTTATGTGGCTGTAGGCATTTGTTTTGTTTTGTTTTATTTCGCTGTTAAATTGTCGTTCCTGATTTATTTCTTTTAAGTCAATTTGTATGGCTTCTCCCATTGCAATAGGGACTCTGGCAGGGGTGAAATCCAGCAGGTTCTGACAGGTACTGGGGAACCGGTAGCGGAAATTTTGAGTAGTTCGGGGAACCGGCAAATACCACCTCTGGCTGGCCCCAGAGTGGGGTGGGAATGGAGATTTTGCAGTATCCTTCCCCTGGAGTGGGGAGGGAATGGAGATTTTGCCGTATCCTTCCCCTGGAGTGGGGTGGGAATGCAGATTTTGCAGTATCCTTCCCCTGCCATGCCCACCAAGCCACACTACACCCACCAAACCACGCCCACAGAACCAGTAGTAAAAAAAATTGGATTTCACCACTGGACTCTGGGCAGCTAATACAGGGTTAAAAATTCAAATGCAATGAAACAACACTAAGTATACATCAGGGTAGCTGAGAATCCTCATAAATAACTTATCCATCTTGCAGGCCTCATTAGCCCCATCCTGACTCCCCCAAGTTGGGAAAACAGCCACACATTGAAGACTTTCATAAAGACTTTTTGAGCCCACCAGGTTCCAGGGGCGTAGGGGGTTCTAGAGAGCAGGTATCTACACAAAGGTCCTAATCAGATGACATTCCCTGATGAATGTGCCTCTTTGATTGGATCTAACTCTTCCGCCCACCACTATCGGGGATTGTAATAGGCTGTTAGAATAACCTTAGGAGACAGGAGGAAGAGCAGCAGTCGAGACTAGTATTTCTCAACCGTGGCAACTTTTAAGGTGCAGGGACTTCAATTCCCAGAATTCCCCAACCAGCGTGAATTCTGGGAGTTGAAATCCACATATCTTAAAGTTGCCAAGTTTGAGAAACACTAATCTAATAGGATGGGTGGAAAAGGACAAGGGTGATCCCCAGTGATGGGATTCAATTTTTTTTACTACCAGTTCTGTGGGCGTGGCTTGGTGGGCGTGGCAGGGGAAGGATACTGTAAAATCTCCATTCCCACTCCACTCCAGGGGAAGGTTACTGCAAAATCCCCATTTCCTACCGATTAGCTGGGACGCGGGAGGCAGAGAATAGATGGGGTCGGGGCCAGTCAGAGGTGGTATTTACCAGTTCTCCAAACTACTCAAAATTTCCGCTACCGGTTCTCCAGAACTGGTCAGAACCTGCTGAATACCACCTCTGGTGATCCCACAAATAACTTGGCTTGATGTTATGAATAGCCTCAAAGGTGACAAATAGCAGCTTGTATTGCACCCAAAAGCATGATGGAGGTCAAAGGAAGTTTGCACTGTGTCAATCTTTAGTTAGAAAAAAAAAAGATTGCTTCCAATACTAAATCTCCAATGCAATGTTTTCCCTGGCCCAGAGGCGAGTATGAAGCAGTCACATCTTTTCAGCAATGCTAGTCACCTCCTGGGTCTTCTGGAGCTACTGTTTAACACTACCCTGGTGCCCCAGACATGGCTCACTCAGGAATTATGGGAGTTGAAGTCCACAGGTTGTAAAGTGGTCATAGTTGCTCATACCCCTACTGTATCATGAATTGTTGAAATGGGCTGCATTTGCACCAACAGGTTAATTCACCAAATATTAAACCAGGCTTGTCTGTGTCCTCAGGGTGACCTGAGTAGTACAAATTTGCACTATTCGGGTGACTCAGGACACAAGAGAAACCTCCCAAGTGGCCTCAAACGACCCTCAAAAAGGATGCGAATGACCAGCTGTCTGCAAGGAATGGCTTTCTCAGCTAGGATTTTTATCCCTGCCTTTGAAACAGATGATTCCATCTTCCCTCCAAAGGAGCTGTGGGAATACACCTACGATGGTTTGTTAAACCAGGCTTAGTGAAAATCATGCCGATTATAATCTATTTAGCTCACAAAGATTATGCAAACCGTGGCTTTGCTGCAGTGATGACCAGCATGGGAAGGGTTTCAATTCCCAATTAGTCTTTGTTTTTCGAAGCAATAAAAGTCAAGGCTGGTGCTTTCATTGGAAACAGAAACCCCCACCCCCACCCCTCTTATTTTAACTAGGTGTTTAATCATTCAATTAATCTCACTGCATAAAAGTTCAGATGATTGAATTGAAAGAAACAATTCTTGTCACTTAAAAAATGGGCACGCCCCTTGCTTGCTTCTTTCTACAATGAGACTCGTGTCATCTTTGACGTGCTTCTAGTTATTTTATTTTTACGGGGACAAAAAATAATTTAAAAAAAATAAATCAAGATGCTTCTTTTTAATAGGTATCTTTTAAACGGGTTAAAGGTTTTTGCTTTTTAAAAAAAACTGGAATGATTGTCTGGATTTGCCTCATGACCAGCCTTATAAAAGCATTTTGCAAGTATAGCACTCTCTGTGTGAAGCGCTGCGTTTTGAGGGATAATTTTCACAGCTTTCCCTCATTTTGGTGGTGGTGGGGAGAGCTGTCTGTCGGCAGCCGCCACGCCTCGTAGGAAGCACCACATATTTTTGCCTGCTAACAAAGCATTCTGGTCTCTTGAGTGGTTGAACAAAAGAGAGTTTGTCCTACTGAAGGCTGAGAAACTGTTCCCTCTTGCAATTCTCTGCTAGCATTAATACTGGCAAAGACGTATTTATTTTTCCCTTGTTGACCTAACCCTAACACAGCAAATAGGAGAATTTATGGCTGATCCTTGTCCTTTTGCTTGGCCAAATATGCAGTGGGTGTCAAATATGCTTGTGCTTTGGAATGTTAGGTCAGCAACAAGGCCTTCCTTAACGGAGCAATTATTAAGGCTTCAGGCTAGAAATGGAGAGGCCCTGAGTTCTAATCCCTCCCTCTTATTGGCACAAAGCCAGTAGGGGGAACCTTGGGCCAGCCACTTTCACTGAGCCCCAGGAAGGAGGCAATGGCAAACCACTTCTAAAAAAACCTTGCCAACAAAAGGCTGTCCAGGTAGACTCCGAGAATCGGACAGCATTGAATGGAAGAAACAAAAACAAATTCAAGGTACAAGTCAATGGAGATTCTCAGTCATCCAGGTCATGGTTGTCCCAAAGGTGCTTTTTCAGAAGGCAACTGGACTTCCTTTGTTTTTCCTTGAAGATGTTTTTGTTTTTCATCCAAGAAGCTTCTTCAGCTCTGACTGAATTGTTGTGGTCCGCCAGCAGCCTGAGGACCTGGAAGCGGAGTTGGATGGTGAGGAGGCTGGGGAGGACGATGGGCCAGTCCTGGAGTCAGGGGAAGGCCCAGATGCGGGCTCTGCGTCAGAGGAAGAGATGGGGCCAGGGCCATCTGAGAGCGATGCGAGACTCCGGAGCCCCCGGAGCTTCCAGAGGCAGACAGCAGAGAGGCAGAGGAACAGGAGGAACCTATTCCTAGTGTACGCATGCGAAGAGCTGCCAGAAGGCAAGAGCAGCTGAAGTAAAAAGGACAACTCGGGAGTAAGGCCAGAAGATGATTGGCCATTCCCATAAGGCTTAAAAGAGCAGCAACGAGCCGTTGGTTTCTCTGTAGAAAAGCAATGTTGATTCCCCTGCTTCTTGTCAGCGTCTCTTGAACTGTGTGGGGTTTTTCCAAGAAAAGCCTTTGGCAGGTTGCCAAAGACATCAAAGGTTGGTGATAAGGCCTACGGACTGATTGTTAAGAATTTTGTTTTGGACTAAGCTGAGAATAAATTACGTCTCAGCTGTTTTAATAAAATAAGTTTGTTGAGGACTGAATTGTGTTTGGTAATCACTACTTGGGCCTTGGTCACAACATGAATGGTAGGGAATGGAAGGATCCTTCTATTCCTCACCATCCAGTCAGAACTGAAGAAGCTTCTTGGATGAGAAGCAAAGAGTCTTCAAAGAAAAAAAAAAACACAAGAAAGTCCAAAGCATCTTTGGGACAATCTGAGAGACAGCAATTGCGTATAGATATTTCTTGATTTACAACCACAATTGAGCCTAAAGTTTCTTTTGCTAGCCAAGACAGTTGTTAAGTGAGTTTTGCCCCATTTTATGACCTTTTTTGCCACTTGTTAAGCGAATCACTGCATTTGGTAAGTCGGTAACATTCATTTAACATTGTTTAAATGAATCTGGATTCCCCACTGACTTTGCTTGTCATGGTCATCACATGAACCTGGGACACTGCATCTGTCCTAAATATGAGCTAGTTGCAAGTGTCCTAATTTTGATGAAGTGCCCATGGGGATGCCTCAACGGTCATAAGTCACTTTTTTTTCCCAGTCCATACTTACTTCGAATTTGGAAATTTGATCATCTATTGCCTTTCGCACATGGAAAGTCGAAGGAGAAATTCCCAGCAGCTGTGACTTCAACTCGTCTTCCACAAGATAGTCATGGTTATCCCAAAGGTGCTTTTTCCAAGAGTCCACCAACTGGATTTTCTGTTTTTTCTTTGAAGACATTTCTCTTCTCATCCAAGAAGCTTCTGAGAGCTGAAGAAGCTTCTAGAATGAGAAGCGAAACGTTTTCAAAGGAAAACCAGAAAGTCCAGTTGCCTCTTGGAAAAAACAGCTTTGGGACAACCATGACCTGGATGACTGAGAATCTCCATAGATATTTAGCTATACTTCCACAAGATACTTTCACGCTACCATCAGGGATCATCTGCTGGGGGTTCGCAGGAGTTCAGGAGAACCTCTAGCTAAGATTCTGTGCAGTTCAGAGAACCCCCAAATCCCATTCCTGGCTGGCCCTGCCCACCCCTCCCCTCCCCTCCCAGGAGTCCCCACGCAGCCTGTTTTGGATGCAGGTAAGTGCAAGGCATGCGTGAAGGCTCAGGGAGGGTGAAAAACAGGCCTACTGGACGTTTGGAGCCTGGGGAGGCCCTTTTCGCCCTCCCGGAGGCTCGAGAAAAGCCTCCAGAGCATGGGGAGGGCAAAAACGCCACCCCCCCGCCATGGTGCAGGAGGCTGACTAGGCCACACCCGCCATGGCCACGCCCACCCAGCAACCAGGCAGAGAACCCCTTGCTAAAATGTTTGAAGTCCACCCCTGGCTACCATCATTTCCATTCCCCTGGTTGTGATTCTGATCGCAAATGAATCCGATTCTGGTAATAACGTGTACCTGACAATGATCAAAGCCGTTTTGACTGTTTTTGGATATGGTATTTCCAAGCAGGGTTGAAATTCTCTGGAGTTCATTTGCTGTAGATTGCTTGGAACTGTCTGTTCTAGGATGCTTGTTTTGGTCCCACTTCTCTCTGCCCCCCCCCCCCCCAACCCTCATTTCAATGACAACGAATGCCCAATAATGGAAACACTCTGGCTGTCAAAGGATTTGGGGGTTGAGGGCTCACCTCTTGCCCCCTTCCTTACAGGCTGCCTTTGTGCTTTACTCCTAGCTCATAGTAAGAGTTGCCTAGCTTTTAAAGAACAAAGAATTGAATCAAGAGTTTCCAGTGTTTTCTTGGTTGGCTGAATAAAAGAAAAGAGGAGGAACACGTAAGCTACAAACTATGCTTTTAGGACTGCATGTGAACGAAATTGCAAGGAGAAAGTTAAAAAACCAAAACCATAACCAGGTTCTGCATCAGATGAATTTCTGGTTGGACAATGTTGAGAACTGCTCATACTAAAGACAATCTGTCCCCTTTTTCTCTTCCAGCAAAATAGGAACAAGGAGACTTTAACCCAGCTAAATTCAAGGCTCCATCTATCAATGCAATAAGCCCTTTCATTCTATATCTTGTTTAAAAATTAATTTTCATTAACTTTCAGACAGTTCGGGAATATAGGGATTAAAAGAGTGTGTTCCGTTAATTGGACGGTTGACACAGAGAAGCAATTAACTTAAATCCATTGATTAACTCAGGGAAACCGGGGAAGGAATTAGCCAAACTTGAGTTGTATCTTCAGTGGATAAACTTGACCCCTTTTGAAGCTGCCGGAGAAAATTAGCCGAGCAGAAAGTGTTCTCAGGAATATGAAATTAATTCAAAAATATGGGTGAACATGAAGTAAACTGGGCAATTCTTTTTGCTTAGTGTTCAAATGAGTTTCCTTTGGTTCGAGAGGCTGGAGAGAATGCATAATTGCAGGATTATACAGGTGGGATTTGTGTAAATGCGAGTGTGTAATTAAACTCCAGCCACCCCTTCCCATTTCTTGAAATATTGACGATACGGCCTTGATGTATGCTGAAATGGCTGTAGGATCAGGATAGATATAAAATAACATCATTGAATGGCACGCTTGGCTGTTCTGCAAAACGGGGGAGAATGAATGAATGAACGAACGAAGAAATGAATGAATGAACACCACAGAAATGAATACAACTCATCAGGTGGTCTTCTACAAAATGAGTGTTTTGTGATCAGGATCTTTAGAGAAGACAACAATGGAGTCGGGGTTTTTTTGGGTGGAGGTGGTCTATGAATACATTACTGGGACATCTTGATTGATTGGTTGCTAGTGATCTTATTAGTGCACTTGAGTTGGCAGTTGCCATAGAAAGTTCATCCTAGATGAGCTAATTAAGTCCTCACAAGGTGAGGCTTTCTTCTCCTGGGGAGGGGTGTGTGTGTGTGTTGGCTGGTTGTTTGTGCTGATTCCCTGCAGCTAGGGTCACCACAATACCAAAAAGATGTTGAGGGTCTAGAAAGTATGCAAAGAAGAGCAGCAGATGATTAGAGGACTGGAGACTGTAACATGATGAATGGTTGAAGGAACTCAGTATGTCTAGTTTAACTAAGAGAAGGACTAGGAGTGGCATAGAATGGAATAGAATTCTTTATTGGCCAAGTGTGATTGGACACACAAGGAATTTGTCTCTGGTGCAGAAGCTCTCAGTGTACATAAAAGATACAAATGATAAATCGTGATCACAGTCATCATAAATACATTCATCGTGAATCATGAGATACAAAAGTTAAGTGATACATAGGATACTAAATAAGCAATCAAAATCACACTAGGAAACTAAATAAAACAATATAAATTGTAAAGATGCTGTCAGGGTTCCCACGGATACCTTAAATAAATCATGAGCCTCGAGCCAAGCTTCAAAAGTTATTTATTAGGAGCTTCATGTTGGCATATTCCCAAGTGAAGCCAGCTCTAACCCCATATAATTTACGCCCCAATCATGACCCTGTTTCCTCACTCCTCCCAGGGTGTGTCATCAATCACATTTGCCAACGGAGCGATTTCGAGGGTTGTAGAGACCACTCCCCTCCGGCCGCTATGGGTAACTCTGGGAGACAACCTTGAGAGAGATAAGTCTGGAATGTGCATCTGTCTTTGGCTGCTATGCTGTTTCATCGGTTTCCCATCCCCGCTTGCCTATGGCAACTTGAGAGCAGGCCAGGGATGCTTTGCGAGTTGACAGATACAAGCAACAAGATTATAGTCATAAGTAGAAAAGGAGATGGATAATAGGAAGGATGAGAATAATAATAATAATAATACAGTCTTAGTAAATAGTTTGACAGTGTTGTTGGAATTACTTGTTTAGCAGAGTGATGGCCTGGGGGAAAAAACTGTCCTTGATATCAATGATATGAGTATTTGAGTTGCTGTCATAGAGAAGATGGGCTCAACCTACTCTTTAAAACACTTGAGGGCAGAACAGGAAGTAATGGTAGAAGATTATAAAAGAGAGATCTAGAAATAAGGAGAAATTTCATGGCAATGTGAACAATTAATCAACGGAACAGCTTTCCTCCAGAAGTTGTGGGCGCGCCTTCTCTCTGGGTATTTAAGAAGAGATAGGACAGCCATTCATTTGACAGGCTTAAGGGCCTCTTGCTTGAGCAGGAGGTTGGACTAGTAGACTTCCAAGGATTCTTCCAACTCTTATTCACATTCTGTATTTAATTTTCCTCCATAGTAACAGAAGTAGAGTAGAATCAGTGAAAACTTACACTGTTGACCATTCCCCTAGCACAGTGATGGCTAACCTTTTTGCCATCGCGTGCCAGGAGCAGGGGAGAGGGGTCGCACACGTGTGTGCCCACACCCATAATTCTATGCGTCCTGCCCCCGCACATGCGCGTTCGACCCCCCCTGCTCCTGGCAACTCACTGGGGGTGGGGAAGGCCGTTTTAACCCTCCCCAGACTCCTAGGAAGGCTCTGGAGGCTGGGAGAGAGAAAAATGGGCTTTCCCCACCATCACCCCGAGGCCCTGCGGAGGCAGGAAACAGCCTGTTTCCCTACTTCTGGTGGGCCCAGAATGCGCCGGAGCTGAGCTCACGTGCCCACTAATATGGCTACGCGTGCCACCTGTGCCATGTGTGCCATAGGTTCACCATCACGGCCCTAGCATCTTCCTAACCCCTGTCCTGATGCTGAATTTCTGTTGCTAAGAAAGGCAGTTGTTAAAGTGTCTTTTGCCCCATTCTGCGACCTTTCTTGCTGCAGTTGTTAAACAAATCCTTGCAGTTGTTAAGTTAGTAACATGATTATGAAGTGAATCTGGCTTCCCCATTGACTTTGCCGGTCAGAAGGTCACAAAAGGGGATCATGTGATCCTGGGACACGGCAACCGTCATAAATACATGCCAGCTGCCAAGTGCCTGCATTTTGATCATGTGACCGTGGGGTTGCTACAACGGTTATAAGTGTGAAAACAGTCACTTTTTTTCAGTGCTGTTGTTAACTTCGAATGGTCACCAAATGAATAGGGTAGAGTAGGGTAGGGTAGGGTAGGGTAGGGTAGGGTAGAGTAGAGTAGAGTAGAATAGAATAGAATAGAATAGAATAGAATAGAATAGAATAGAATAGAATAGGGTTAGGGTTAGGGTTAGGGTTAGGGTTAGGGTTAGGGTTAGGGTTAGGGTAGGGTAGGGTAGGGTAGAATAAAATAAGGGTTAAGGTTAGGATTAGGGTTAGGGTTAGAATAGAATAGGGTTAGGGTTAGGGGTAGGGTTAGGGTAGGGTAGAATAGAATAAGGATTAGGGTTAGGATTAGGGTTAGGGTTAGGGTTAGAATAGGTTAGGGTTAGGGTTAGGGTTAGGGTTAGGGTTAGGGTTAGGGTTAGAATAGAATAGAATAGAATAGGGTTAGGGTTAGGGTTAGGGTTAGGGTACGGTTGGGTAGAATAGAATAAGGGTTAGGAATAGAATAGAATAGAATAGAATAGAATAGAATAGAATAGAATAGA
>WNWU01000158.1:1811528-1823534 GCA_012654045.1 Ptyas mucosa
ATAGAATAGAATAGAATAGAATAGAATAGAATAGAATAGAATAGAATTCTTTATTGGCCAAGTGTGATTGGACACACAAGAAATTTGTCTCTGGTGCATAAGCTCTCACTGTACATCAAATCTATATGATAAGTCATGATCATAGTAATCATAAAAATACATTCATCATAAATCATAAGATACAACACTTAGTGATAGTCATAGGATACTAAATAAGCAATCAACATAAATCATGCTAGGAGAGTGTGCAGGGGGGTGGAGCACATGCAGGGGAGTACGTGTGCATGCGTTGGGGGTGGGCCATGTGTGTGGGGGGGCAGAGCGCATGCAGGGGCACACACGCATGCATGGAGACACATGCGTGGGGGCCGTGTGCGCATTGCATTTTGGGGGGTCTGGGTTTCAGCGTGCGCACATACGCGCTTTGGGCACTCATTCCAGAAAAGGTTAGCCATCACTGCCCTATAGCGGCGTTTTGAGGGTAGAAGTTGAGATAATTTATGTCCAGGATGTGAGGGGTCTGTAGATATTTTCACAGTCCTCTTTTTGACTTGTGCAGTATACAGGTCCTCAATGGAAGGCAGGTTGGTAGCAATATATAGTATATTTTGAATATAAATTAAAGAAGTGTCTTTCAAGCTTTATTACAGATTTTTTTTTTAATTTGATTTATATGCTGCCCTTCTCCGGAGACTCAGGGCGGTTTACAATGCGCTAAGCAATAGCCTTCATACTTTTGTATATTTATACAAAGTCAGCTTATTGCCCCCACAAACTGGGTCCTCAATTTGCCTACCTTAGAAAGGATGGAAGGCTGAGTCAACCTTGAGCCTTGGTGAGATTCGAACCTGCAATAATTGCAGGCAGCTGATGTTAATAACAGGGCTTTAGACCACTGTACTATCCAAGGCTCTTTTCAGTAAATTTTCAGTAAATCGTCACTTTCATTAGGTTAGAAATAAGATTTCACGGTTAAGTTTGTAAACTCTTCATAAAGCTCGTAAACTTCCTAAAGTTAGAAACAGATATCTCTTCATCTCACATTCCATCCTTTATCGATAAGCATAAAAGGTCAACTTTTAAAGTATTTAAAGTATAGTTAAATTTACTTCTCTAAATTATTTTAACCTTGATCAGATAAACCAACTTTATACTCTTTCCTTCTAACAATGTTAACCTTTAGTTCATGCAAATATTGTCGTAGAAACCAGCAAGGTTTTGTTCTTGAAAAACCTCACAGCTGGATAATTCGTGGTTGCTAAACTTAGGAACACAGGGAAAAAAACGTGTCAGCAAAACTAAGACCTGATTTAACCTATTAAATTATCCCAACTATTTTTTTTTTATTTGTAGCAAACTTTGTTTTTGTTTTTTAAAAAAAAATCAAAGTAAGCAAACACCAGTAAAGGAACTGCAGTGCATATTTTGTAATGTTGCCTTTACCGATGTTGCCTTTTTAATATTTCCCCGAGGAAATTGCTATCACATCCATGCAATTCAGTTTGTGTTTTTTTTTCATCTCAGGAGAGATGGAAATAGGCACCTCTGATTTAATTGTTTTTCAGTTCGCCTCCATGGTGAGCAAATGTATCTGTACTCGGGCTTACCTGTTGTGAAAAGAACCACCATACCTGGTTAAGACTCTTTCACGGGTTTTCCTTGACTCTGTAGTTTAAGGGATCATATAAGACAAGTTGTATATAGAAAGTGTCTTGCAGGTTCTCAATGGTGCATATAGTCAACTGATGTACAGTGTGAATTGTGTTACCGGTGTTACTAGCAAAATGATCCCTAACAGGCTAGGACAGGGGTGGGCAAATGAGGCTCTTTTACAACCTGTGGACTTCAACTCCCAGAATTAACTGAGACAGCCAAGCTGGCTCAGGAATTCTGGGAGTTGAAGTCCACAAGGTTGTAAAAGAGCCACATTTGCCCACCCCTGGGCTAGGACAAGTTTTACTACTGTAGTAACTTACAGTAGACTCACTGGAGAAGATGATGCTGGGAAAGATTGAGGGCAAAAGAAGAAGGGGACGGCAGAGAATGAGGTGGCTGGATGGAGTCACTGAAGCAGTCGGCGTGAGCTTAAATGGACTCCAGAGGACGATAGAAGACAGGAAGGCCTGGAGGAATATTGTCCATGGGGTTGCGATGGGTCGGACACGACTTCGCAACTAA
Source organism: Ptyas mucosa (assembly GCA_012654045.1). NCBI lineage: Eukaryota > Metazoa > Chordata > Lepidosauria > Squamata > Colubridae > Ptyas > Ptyas mucosa. The sequence continues at coordinate 1,813,707 of WNWU01000158.1, forward strand.
CAACCACAACAAACTTACTACAGTACTAAAACTTGTTCCAGCCTATCAGGGATTGTTTTGCTAGTAAGCTCTATTGTGGTACAGGTAGTCCTTGACTTACGACCACAATTGAGCCCAACATTCCTGTTGTTAAGACAGAGACATTTGTTAAGTGAATTTTGCCCCATTTTATCACCTTTCTTTAAATGAATGACTGTAGTTGTTAAGTTAGTAACACAGTTGTTAAGTGAATCTGGCTTCCTCATTGACTTTGCTTGTCAGAAGGTCGCAAAAGGGGATCACTTAGCCCTGTGCGACACTGCAACCGTCATAAATATGAGTCCATTGCCAAGAGTCTGGATGTTTATCACGTGACCACGGGGATGCTGCAACGGTCGTAAGTGTGAAAAACAGTGATAAGTCACTTTTCTTCAGGGTTGTTGTAACTCCGAACGGTCACTAAATGAACCATTGTAAGCTGAGGACTACCTGTAGTCAGGAGCCACTGCGATAGAGCAGTGATGAAAGCACTTATTCTCTTGCCTTATTCTCGTAGAGTTCTGCTTTCACAGGAAGACAGTGTTTAGTTTGGGGGTTTCTCCATTGTGTGCCCTCCAAATGTTTCAGACAAGATAGAAAAATCTCATTGAAATCAAGCTGAGCTCCTGATGGTTTCATGGGCATCCCATCTGGTTCACTTGGCATCCACAGACGAGCATCCTGCCTTTGCTTTCTTCCCCATTTAGAATAGAATAGAATAATAGAGCTGGAAGGGACCTTGGAGGTCTTCTAGTCCAACCCCCTGCTTAAGCAGGAAACGTTATACCCGTGATGGCGAACCTATGGCACGGGTGCCACAGGTGGCACACAGAGCCATATCAGTGGGCACGTGAATGTTGCCATAGCTCAGCTCCAGCACGCATGTGTGCACCAGCCAGCTGATTTTTGGGCCTTTCGGTCTCACCGGAAGTTGGGAAATGGGCTGTTTCCGGCCTCCGGAGGGCCTCCAGGGGGGTGGGGAAGGCCATTTTCACCCTCCCCAGGCTTCTAGAAAGCCTCTGGAGCCTGGGGAGGGTGAAAAACAGGCCTACCAGGCCCACTGTGCCATCACGTGCTAAAAGGGGGGGGGGGCACGCACACACATTCACAGGGGCGGGGCGCATTGAATTATGGGTGTGGGCACACACGTGGGTGACCTCCCCGCGTTCCCCCCGCTTTTGGCACGCGACAGCAAAAAGGTTAGCCATCACTGCGTTATACCATTTCAGACAAATGGTTATCCAATCTCTTCTTAAAACCATCCAGTGTTGTTGGAGCATTTACAACTTCTGGAGGCAAGTTGTTCCACTGGTTTTTTGTTCTAACTGTCAGGAAATGTCTCTTTATTTCTAAATTGGCTCTCTCCTTGATTAGTTTCCATCCATTGCTTCTTGTCCTACCCTCAGATGCTTTGGAGAATAGCTTGACTCCCTCTTCTTTGTGGCAGCCCCTGAGATATTGGAGGACTGCTACCGTGTCTCCCCTAGTCCTTCTTTCCATCAAACTAGACATACCCAGTTCCAGCAACTGTTCATCATATGTTTTAACCTCCAGTCCCCTAATCAATTTTGTTGCTCTTCTCTGCACTCTTTGTAGAGTCCTGGCATTCTTTGCTTGCCTTCCACAAAATTTCAGAGCCACCCTTGCTTAGCTTTCTGAGTATCCGAGTAGGAGAAGTGGGATAGCCGGGAGGACCTCTCTCGTATAGCATATTTCACACTTTATACCATATGAATGCACTCACACGCCTTTCCTGTTTCTTTGTATGTCTCTTGCTCCCCGAAGGCAAGCTATGCAGTTGGGCAACATTTCTTATATTCTGATTCAGGGGGAGAACAGACAAGAGGGTAATGGTACTGCCAACTCGGTGGATGCTTTAGGTGGGCATCTTACCGGAGGTTTTAAAAAATAGATTGGACAGCCATTTGACTTAGAACTTAAACTTAGAATAACTGTATTGTCACTTTGAATGTACACTAACCGGCATACATTAAAACGGAATTTCGTTGCATACGGCTCTCAAAAGGTCTCCACCCCTAATAAAGGGACTGAAGGGACATAATAATAATAGAATAGGTAGAATTAGTGGGACATAATAGTAGAGTCAGAAGAATTGGTTTGACTTGCTGTTTTGCTTCTGTAAGAATTGCTTTGCTAAGAATTGGAATTGCCTCTGTCATTTGCTTCTAATATCTTCTGCTATCTTGTTTTTCGTACAACTCCGTGCCTGGTGGATATCTCAAGAAGCGGGGTATGTCATGGTTTGACCGTGTTACATCAGGCAAATACCTGTGTTGCTAAGCACCCAGCCCCTCTGTTGCTAAGCACTTATCCCCCCTGTTCCTTGTGGCATTGCTAAAGGAAAGCATGGGCCAGGGGGCCAGAATTAGGTACTAAGCTGATGCCTCTGAAAAGGACACCATACCTTCCCCAAGATGTGGCCTTTCACTGCATGCTCTTTGTCTGTATGTTGTGGTATAGTCTACCCAGCTCTTCTTTGTACAAATAAAAGCTGATATTTTTTCCAAGCCTCTTCTTGGGTCTCTCTCTTTGGCATTTTGGTGACCCAAGTACATTTTGGGACCTTACAATGCACCTCATAAACATGATAAAATAAATAAATACAAAATAAACGCATATACCCACATGACATAGAGAAACAACACTGGGATGGTATAAGGCTCCTGCCTTGAGCATGGGGTTGGACTAGAAGACCTTCGAGGTCCCTTTCAGCCCTATGATTCTATGGTTTAGTCTACTCCAAGGATATTACCGAGAATTGTTGGTATGTGTGCGTGTGTTTTACCAACCAGTGTAACCACTGATAATTTTATCCTACTAGTTTGGCCTTCAAGAGATGTAGGCTGGAAATCTGGAGAGAACCACCCTGGAGAAGGTTGAACTAGCTGACGATGTCAGTAGAAGGTCCCATCTGTTCTGCTGCAGGAGGCTCTGGGATTAATTGCACCCTTGTGTTTCTGCAGTGCAGTTTGGTTGCCTTGGCAATTGGGATCCTGTCTCATCCTCCCTTCCCGGCCCATCCTCCTCCTCCTCCTCTTCCTCCAGTGTCGCTTATAGGTGTCTGCTGATGCCCAACCCACCAAGATACATTTCACAAGTTCTGTATCTTCCTTGTCTCTTAAAGCTGAGGGCCACAGAGGAGTGGATTTGGTCTGAAAGGAAAAAGAATTTCTTTTTACAGCTGTAGATACATAGTGGGAAACCTTAATACCGTTTTCTCCTTCCGTAGAAGCTCTGTGTGAAGAGCTCCGAAGCGGGCACCACTTCATACGAGAGAAACGTGATGCTTGTAAACATTCCGCTTCCTTTTGTTCTCTAAATGGCTTTTCAGGTTGAACAGCCCTAACCAGGCACAGAATAAAATGCCTTTCTCTTTTAGCAAGAAGTATTTCTTGAAAACGCTTCTGAATCTCATGTCAAAACCAAAATGTCAACATGGCCCTATAGGCTCATTTTAGAAAAAAGTTACAGTTGCCAATCCATCCAGCCATCTGGTTTCCTGTCAATCAATCCATCCCTCTATCTCAGTGATTCTCAACTTTAGCCACTTTAAGATATGTGGGCTTGAACTCCCAGAATCCCTCAGACAGCATGGGGAATTCTGGGAGTTGAAGTCCACATATCTTCAAGTTGCCAAGATTAAGAAACAGTGCTTTAGCTGGACATCAAGCTGGACATCTATCCAGCTATCTACTGCTTCCATCAATCCTACCATCCACAATATATTCCAGTTGGAATCCTAGCTGATTTGGCTACTTTATGCATACAGGTAGTCCCTAACTTATAACAGTTCGCTTAGTGACTGAAAAAAAATGATTTATGAGCATTTTTCATACTTAGGACCATTGCAGCATCCCCATGCTTTCCCACGTGATTTATATTTGGATGCTTGACAAGTGACTCACATTTGTGATGGTTACAGTGTCCTGGGGTCATGTGAGCATCTTTTTGCAATCTTCTGACCAGCAAAGTCAATGGGGAAACCAGATTCACTTAACAAATGTGATGTCCAAAGTCGTAAAATAGGGCAAAACTCATTTAACAAATTTCTCACTTAACGACATAAATGTTGGGCTCAATTGTGGTCATAACTTGAGGACTGCCTGTACATAATCATATCCGGGAAGAGGATAGGTGTATGTCATCATTTGTACATCCAGAGTGATGTAAACCAGAATGCTGTGGGTGTCAGGGTTCCAAGTAATACATCCATAGCAAAGAGAACTCCGAGGCAGGCAAATTCCTCAAAGAACAATTTATTAGGACATAACATATTGGCACAAGCTGGTGAAAACCAACTCTGAATATTCCTGTGGTTTTCACATGATTAAAAGTGAACGTTTTTCCCTTTCTCAAAACAATCAATCACATGGTCCAATCAGGATACTGTCCAGTTGCTAGGTGACTTCAGTGCCCTCCTTCTGAGCACCTGCAGGAATGTCCTTGGCACCCAAGAGAAAGAGTTTCGTTTTGACTACAACACCCTGACTATGTCTACTCCCCCCTCCCTATCCCTCTTCTTTGGTGTGTCAGCACTGAAGTCTCAAAATGGTCTCAGTCAGTTGACAAAATGGCTGTCAACTTCAGGGTTGACAGTGGGATTTCAAGGTTGCAAGTCCTCTTGAAACAGGTTGTCCCTACTCTAAAAGTCTCCCATCTTTTGGGGAGAGCAATATTATTGGAGCTTGTCCTGAGGAGTCCCACACAAAAACCATCAGGAGAAACCTGTCCATTCCTCAGATAGGAGCTGGATTAAGCATGGCTGGAGGAAAAGAAGCAATTTAGAGAAAAAAGTGGTAACTTTCTTCCCTGCCCTAGCTTTTTTCTCCCCCCCCCCCGGCCAGACTTCATCCAGGGGTGGGCTCAGGGGTGAAATCCAGCAGGTTCTGACAGGTTCTGGAGAACCGGTAGTGGAAATTTTGAATAGTTTGGAGAACCGATTTTGCAGTATCCTTCCTCTGCCATGCCCACCAAGCCATGCCCACCAAGCCACACCATGCCCACCAAGCCACGCCCACAGAACCGGCAGTAAAAAAAATTGGGATTTCACCACTGGGTGGGCCCCTGGGGATTCAGCAGGGTTTGGGCGATCCTCTAGCCAAGAATTGTCGGGGTTCAGCGAACTCCCAAATACCACCCCTGACTGGCCATGCCCATCCTGCCCTGCCCCTCCCCTCCCCTCCCCTCCCACCCCACCCCTCCTAGGAGTCTCCACGCGGCCTGTTCATCATTCCAGGTAAGTGTAGGGGCTGCACGGAGGGTCTGGGACGGCAAAAATGGGCCTATGAGAGGTTCTAGAAGTCCAGAAACAGGCCTGTTTCTGGCCTCCAGAGGGCATCCGGACCCCGGAGGAAGCAGTTTTCGTCTTCCTGGAGGCTCAAGGAAAGCCTCTGGAGCCTGGGGAGGGCAAAAAAAGCCCCCCTCATGGTGCAGGCGGCCGACTAGACCACGCCCACCATGGCCACACCCACCCAGCAATGGGGCAGTGAACCCGTTGATAAAGGATCTGAAGCCCACCCCTGGCTTCATTCCCCTCCCCCCTCCCCCCCTTTCTATTTCCCAAAACTGCTTATGTTACATTTCAGGAAAGAAAAATGGGATACTTGGTTGGATACTTCCTTGGATATTTTGATTTGATTTATTATTTATGCTACTATTTCTGTAGCTGCTCATCTCAACCAATGGCTGCGGTTGGCTTAGGGTTCCAAAAAACCCATAAAAACAATTTAAAACCACAAGAACATTTAAAACAATGAAAAACATCCCAAATAATGCAAGCAGCCAAGGGAATTAACTAGCAAATAGTAAAGCCAAGAAATGGGACTTCAGGTACCCAGCCAAGGTTTTTTTTTTTTTTTAAAGCTTTGCGAAAGGCCAATAGGGTTGAGGATTTGCAGCTTTTCTTTTTCCATTTTGGTTTAAGATTCACTTAATCGTTACACAACCTTAAAAGCAGCGATATGCCCAGAGGAATGCCAGCTGCTGGATCAGTGCCCATAACCATTGCGTAGAGTGCGGTGCCCCTCCCGCAAAGCAGGGAAATGGGTTTAAGTGCAGTGCGGTTGGACCAATGAAAACGCTTTCCCTTCATCCCAGATTTCAGATTGCATATGTAGAATTGCTGGAAAAATGCATGTGTCATGTCTGGGCCTACATTGGATATACTCACAGAGAACTTATTATCCTTTTGGGTGGTAGGTCCCAGAGTTGATTTATTCTTTTGGGAGGGGGGAGTTATCTTTAGTTTTGTTACTGATTTTTTTTTTTTTTGCATTTCTGTCTGCCGTGATCAATAGATTCTCAATTAAGTGGGTCTGCGCTGGAAATCCAAAATGCCTGGATGAAACTGTGTGATTGAAACCCCACCTCCACATTGATGTACACACAAAAGGAGGCTAGGCTTTGATCACACCGTTGTGGACCCTGTCCTGATTTTTGCAAATGGCAATAAATGTGGCCCGTTTGCTGAGCGCTCGAAGAAGTGGGAGGGGACGATGACACACAATTATCAGAACTTGGAATCTGGGTTCAAAGTAACCCCCCCCCCAAAAGTAGGTCTGTTGGAACTTCAAAGGATTGTAAGTCAAGGACCATATGTATAGCAGTGCTTCTCAGCCCTTGGCCACTTGAAGATGTGTGGACTTCGAGTCCCAGAATTCCCTAGCCAGCCCCAGCTAGCCATGCTGGCTGTGGAATTCTGGGAGTTGAAGTCCACACATGTTAAGTTGCCAAGTGTTGTGGCCCGCCAGCGGCCTGCGCGGATTGTTGCTGATCCCGACGAGGAGGAAGCTGGTGTACTGCGCCAGCAGCCTGTGCAGCCGGCGCTTGAGTCGGACAGCGAGGAGGCTGAAGAGGATGTGGTGCCAGAGGCAAGGATTCAATCAGGGCCTTCAGAACCTCCAGAGGCTCCTTTAAGTGAAGAGGATGAAGAGGAGGAGCCTCTTCTTGATGCACGGGCATGCAGAGCTGCCAAAAGGCAGGAGTGTTTCCTCAGAAGGAGGGCTCCTCGAGAGTAAGGCTTGGGGCTAATTGGCCCCTCCCTTAGCCTATTTAAGAAAGTACGCAGCTGGTAACAAGCTGCAGGAAACAACTTTAGTTCGCTAATCATCGTGTTGGGATATCTCTGCAACCTTGCTTCTGGGCTTTCTGCCAACTCCAGTAAGACTCTGACTATCTTATCTGTGGAATTCTGGCAGGCTGTTAAGAACGCTTATTAACAGCCAGCATTTGCTAAAACTGCGTTATTTGAGTAAACTAAGTTTTGTTCAGAGTTTGTGTGTGCTGTGTTCTTTGGGATCCGTAGCTGGGGCAGAACACCAAGCCTGAGAAATAGGAATCGTGGGAGTGTTTGTAGCCAGAATGGTAGGGCCCAACTTATTGTGGGTCCAAGCTTCCACTCTGGGTCCCTTGCAACTCTGAAAAGGTGTGTGTGTTTTAAAACAAACGCTCGTTTTAAAATATTTTTTGAAAACTGAAATTTCCTAGACTGTTAAACATAACGGGTTGAAGCGGAGAAAGAAAAGAAAGGCCACGTTTGCAGCGAAGGAAACTCACTGATGTTAACAAAAGCAGAAGCGCACCCGATCCATGAAAATTAAATTAAAAAGTGCTTATGTGGGGGAGAAAGAGATGAGTCATTGATAAAATTAGAACAGCCCCGGTATCTCTGTGGCATGAAGATGCAACAAAAGAATAATGGATCAACTTAAAGGTCATTCATGTGATCACATTTTTTTTTTTTACTTCTTAGAGGCGGATTGGAACTTCCAAGTTCATGCACTGTATATATCTATAGAGAGAGAAGGGCTTAGAAAAACAGCATCAAAAAATCACACAAGATTCTAGCATTCTTGCCTTATTCAGGGACGAGATTCGGTGTGGAATGGGATATTATTTGGAAGGGAGGGAGAAAAGCGTCTTCTCCGTCGATGGTCTGAATCACCCGTAGGCTGTTTCATCAGAAAGGCTATCAGTAGGACAGGGATGTCAAACTTGATTTCATTGAGGGCCGCATCAGGGTAGTATTTGATCTCAGGGGGCTGGGGTGGGCGTGGCCAGAGTGGGCGTGGCCAGCTTGACATCACTCGTGTCGGGGGTGCCTGTGGTAGCCCGAGCGCTCTGGCAGTGAAAACTTGGCCCTCCCAAGCTCCGTTTTCACTGGCAGAAGCACCGCAGGCTGGTCCTTCGTTGTTTCCATGGCAGCCCCGTGGGCCAGATCCAGGGGTGAAATGCTCCCAGTTCGGACCGGATTGCCCAATCCGGTAGCGATGGAGGCGGGTACCTCCATTTTGCTTTCGGAGAACCGGTAGCAAAAATCCCTGCCCCACACCCCCATGCCCAGATGAGCCGCACAATCATCAGAGGCTTTTTTTTCTTTTACTTTTAAAAGCATTTTTTCTACAACCTATTCAGCCCGAAAAAATGCTTTTAAATGCTTTTAAAAGTAAAAAAAAAAAAGCCTCTGATGATCCCAGCTGAGTTGCCTGAGAGCAGAGGCTTTTTTTCTTTTAAATGCCTCTGACGATCAGGCAACTCAGCTGGGATCATCAGAGGCATTTAAAAGAAAAAAAATCCTCTGCTCTCAGGCAACTCAGCTGGGATCGTCAGAGCCTTTTGGAAAGCATTTTTTAACAACCTCTTCACCGAAGAGGTTGTAGAAAAAATGGTTTTAAAAGTTAAAAAAAAAATTGACCATGCCCACCCAGTCACATTAAACCCCCCTCCCCTCCACCAAGCCACACTCACAGAACCGGTAGTAACAAATTTTAGGTTTCACCACTGGCCAGATCTAAGCACTCCGTGGGCCTTGAGTTTGACACCCCTGCAGTAGGAATTCTGGGGAGAGAACAGGAGAGAATATAGTCCATTCTTCCTTTCTTTTGAGGCTCTCTCAACATCTCCAAAAACGTATGGTCATAAAGGGCCATTTGCTTTTACCTTCAGAGCACTAACTGATGCTTTAGCAAACAATGACTGATAACTGCACTTTTATGAAGGAGTAGCAACCGCAGGGGTTAACAGGACGTAGGGATAGGTGGATCGTTTGAGGTGTCTTCCTTTTCTCTTTATTCAACTCTGCATAATATATTCTCTGAAGTGCCCAGTTCACTTTCATTATTTATATCATTTAGGGTTGGGTTATGAAAACATTCCAGCCCTTATGTAACTTCTAGGCCCGTGAATAAAAGTTGTATGTTTTCCCCAATATGGAAATATGAAGAGCCGGTTTGGTCTAGTGGTTAAAGCACGAGGCTAGAAAGTAGGTGACTGTGAGTTCAACTCCCGCCTTAGCTTTGAAAACCAGCTGGGTGACCTTGGACCAATCACCCTCTCTCATCCCAATTCACCTCACAGGTGGGGAACATGGGAGGACGAAGGAGCAATGGACATGCTTGCTGTCTTTGAGTTTTTAATAAAATAAAAAAAGTGGGATAATATAAATGAAAAAAAAAATTAAAGAAATGGAAAGTTCCACCTTTTTTGGAAAGTACTGTTTCTTCAATATGTGGAGAACACATCTGGGGAACCATTGGCCTTCCAGATGTTGTTCAGGACTAATTCCTCTGTGTCATGGTCAGCATCAGGGGTGGGTTCTAAATTTTTTTTACTACCGGTTCTGTGGGCGTGGCTTATTTTGTGGGCGTGACTTGATGGTCATGTGACAATTATTTAGGATTTAGCAGAGGTACTGATCTACCAGGCTTTTAACTGCTTGCAGAGCTGTACCGATCTACCCATTTATTTTTTGCAGGCACTGATCTACTCATGTATTTTTGCAGGCACTGATCT
>WNWU01000158.1:1823544-1853447 GCA_012654045.1 Ptyas mucosa
TGTATTTTTGCAGGCACTGATCTACTCATGTATTTTTGCAGGCACTGGTCTACCCATTTATTTTTGCAGGCACTACTCATTTGTTTTCTTTTAACACTGATCAGCTGTAGGGTGGCCCTTTGAAACCCCAGGGCAAGAGTTTAAACAGTTTTTTTCCCTCCAGCCATCAGCTGGGACTCAGGAGGCAGCAATAGATTGGGGGTGGGGCCAAATAAAAGGTAAGAATAACGCGGGGAGTGGGGCGGGGGGGCGGGGTGGGCGGGGTGGGGCAAAACCAGTTCGGTGACGTCATATTGTCACCGCTACCAACTCAGGAGAACCGGGCCGAACTGGGAGGAACCCACCACTGGTCAGCATGGCTAGTGGCAAAGAATAATGAGAGTTGTAGTTCAGTCAGATCTGGAGGACTACAAATTCCCCATTCCTGTCCTAACCCTTTCCTCTTCTTCACCCTCCGGATGGAAATAAACAATATACAACGGCATTAATCTCCTTTCCATTCTCTCTTGTCTCATTTGTTCCCTATTGTCCTTCAGGTTATTCTACATGAGTGATGTACGCTTTGTAGAAATGTTAAAATGTAGTATCTTTGGGATGGTGATTACTGATTCTTCACTTGTACCCTTATCTTCCTGCTATGGTAGCAACAAACATAATACAGGTAGTCCTCGACTTGCAACAGTTCATTTAGTGACCGTTGGAAGTTACGACATCACTGAGAAAAGTGACTTATGTCCGTCTTTCACACTTAACGACTTTTTCAGCATCCCCGTGGTCATGTGGTCAAAATTCAGACACTTAGCAATTGACTCATATATATGATGCTCACAGCATCCTGGGATCATTTGATCTTCCTTTGCGACCATCCGACAAGCCAAGTCAATGGGGAAGCCAGATTCACTTAGCAACTGTGTTACTAATTGCATAAGGGCAGCGAGGCAAGAAAGGTCATAAAATGGGGCAAAACTCATTTAACAAACGTCTCACTTAGCAACAGAAAGTTTTTGGCTCAATTGTGGTCGTAAGTCAAGGATTACCTGTAGTGATGGTTGACTTCTAGAAATTTAATAAGGGATGTGGATATGGTCCAACTAATTCAAATTAAATTGGAGCTGAGATACCTGCTAGATCTCTCCACATGGCATAGTCCATGTCACGATCTACTTAATGTATAAAAAAAGAACGTGGATGAGGCGCTGTGAGGACAAATTCTTAAATGTGGTGGCTATTTGGGGTATTTTTCCTTGACATAGACTCAGAGGAAGTCTGATTAAAAGTAGTATCTGACTAATATAGTATCTGTATGCTACTAAAACTCTTCATTGTTAGTATGGTACATCATAATATAACAGGACCCGGATTGTGGGGGCAATAAGCTGACTTTGTATAAAAAAGAACACTGCTTGGAGGGGAGGGGGTGAAAGCCCTACTAAGCAGGTATATACAAAAGTATGAAGGCTATTGCTTAACGCATTGTAAGCCACCCTGAGTCTCCGGAGAAGGGCGGCATATAAATTGAACCAATAAATTGAACCAATAAACAAGTTTTGAATCATAGGACCTCAGATCTGGCAACTGTAAACATACAGAAAGAACTCATTACTCCTTTGGAATTGAAATTTTGAGGATCTTCAGACCAATTGCATTGACATAGTTGTGGCTGCCACTGTCAGCCGTGGTCATATTATTGGGGTCTATGACAATTCGTCACTGCCAACTCCCTACAACCAACTCACCACAGCCAACTTGCCACCGCCAATTCACCGCCGCCAACTCACCACAGCCAACGCCATGGGACAACTGCAGGACAAGAGTTAGACTAATATCAAAGAAATGGTGGAATAGAATCATTAAAGAAAGGATGCAAAAGGAGGGACAGAATGAAATGCGAATGACAAAAATTAAAATATTTTTAAATTTAAATAATTAAATAGAATTGTTAAATTGTCTCATGGTGAGTTGTCCTACAGCAAGTTGGCAGTGGTGAGTTATTCCGTGGTGAGTTGGCCATGGCGAGTTGGCTGTGGCAAGTGGTCCCATTCTGCGTTATTATGATTTCTGACACTCCCTGCCAGCTTCCCATGAACAAGTCAATTATAGTTTGCCACTATAATTTTTCCATCATGCTGCACTGTCTTTCTCTCAAGGGATGACCCAATGGACCCAATTGGTTGTCTAGTAATAACTAAGGTGCAGGAAGCCATTTGATGGACACCTCTGTTGAATCTTGTCTGAAGAATGAGAACACCTGAGGAAAGTTGAGGTTAAGTGCTCCAGCCGTAACAGGTGTCTCTCTGTTTCTCCCCTCCTCCCCATTTCCTGTCTGTCATTTTTACAGATCAGCTGTGTCAAAAAGGTCTTGGAGGAGCTAAAACTTCGCGTCGTGGAAGTTACAGATGAGGGAGCCACCCTGGATGGAAGCGATGTGCTCTTTACAGGTGAATTGGCCCACCATTATTGTGTTCTTTATCCTATAACCGTGATGGTGAACCTATGACGCGTGTGCCACAGGTGGCACGCAGCGCCCTCTCTGTGGGCATGTGAGCCGTTGCCTCAGTTCAGCTCTGCTGTGCATGCGCGCATGCCTCCCACTGGCCAGCTGGTCTTCGGGTCTCTGCCACGCATGCGCGGAGGCAGAACACATGTGGGGGGCTGCGTGTGCATGCGGGGGGGGGTCAGGGCACATGCGTGGGTTGCATGCATGGGGCAAAGCATGGGCAGGGGTCACACATTGCGTTTTGAGAGTTTGTGCGGCGTGCTTTGGGCACTCGGTCCGGAAAAAATTAGCCATCACTGTCCTATACCATTCCAGACAAATGAGAGCCAGTGATGAAAGATCTGATGCTGCAGAGCCCAAAATAGCTTGATATTTTCAAGCAGAACTGAGCAATTATTTGAGATTCAGAAGTTGCCTTTTGTTTTTGGGGAAAAGTTACTCATTATTTATTCATTCATTCAATTGATGAGCTTTATTTCATTTCATAGAATGCGGTGAGTCATTCAAATCCGGTAATTTCTGGGATTTCTTGATGTTCTCTGAGCTGAACGATTTTCTTCCAGATGTTTCATTACCAGGTTTGGTAACACCATCAGTGCAATGTTAATGAAGCATTTGCAGGAAAACAATCAGAGAACACCAAGGTGCCGGCAGTTTAATCCAGAGCTGCGTATATATTCTCTACTATTGAAATTTGATAATGTACCGTATTTTTCAGAATATAAGACGTACCTTTCCCACCCTAAAAGTGGGTGAAAATTTTGGTGCATCTTATAGACTGAATATGGGCGTTCTTGGCCTCCCGAACCCTCTACGCCAGTGGTGGGTTGCCCCCGGTTCACACCAGTTCTATAGAACCGGTAGTAAAACCGGTGGGAGGCCCCGCCCACTGACCCTGATGTCACCAAAACGCTTCTGTGCGTGGCCCCGCTGTGAACCGGTAGTAAAGGTAAGTAGAACCCACTCCTGCTCCGCGCATTATGATTTTGCCCTCCCCAGCCCACAGTAGTGCTCCGCACGGCCCATTTTTGGCAAAAATGGGCCAAACCCAGACCTGTTTTTGGGCTCCCAAGCCCTCCATGTATCGCCTTTTTGCCCTCCCCGGCCCCCAGAAGCACTCTGCAGGCCAAAAACGGATGCGTTTTTGGTGAAAACGGGCAGTGTGGAGCACTGCTGAGTACTTCCGGGGGACTGGGAGGGCGAAAACGCGACATGCGGAGGTCAAAAAATATTTTTTTTGTTTTCCTCCTGTAAATTTAGGTGCGTCTTATAGTCTGATGTGTCTTATAGTCTGAAAAATAGGTATATGGACAGGGTCTGGTTTGTCTAAGTTTTTTTTTTTAAAGATTGGACAGGTAGCTCTTAAAAATGTTAAATTGCATTAGTTTTTCTGGGTTTCCTTCCTAAAAAAAGATGGGAACTAACACTATTGAATTTTAATAGTGTAAGAAAGCATTTCAGAGAACACGAAAAAAAGGGCTGGAGGCCACCTGAAACCATGGAGCTGCAAATTAACTCACCCTACTATTAACAGCTGGGTGACCTTGGGCCAGTCATTTTCTCTCAACCCTAAGAAGGAGGCAATGGCAAACCGCTTCTGAAAATCTTTACCAAGAAAACTGCAGGGACTGGTCCTAAGCAATCTCTAAGAATCAGACATAATTGAACAAAAGGAAAAGAATACCACATCAACAGCATGGTTTAGGAGTGAACACTTGTTCAAAGGAAGTCCTCTTTCTTATATAGGACCATCTTACCTGTTAAGACTTTTCTTCTAGTGAAATGTAATGCTTAGTTTTGGTCAGATTTGAGCTGCATGGGTAGTTCTCGACTTACAACGGTGAAAAAAGTGACTTACGGTCATTTTACACAGTTAACAACCCTTTATAGTATCCCCATCAGTGGTGGAATTCAAATTTTTTTACTACCGATTCTGTGGGCGTGGCTTCTTCTTCTTCTTTTATTTGATTTATATGCCGCCCTTCTCCGGAGACTCAGGGTGGCTTACAATGCGTTAAGCAATAGCCTTCATACTTTTGTATATTTATACAAAGTCAGCTTATTGCCCCCCACAATCTGGGTCCTCATTTTACCTACCTTAGAAAAGATGGAAGGCTGAGTCAACCTTGAGCCTGGTGAGATTTGAACTTGCAGTAATTGCAGGCAGCTGATGTTAATAACAGTGCTTTAGTCTGCTGCGTCACCAGGGCTTGGTGGATGTGGCAGGGGAAGGATACTGCAAAATCACCATTCGTACCCCACTCCAGGGGAAGGATACTGCAAAATCACCATTCCCACTGGGGCCAGCCAGAGATGGTATTTGCTGGTTCTCCGAACTACTCAAAATTTCCGCTACCGGTTCTCCAGAACCTGTCAGAACTTGCTGAATAGCACCCCCCAATCCCCATGATTGTGTGATCAAAATTCAACTGCTTGGCAACTAGTTCACACTTATGACCATTGCTGTGTCCCAAGGTCATGGGGCAAAACTCAACAAATGTCTCACTTAGCAAGATAAATTTTGGCCTCAGTTGGGACATAAGTTGAGGACTACCTGGAGGCTTCTCCAGTCTGGGGAGAGCTTCTTAAGAGCCATTGATCCTGTTCTCCACTTTTCTTTTCTCTTCCACAGGTAGAGAGTTCTTCGTGGGTATTTCCAAATGGACCAATCATAGAGGAGCAGAGATGGTAGCTGATGCTTTTAGAGTGAGTTGACTTTCTTAGAATGGGCCATCCACATAACCCAAAGATATATTTATACATGGATGCTGGTATATCCCGGATACTGTTCTCGATTTTTCTTCTCCCGTAATATATTCTATATTCTATATTGAACAGGGTCAATTTTGAGAATGTCAGGGGAAAAACCTGATTATGAGCATAGTTGTCCTTAATAACAGTTGAACAGACAGCACACCCCAAAAGCCTCACTTTTAGGATTCAGAGGTTTATTATAATTTAAAGCATAGCAAACATAAACCACTTATATTAATTGCACTGCAATGAGGATCAATCGGACAAGCAGTCAAAAGGGATGGCTTGAGGCCAATTGGCAACTTCCCCATTATTCAGCATTTCATTATATATCTTAAGACCACAAAATCACATGACTTTCAGGATTCTGCCAGCTTGGCTAGTTGTCCATTCCTCCAACCTAAATGCTACAACATGGTTATTTTTCGCATGTACTTTTTTTCCCCCAAGAAGTTTTTGTTTTTAATTTCTCATAAACATATCTAAATGTACAATCTTTTATCCATCATTTTCCATTCATCTTATCTTTTAACTTTTGTTTTTAGTTGTTTGGGGCTGCTCTTTTACCATTTATTCTCCTTTATTTTACCACAACTTTTCCTCTTCTCTTCCCCTTCTCTTCCTTCCTCCACCTCTTCCTCCTTTCTTCGTTCTTCCTATCCTTTAAGTGCACACTTCCTCTTTGCCCACAACATTTTGCAAGTTAAGCAACTGCCAGTGTTGCAAAGGACCATTTTGACATACTTAAAGGTCACAAGTTCAGCACCCAGATTAACATTGATTTTATTTCAGACTCTTTGGCCCTTAATGTACATGACAGTGCAGGTAATTTATTTATTTATTCAACTTGTATGATGCCTTTCTCCGAAGACTCAAGGCAGCTTACAATGAATTTAAACATCATATATAAAAACATTAAAAATTAAAACATTAAAAACAATTAAAACCCATTCACACCATTCATGGCCGGATCTCACCAGATCGCAAGAGCGAGATCAACGGCCCCAGGCCTGCTGGAAAAGCCAGGTCTTCACCGCTTTCCGGAAGGCCAATAGGATGGGGATGGTCCGGACCTCAGGAGGTAACTGGTTCCAGAGAGCTGGGGCAGCCACAGAGAAGGCCCTCCCCCACGGGCCCGCCAGCCGGCACTGTTTAGCTGACGGGACCTGAAGGAGACCAACTCTGTGGGATCTTACCGGTCGCTGGGAGCTATGCGGCAGAAGGCGGTCTCGAAGATAACCTGGCCCTGAGCCATGTAGGGCTTTAAAGTTAATAACCAACACCTTGAATTGTGACCGGAGACCAATAAGGAGCCAGTGCAGCTCGCGGAGAATTGGTGTAATGTGCATGTATCTAGGTGCACCCACGACAGCTCGCGCAGTTGCGTTCTGGACCAACTGTAGTCTCCGAACACTCTTCAAGGGTAGCCCCATGTAGAGCGTGTTGCAATAATCTAACCGTGAGGTGACAAGGGCACGAGTAGCCCTTTGTTAAAAAACAAAGGTATACATTAAAAAAAAATTCTCTTACAAGAGAATAGCATGATGTAGAAACAATAACGATAGTAAAATACATTATATCTCAAAGATACCCCAAAGATACTTTCTTGGTATTTTTCCCCCTTGAAAACGTTTCGCTTCTCATCCAAAAAACGTCTTCGGTTCTTGTATGAGAAGTGAAATCACAACAACAACACAAGAAACATCAGTTGCCTTTTGGAAAGCACCTTTGAGACAACCGTGACCTGCGTGATTGAGAATCTCCTATACGTAACTTTTCCAAACTGGGATTTTTTTCCATTTTAGGGGAAATCCCCCCCCCCCCCAAAGAGCTCCTGTGAAGATGCTCGCGGTAGGGGATTCTGAAACATGTTTTAAGCAGCCTTTCTCAACCCGATAACATTGCAGAGTTCAGTGCTCTTTAACCCAACCAAGTTAATTGAGAATAATAGGCATGATAGTCCAAAATGGGTGGCAGGCAGGTGGCAAATACCTCACAAGGACTGCAAAACTCAGTGTTTGCTGTTAGCTTTGAATGCTTTAAAATGGAGAACTTCAGGAATACAGTCCAGCTAGACAATGATGATGTCCGTTTCCATCCCCCAAAGAATGGGGCTCCCAATTCTCCCTCTAGAACACAGCCTTGGTGGCTTAAAGATTTGTGGACTTCAACTCCCAGAATTCCCCTCTAGAATAGTGTTTCATAGCAATGGCGGCTTAAGGATGTGTGGACTTCATTTCCCAGAATTCTCTCGCCAGCCATGAGGAAGCACTGCTCTAGAACGTCATCCCCATCAGAGATATGCTATATGATTCACATATGAAGGATTTCTGTGGCTGTGGGTCCAGAGTTCTCTGGAAGTGCTCCAGCCTTACCAAAAGTGATCATCACACCTTCATTTAACAACCCCATAATCCCTTGCGGGGTGGAGTCTGGGCAACTGAATGGAGCTAGCAGAGTGTTTTAATGGCCAGATGCCCTTCCTGTCGCTAATGCGGAGTTTTGTTCAGCAGAGATATTCTCAGTGTGCCCAGATAGAGAAATATCTGCCTCTACCTAGGATTGAACTCGCAGCCTCCTGATTGTGAGGTGAGAGCGCTACCTCTAGGCCACCGCACCACTCCAGGCTTACCCAAAGGGATCCATGCTTGAAAGGATTCAACATTTTTGTACTTCTCTAATTCCTATTTCAGAAGTCTGCCCGAACCCACCAGGAAATGTCTGAATTCAATTGAATTCAGATATCTCATGGGTTTTCAAGGTGGACCATTTGGTGATGGGCATTGAAACCCAATAGTTCTCAGCGGGCCTCAAATTGTGAAGTGTGATTTATATATACTGTTCAAGTGAGGTTAAGGGTAAAATCCTTAACCTCACTTACCTATCTAAGTACTAGATAGGAGGTATGAAAGAGAAGAGATGCTCTGCAGAGGCCCCTGAACCTCTGCAGAAGTTCAAGCAGTGTTCTCTTCCTGCAGGATTTTGCTGTGTCTACCGTTCCTGTCTCAGGCACGTTGCATCTCCGCAGCTTCTGCAGCATGGCGGGACCTGACACCGTTGTCATTGGCAGCAGTGAAGTGGCCAAGAAAGCCATGAAGGTAATTCCTGGAACCGCCAAGGTCTTTTCCTTAAAGAGCCTTCAGGTTCGTGGGTCGATCCTCTCCTAGGAAAGAACCAGCGGTGGATTTCAGAAATGCTTAACACTGGTTTGCCGTACGCACGCTCGCTTTGGGACGTGCCTTCTGCGCATATACCCGGCCTTCCACGCATACATTTTGCTCGTGTGTGCACCTTCCGTGCATGCACCCGGCCTCAAAAACGTGGCTAAATAGGACATCCCTATCCCCTCAGTCACATGATTACATTTATGGCAAGGGCACATTCCAAATCCCGTCGGTACCAGTTCGCACGCGGGGCGCTTCTGCACATGTGCAGAAGCATCTGGGTGAGTGGGTGGAGCCTCCCGCTGCCACTGCTACTGGTTTGCCCGATTTGGTGCGAACCGGTAGCAACCCACCATTGATTTACAGCTATCTACAGTGTCCTGCAGTCTCAGGATGGTGATTTATGATATTTTTCTGTGTGGAATTGTTGTTCATTTCTAATTCCTGGCCAAAAAAAAAAAAGCCCATTGCAGACAGTTTAATGTTTGCTCCAAATATATATATATATATATATATGTATGTATGTAAAATTGGGTTGATCCTTTGATGACCCGCTTAACGACTGGCACAACTTATGACCATAAATCCCGGCTCAATTATGATTGTAAGTTGAGGCCCACCTGTAAGCTCCACAGAAAATTCTGTCCAATCTCTGACAGGCAAGGTAAAAAAAATGTTTTTTTTTGTTTTGTTTTATGGTTTTATTTTCAAAGTTGCGGGCATATTTTCCAACACACAGCAGACACTTTGCTTGTTTCGTGGACACTTCGGAGGTTGGCTAAATAAAGCTCAGTGTGGGTTGCGGCCCACCTAAACCAGCATGACTTTCCTAGAATAGCTGTTCCAGTTTCTCAAGCAAAGGCCTGTCAGTGATAATCATCTCCAGCACCCATTAATTCAAGAGATATACTGCCTTTGGACAGGAAGATTTAATTTTGTTTTCACAATTGGTTAGTATTCACAGCCTTGTTCTCCATGAATCTCTCCCTATCGGAGGCTGCTTTGGGTTTTATTGTTTGATTAAAAAAAGAACAGACCAAAGCTTTTTATAAATAATCGTTTCCAAATATCTCGCTGAGGTACATTCTGCAGAATGATCCTGCTTCAAGGGGAGATTGGCTTGTCGTCACAGTCCCAAATTGACCCCTGGTCTGGTTCTTTTACATACACGTAGTCCTCAACTTATGACCACCACTGACCCCCAAATTTCTGTTGCTAAGCGAGATAGTTGCTAAGTGAGTTTTGCCCCATTTTATTTATTATTTATTGATTTATTAGTCGCATTTCTATGCTGCCCAACTCCCTAGGGACTCTGGGCGGCTTACAACAAAAAAAACAATGCAAACAATATCCCGTAAAAAATTTTTAAAAGAACATTAAAAACCCCATACACTCCATTCCATGTCTGGGTCTCGCAAGATCGCTCTAGTGAGATCAACAGCCCCAGGCCTGCCGGAAAAGCCAGGTCTTCACCGCTTTCCCGAAGGCCAATAGGGTGGGGGCGGTCCTGACCTCAGTAGGTAATTGGTTCTAGAGAGCTGGGGCAGCCACAGAGAAGGCCCTCCCCCGCGGGCCCGCCAACCGACATTGTTTAGCTGACCGGACCCGGAGGAGACCAACTCTGTCTTACCTTTTTTGCTAAGGTTGTTGAGTGAATCACTGCCGTTGTTAAATAGTAACATGGCTGTTAAATGAATCTGGCTTCCCCACTGACTTTGCTTGTCAGACGGTCGCCAAAGAGGATCACTTGATCCCGGGGATGCTGTGACCGTCATAAATATGAGCCAGTTGCCAAGCATCCAAATTTTGATCACGGGACCATGGGGATGCGGCAACAGTTTTTGAGTGTGAAAAACGGTCGTCAGTAAGTAAGTCACTTTTTTCAATGCCGTTGCAACTCGAAACGATCACCAAATGAACTGTTGTAAGTCAAGGACTACCTGGATCTGATTTAGGAAGGCAGTTTTTTTTACAGTTGCCCTCAGAAAAAAAAAAAGGAAAGCCAGAAATGAACCAAAGGTGCTTTTTCAAGAGGCAACTGGACTTTCTGGTTTTTCTTTGAAGGTGTTTTGCTTCTCATCCAAGAAGCTTCTTCAGCTCTTCTTTGAAGAGAAGCTTTTCTCCTTCAAGGAAGCATCTCTTCTTCAAAAGAAAAACCAGAAAGTCCAGTTGCCTCTTGAAAAAGCACCTTTGGGACAACCATGACCCGGATGACTGAGAATCTCCAGAGACATTCGGAAATGAACCAGTTCAAGAAAGAGTGGAATGAGGATGGATAGGGGAGACAAAATGAAAATTATGTTTTCGATGCAACCTTGATTTAGAGCTGTAGATGAGTTGAGTTCCTCTAAACCCCCCCCCCCCCAATCTCTTTTTTCTGAAGACCATGGAGCAATTAACTGATCACCACTACGAAACACTGACAGTTCCTGATGACCCAGCTGCTAATTGTATCTACGCTCGTCTGGGCCAGAAGAGTAGCGTCCTTTTGCATCGCAGCACAGAAGAATATCCGAACAGCGTACAAGTAAGACGAAGGGGAGACTTGGGTCTCATGGAAAGGATGGGGACGCTTGGTGTGGGGGCAGGGGTGGGCTTCAAAAATTTTAGCAAGGGGTTCTCTCCCTGATTGCTGGCTGGGCATGGCCATGGTGGGTGTGGCCTAGTAGGCCTCCTGCACCATGGTGGTGGTGGTGGGGGGCATTTTTGCCCTCCCTTGGCTCTGGAAGCTCTCCTCGAACCTCCGGGATGGCGAAAATGGCCTCCCCAGGCTCCGGATGCCCTCTGGAGGGCCCATTTCCAGCCTCCCCAAACTTCCAGTAGGCCCGTTTTTCACCCTCCCTGAGCCTCCATGCGTACCCTGCACTTACCTGCATCCAAAACGGGCCATGTGGGGACTCCTGGGAGGGGTGGGTGGGCGGGGCCAGCCAGGAGTGGGGTTTGGGGGTTCTCCGAATTGCACAGAATCTTAGCTAGAGCACCCCATCCCTGGGTGGGGGGCTTTTGGGAACGCAATGGGTTTTATCTGCAGCATTTGATTTGATTATGTGCCATCAACTTGTTTTGAATCTTAATGACCACAGAGGTGGACCTTTTCCAGAATTGTTTGGTTCTTCAGGATTTCCAAAGATGGACCCATCACCACTGCTGGTCACCCTCTTTCTTTCACTTTTCCCATAATTATCAATTTCTCAACAACAACAACAAAAAAATGTACTCAAGGAAAGCTCTATAGACAATCCTGGGCTTGCAACCATTTGAATTTACAAGAGATCAGCCAAAAGCTACTTATAACCTGCTTCTGAAGTTGTAGTGTCTGTCCCCCTGATCATGTGACCACGCGTTTAGGACTTTTCGGCTCCTACCTTTGGCTGCACCTGCTTCTCCACCAGGATTCTGCCTTGGTGGGATTCTCCTCTAGCTTTTCTCCTCGGCTGACACGCCCCCGCTCATTTGCCCTGGCCAATGGGCCACGGCCCCTCCATCCCACACGCTTCAGCAACACGGCGTTGAATGGGCCATGCCGAAGCGTGTGGGACAGAAGGCCCGTGGCCCACTGGCCAGGGCAAATGAGCGGGGGAGTGTCAGCCGAGGAGAAAAGCTAGAGGAAAAGCGTGGCGGAAGCCTGGCGGAGAAGCAGGTGCAGCCAAGGGTAGAAGCTGAAAAGTCCCATTCCGGTGACCGCAGTTTGGATGCTCGGCAACTGACCCAAAACATCTTAAGTAAACCAAAAGATCCAGGAGCCCAAGAAGAAAAAACAGGAATTATCCACAATGCACAACATAAAGACTGTAAGAACCACTATGGACAGGAAGAAGGCTATTTATTTATTTTAGAAAATTTATATAGCCGCCTATCCGCTTACTCTAAGCGGCTTACAGATGATAAAAACACAATGTAGAAAAAATAAAAATAGTAAAAAATAAAATAATAATAAAATAATAAGCCCCCAGCCTAGACTAGCAGAGTGCATCCATGAATACCAACCTAGAGAACAGTGATGAAATCCAAATTTTTTTACTACCAGTTCTGTGGGCGTGGCTTGGTGGGTGTGGCAGGGGAAGGATACTGCAAAATCCCCATTCCCTCCCCACTCCTGGGGGAAGGATACTGCAGAATCTCCATTCCCTCCTCACTCTGGGGCCAGCCAGAGGTGGTATTTGCTGGTTCTCCGAACTGCTCAAAATCTCCGCTACCAGTTCGTCAGAACCTGCTGGATTTCACCCCTGCTAGAGAACCAGTTTGCTCTAGCGGTTAAGATACCAGGCTAGAAACCAGGACATTGGGAATTGTATTCCCGCCTTAGGTAGGGAAGCCAGCTGGGTGATTTTGGGCCAGTCACACTCTCTCAGCCCAACCCACCTTACGGGATTGTTGTTATGGGTAACATAGGAGGAGGAAAGAGTATTAGGAATGTTCTCTGCCTGGAGTTATTTATAAAAATAATAAAGGCAGGCTAAAAATAAACTAGCTGTCAGAACACACAATGAAAATTACTTAATCTCATAACGCTTGGACAGGCTCAACTATAGTTTCAACTAGGAAACTATGAGCACCCTTGACTGAGCTAAATCAAAAAAATTCTAGGGAATTCCTGGAATGCCTTTTCTGGCATTCAGAAAAATCAGTCATCACAGAGATAAACCACATCTAAACACTATTGAAAAAGAAACAATAAAAAGCTAAGAAATGAACAAAAATAGATAGATAGATAGATAGATAGATAGATATACAGATAGATAGATAGATAATAGGTGGGCTGCTGGGGGTTCACAGGGGTTCAGGAGAACCTCTAGCTAAGATTCTGTTCAGAGAACCCCCAAATCCCACTCCTGGCTGACCCCGCTCACCCCACCCTGCCCCTCCCAGGAGTCCCCACGTGGCCCATTTTGGATGTAGGTAAGTGCAGGGCGCTCATGGAGGGAGGGTGAAAAACGGACCTACCGAGCCTCCAGAGGGCCTCTGGACTTGGGGAGGCTGTTTTTGCCCTTCCGGAAGCTTGAGGAAAACCTCCGGAGCCTGGGGAGGGCAAAAACGCCCCCTTGCCCTGCCATGGTGCAGGAAGTTGACTAAGCCACAACCACCATGGCCACTCCCACCCAGCAACTGGGCAAAGAACCCCTTGCTAAAAATGTTAAAGCCCACCCCTGGATAGGTAGGTAGGTAGGTAGGTAGATATCTAGAACACATCCTTTCTAGCAGTCAACATCTAGATAAGCAAGGATTAACACCAGACAAACAATGAAGTAGAAAACAATGCTATTCAAGAAACTGCTAAGGAGAAAACTACAACCTCACAAATACTCGCAGGGCAAGCTACTGTAAATAAACAGAGAGCAAACCGCACACTCTGTTGCTTTTAACATTCCTAGTCATATACTGAAACATCTGCAAGCAAACAACCAAATTCAGAGAGCACCAAGGTCCCCTCAGTTCAACGCTGAGCTACAAATAACTCTCTTCTATTGGGACACATTTGAAATATCAGAAAGGTTCTTATACTGTACATCCTCAAATACCAATGTGTACTCAGAAAGCTCCCTAGGAACCCATTCCACCTTTTTAAAAAATAATTAAAATTAAATAGGAAACTGACATAGGGAAAATGAGATATGTTAGAGGCATTGATATGATCCCTGCAGTCAAGCCCCAGGCAGTCTGGCAAGATCAAGAAAGCAAGAAGTGCAGATCTCTATAAGGTCTCTTAATCTTGGTCTGGAAAAGGTTTTAAAAAAAAAGACATAGTTTATTTAAGGGCACAGGCTTCCATGAACTGCAAGTCACCTCATCCAACAAACCCACTGTTTGTTGAGATCTTGTGAGATAACCTGAGACTTTTTAATGTAAAACTCATGAATGAGTTTAATGAGTTCCGCAAACCCTTGATCAATTTTGATGTTTAAGCAGAATTCTGGGAGTTTCACACGCCTTCAAGTAGCCAAGATAACAGAATAACAGAGTTGGAAGGGACCTTGGAGGTCTTCTAGTCCAACCTCCTGGTTTAGCGGGAAACCCTATACCGTTTCAGATAAATTGTTGTCCAATCTCTTCTTAAAAACCTCCAGTGTTGGAGCACCCACAACTTCTGGAGGCAAATTATTCCACTGATTAATTGTTCTAACTGTTAGGAATGTTTACCTTAGTTCTAGGTTGTTTCTCTCCTTGATTAGTTTCCATCCATTGTTTCTTGTCCTGCTTTCAAGTGCTTTTGAAAATAGGTTGACGCCCTCTTCTTTATGTCACCCCTTTAAATATTGAAACACTGCTATCATATCACCCCTATTCTTTCTTTTCATTAAACTAGGCATACCCAAGGACGGTATTTTTGAAAAAATAAACATTGTTCCTCTCTGGTGTAAGGCAGAGGGGTTGAGCCTGGTGGAGCAGTGGACTAAAGCGCTGTTAAATAGCACTTAGCTGCCAGCTGCCTGCAATTACTGCAAGTTTGAATCTCACCAGGCTCAAGGTTGACTCAGCCTTCCATCCTTCCGAGGTAGGTAAAATGAGGACCCAGATTGTGGGGGCAATAAGCTGACTTTGTATAAAAAAGAACACCGCTTAGGGGGAGCCCTACTAAGCAGGTATATACAAAAGTATGAAGGCTATTGCTTAACGCATTGTAAGCAATAGCCTTACAATGGACGGCTCTGGAGAAGGACGGCATATAAATCGAACCAATAAATAAATAAAAATATCTGCTACACCTAATTCCTGCAACTGTTCTTTATAGATTTTAGCCTCCAATCCCCTAATCATCTTTGTTGCTCTTCTCTGCACTCTTTCTAGAGTCTCCACATCCTCTTTCAAGTCTCATTTTACAGTGGGGTTTTAACCTATCATAAGTGTTGATTATCTACCTCACAATGTAACCTACCTATGCATTAATAACTTGTCTTCAATAGAAGAGAGTATCTGTACCTCAGGGCTGAAATGTGAGGTTCTTGGTGCTCTCTGAGCTTGGGGATTTGCTGGTAGACATTTCCTTACTCAAGTACCATCATTTTATTTTATTATTTAGCTCAGGGGTCTGCAACCTTAAATACTCAAAGAGCCATTGGACTCGTTTCCCACAGAAAAGAAAACCCCGGGAGCCACAAAACCTGGGTGGGCGTGGCCAACTCAATGTCACTTACTTCCACCAGTCACATGACCCCCTAGCCATGCCTACCCAGCCGGTCATTAGGGCAGAGAACCAGCTGTTAAAAAATACCGGGAATCACAAAAGCCTTTTGACATCTCTCTCTTTCCCCTCCCTCCCTCTCTCCCACCCTCCTTCTCTCTCTGTATCTCTCTATGTCTATCTTTCTCCCCCTCTCTATATATATCTCTGTCTCTGCCCTGGCTGCTTCTCCATCCCCTGCCATCGCCCTTACCTTCTCAGTCCAGGCAAGGAGTGACTGGGAGGGGAAGGCGAGGGGCGGGTCCAGCCAGTGGTGAGATCACCTGACAGGGAGCCACAGCAGAAGATCCCAAGAGCTGCATGCGGCTCCAGAGCCACAGGTTGCTGACCCCTGATTTAGCTATTTAACATCACCAGTGTGCATAAGCATAAGCATACTTTATTGCGGTCATAGACCAAAAAAACCCAAAACATCCAAGACACATAGCTGGCACACGACCAGACTGAAGTGCAAAACGGCAACTAGATCAGTGGTGGAAACCACTCCGTCAAACTCACAGTTCATGTATTTTAAATTTTTAGCTCCAATCTATATGGACTATAGTCGATTAAAATTGTACCTAGGTAGAAAATACTGTATTGCAATTTGGCATCACCAGTGTGAACATCTCCTTCCTTCTCCTCCCTCAACTCATCCCAGTTTAAATCCTGCATCTGATGACGTGGCCTGCAGCCGATGAAAATGTACGCTGTTACAAAACCATTGCCAAGCATCCAAATTTTCCAAGTGGGCATATCTTTGCAATCAGTTGTGTTGTGAGTGCATTGTGGGAAAGTTAGAGATTGCCACATCTCAAAATGTCAGGTTTATTTATTTATTTATTTAGCATATGGCTGGTCACACACAGTATTAAAACACTTCATTTTTACAGATTAAAACTATAAAAACAATTTTAAAAAAAGCAACAAGAAAACCTAAAAGGAAAACAGAAATAACATTTCAGAATTTAATGTCGAGTTTGGAGATGCAGTCAGTAGCTGTTGTTGTTATGCAGAGGAAGTCCCTAGAATCTCCTGGATACCTTCTGTTAGAGCATTCCCCTCACTATATGTTGGATAGTCTGTCGAGGGCCCCCGCAATCACATTGTGCTGAAGGTGTCTCTCCCCATTTATACAAGGAGTTTGCACACACCCCATGAGTCGTTCTAATTCTGTTATATGTCACCCATATGTGTCGGGGTAGGTTAAATCCTGGAGGTATACTGTTAGGATTAATATGCTCAGAGATATCTTGGGGAATAGCTACTCCATGCTTCCATCCACTTTTGTGTGGTGTTCTGATGATCGGCCATCAACTTAAGCACTGTCAAGAGTGGTGGGTTTCTTGACTTTAATAGGCATCTTAAGAGATCAGGAATGTATCCACGAATGGGTAGAGAGAGGAATTTAACAGGATCTTACTATACTCCCAAATGAGAGCTTCTTGTCGTCGTAAGTGCGGGGGAAGTATGTGACTAAGAACTGGTAACCAGTAACTAGCTGTAGATTTTATGCACCCAGTAATTAGCCTCATCGTATGGTTAAGGTGAACATCAGTAAGTCCTCTATGTGAGCTGTTTTTCCATACAGGTGCACAGTATGTCAGGTGTGTCAGGTATGTCAAAATGTCAGGTGTGGCTCCAGTTCAGAAAACATGGTCTATTCCTGCTTTAAAAGAGCCGAGTTAGGAAGGATTTGCGTTTGTAAAAAGAGAAATAACACGTTTCCGTTTTGCTTGTGTTCTTAGCCTTTTCAGAAGCTTCCAGATTACACCCTGATCCCTGCGGCGTGCACAGAAGTAGCCAAACTTGGTGGGACTCTCACTTCCTGCTCTCTTCTCATCAACAAGAAGCTGGAGATCTAGTGCCTATAGATCCACACAAAAATACAGGTTCCCCCCAGTTCCTGGAGCGCCTTTCCTTGTTTTCTTTGTGTAGAGCAATGTAGCTCTTTTTCCCCATCCTCCCTCCACTTCCTTACGAAGCAGAGTGCCACCCTAATTCCCACGCCTGCTAATTAGGTCAGATTTAAATTTGTTATCTGTTTCTCTTTTAATTTACATTGGACCTTCTCTTCCCCACCAAGTCTTACCTCTCTTTACTTTTCTCTCTTTACCTTTTCTTACGTTACCCATAAGGGATGTGGTGGCTCAGAAGCTAAAACGCTGAGCTTGTCGATCGAAAGGTCGGCAGTTCAGCGGTTCGAATCCCTAGTGCCGCGTAACGGGGTGAGCTCCCGTTACTTGTCCCGGCTTCTGCCAACCTAGCAGTTTGAAAGCACGTTAAAAAAAAGGCAAGTAGAAAAATAGGGACCACCTTTGGTGGGAAGGTAACAGCGTTCCGTACATCTTTGGCGTTTAGTCATGCCGGTCACAGAGATGTCTTTGGACAGCGCTGGCTCTCTTTGGCTTTGAAACGGAGATTAGCACCGCCCCCTAGAGTCGGGAACGACTAGCACATATATGCGAGGGAAACTTTACCTTTACTTTTATGTTACCCTTTAGAAAGATTTTTTTACTCCGCCATAGATAGGGGTTTATATCTCTTGCTCCCAAAACTTAATAAAAGCCACATCAAGGAAGCTCGGCCTTTCAGCAATTCGTCAGTAACTCCTATTTTATAATAAGAGTTCTCAAATGTTCAACCCCACTTGGAGGTCTTAAGATTAACAGTGGTGCTTCCCCCCCCCCCCCCTTCTTCTTCTTCTTCTTTTTGGCTTTGTCAATGAGAGGATTTTGTGAGACAAGATTATTGCAATAGATACTGAGATATAGTTGTGGGCAGCCTTTTTTTTTTTTTTTTGGAAGATCCTTAGGAGCTTCCATTGTGAAGTCTGCATCCAAAATGGTGTCCAAAATAGGACCTTTATTTTTTTCTTCTTCTCTTTCTATAGCTTTATATTAGTTTTGGAGAACAGAGGTATTCTTGTAGCCAAGGTCTGCTTGCAATTGTTATTGCAAATGGTCTTTGACTGGCTTGGCAAATAGATCATCTTCCATTGTTAGAGAACTGGATAATTATAATACCACTGGTTATTATGGATTAGGAGGCATCCCTAACCAGTAATGGTGGAAACCTAACACTGCATATATCCTGGCAGAAGTCTTAGTGGTGGTAAAGGTCCACATGACCTTCAGGGCCTCTGAAATGTTCTCAGAAAACTTCACAAGTAGCAATAGAGGAGAATATCTGCAGCTCAGGGTTGAACTGAGGAATCCTTGGTGTTCTCTGAGCTTGGTTGTTTCTTGCAGACATTTCATTACCCGACTAGGTTACATCATCAGTTGGGTAATGAAACATCTGCAAGTAGACAACCAAGCTCAGAGAACACCAAGGACTCCACAACTTCGTAAATGGTATCTTATATCTCTGCTTAGCCTACTCTATACCACGGTGCTTTTAATTTCGGGTTTCTGAGAGTGTAGAGCTATTCTCCGCTGTTTTCCCAGCTCACAGCAGTTTCCTTCATGCCACTTCTGTGAAAACTCACAAAACGAAAGTCAACAACCGAGGAGACTTTTCCTTCAACAGCACCATGTTGTGTATTTGTGTAATGTGGATAAGGGGCATTTTTAGCAATGAGAACAGTTCTGCTGACTACCAGTTCTAGAGCCTAGATGATTCACTCACTGCCTCGTTTAACCCTCTGTGAAATCAGTTTTAAAAAAAAAGTAATAAATAAAAGACTGCCAACAACTCAATTTCTTAATGGGTCTCTCTTCTTTGGTTTCATTCTTGGATTTTGGTTCACCCTACCATCGTCCAATTGAAGAGCTTCCATTTTAACGGCATGCTTTTTTAAATACATGTCCACAAATGAGCCCAAAATTTCAGTTGCTAAGGAAGACATTTTGTTAAGTGGATTTTGTCCCCTTTTTTGACCTTTATTGCCGCAGGTGTTAACTGAATCACTGCAGTCATTAAGTTAGTTACATCGTTGTTAAGTAAATCTGGCTTCCCCGTTGACTTTGCTTGTCAGAAGGTTGCAAAATGTGATCACAGGACACTGCAACAGTCATAGGTACATGCCAGTTGCCAAGTGTCCGAATCTTGATCACATGACCATGGGGATGCTAAAATGGTAATTGTGAAAAATGGTTATTTTTTTCCAGCGCGGTTACTAAACAAATGATTGTAAATCAAGGACTATCTCAATAAGTTTTTTCCCCTGTTTTCTGTCTAATAAATCATGGTGTCCCCTAACAATTCAAAGTGCAAAATAAAAGGAGATGGATATTTGGGATTCAGATTTATTTTCCTTAACTGTGTGAGAAGTAATGGAATAGAGATGATAAGGGATGGTTCTCCAAAGCCAACAAGATATTTTCCACATGTGTCCATGCATGGCATCTAGCTGTGTTGTGAAACTTTCACATCAAATCCAGTGATGAAATCTAAAATTTGTTACTATCGGTTCTGTGGGCGTGGCTTGGTGGTGGTGGTAATGTGACTGGGTGGGCGTGGCCTTTTTTTAAAAAAACTTTTAAAACCATTTTTTCTACAACCTCTTTGGCAAAGAGGTTGTAAAAAAATGCTTTCAAAAGGCTCTGACAATCCCAGCTGAGTTGCCTGATCGGCAGAGACTTTTTTTCTTTTAAATGCTTCTGCCGATCAAGCAACTCAGCTTGGATTGTCAGAGGCATTTAAAAGAAAAAAGTCTTTGCTGATCAGGCAACTCAGCTTGGATCGTCAGAGGCATTTAAAAGAAAAAAAGGGTTTTTTTTCTTTTAAAAGCCTTTGATGATCCCAGCTTAGCCGCACAATCATCAGAGGCTTTTTTTGTTACTTTTAAAAGCATTTTTTCGGCCGAAGAGGTTGTAGAAAAAATGCTTTTAAAAGTAAAAAAAAAAAAGCCTCTGATGATTGTGTGGCTCAGCTGGGCATGGGGGGTGGGAGGGCAGGGATCTTTGCTACCGGTTCTCCGAACCACCCGCCTCCATTGCTACCGGATCGGGCGATCCAGTCCGAACCGGGAGCATTTCACCCCTGCATCAAATGGAATATGGTGTATCACAATGTGTTTGTGTCTTGCTAGATGTCTGCTATTTCTTCATTCCTGCAGTAAGCAAGAAAAGCAAAATAAAACCAGAACGTACATTGACTCCTTAGCAAGGCATAATATGTACCTGATAGTTCCTGCTTGGTTTTGTGAATTGCAATCACTACGAGGCCCATCCTGTGTTTATTTCAAACTGTCCAACTCAATCAATTGAACGTGATTCTCGGCCTCGTACAACATAAATTAAACATACAGCCAAAAATAAATAAATAAATAAACTACACATTCTTGAAAGAAAACACAAAAATGTGCAAAAATGGCAAGCTGAACGGAATAGATTAAATTAACAAACAATAGGGGACTCCATTCACCAAGACTAGGTGTGCCCAACCTTGGGGACTTTAAGACTTGTGAACTTCCATTCTCAGAATTCCCCAGGGAATTCTGAGAATTGGAAGTCCAGAATTCATACAGTTACCAAGGTTGGACATTCCCACCCTAGGCATTCATCTCCATTCAGATCTGGGGAAACACCATTCTAAAGGAGACAGAGTCAGGGCCCGTCAGATGTCTGGGGGAAGATCATTCCAGTGAGCAAGACAGCCAGTAAAATGTGATGCTACTTAAGTTCTATCAAGTGACAACTTAATGAGTGGGAGTGGGAGTACCCGGGGTTGGGCAATGTTCTTGGGGGAAGGCAGATCTGCGAATACCCCAAGTTCTATGCCACGTATGGCTTTAAAGGTGATATCCAGCATCTTGAATTGTACTTGGAAGGTTATTAGGAGATAGTGCAGATCACAGAGTAACAAAATAGACCAGGATTGTCAAACTCAATGTCCGTGGACTGGATTAGGCCTGCAGGGTGCTTAAATCTGGCCCATGGTGCCGGCCTGGAAATCGTAAAGGACTGGCCCGCAGTGTCTATGGCAGCCAGAATGGGGTACGGGGCTGTGGGTAGGTTTCAAAATTTGGGGCACGGGGCTGTGGTGCACGGGGCTATGGGGCACGGGGCTGTGGTGGGTTTCAAAATTTTTCACTACCGGTTCTGTGGGTGTGGCTTGGTGGGCATGACTTGGTGGGCGTGGCAGGGGAAGGATACTGTAAAATCTCCATTCCCTCCACAATCCAGGGGAAGGTTACTGCAAAATCCCCATTTCCTCCAGATCACCTGGGACTTGGGAGGCAGAGAATAGATAGGGCCAGTCAGAATCTTTACTACCGGCTCTCCGAAACACTCAAAATTTCCACTACCGGTTCTCCAGAACTGGTCAGAACCTGCTGAAACCCTCCTCTGGCATGGGGGCCCCTCATGTGGCCCCCTGCACCCCATTTTGGCCAGCAGGGTGTTGCAGGAGGCTATCCAGGCTGAAAACAGGGCGTGGGGAGGGGCTCACGTGGCCCCTTCGCAGCCCAGTTTGGCCGGCAAAGTGCTGCAGGAGGCGTCTATCCCATTCCCCCCCTTCCCTACCCCCTGGCCGGCCCGCAGAGAACTACAGTTTGACACCCCTGAAACAGACCAATTTGGTCTAGTGGTTAAGTCACCAGGCTAGAAATCGGGAGACTGGGAGTTCTAGTCCTGCCTTACCCATGAACATCGTTTGGCTGACCCTGCGCCAGTCACTCAAATCTCTCGGCTCACCTCACCTCACAGGATTGCTGTGGGAAAAATAAGAGGAGGAAGGTGTGTTCACCATCTCGAGTTATTCGTAAAAATAATAAAGGTGGGATAAAAATAAATAAATACATAAAATGTCACATGAGCATAGCAAATCGCGCCATCCTGCTGGATTCTGGATCAGCTGAAGTACTGGATAGCCCTCAAGACCAGCCCCACGGACGGCGTGTTACAAGAATCCAATTGTTACAACTCCCTTACTTCCGTTTTGAACACTTGCCAGGGTCTTCCTCAAAATATTAGCTGGAAAATAGCTTTGGGAGCCATTTGCCCTGTGAAACGGTATATAATAGGGAATTTTCAGAGTTGATATATGCAACGAGCCAATGATCCGAATTGAGAGAATGTATGCACGAGGAAGGCTTAATGAGGAAGTGCTGTATGACTTGAAAGTAAGTAAAATAGGAATGGAAACAGAAATATGGGGGGGATTTCTTCTTGTAAGGTTTCCTTTTCAGTTGAGGGTTATTTT
Source organism: Ptyas mucosa (assembly GCA_012654045.1). Taxonomy (NCBI): domain Eukaryota; kingdom Metazoa; phylum Chordata; class Lepidosauria; order Squamata; family Colubridae; genus Ptyas; species Ptyas mucosa. Next base: position 1,846,268 of record WNWU01000158.1, read on the forward strand.
AAGATTCAAGTTCACCTTCCATTCAAGTTAAGAATATATGGTATCGAATATTTATTGCCAAACTTGGCTTTTCGTTTACTTCTTTTTTTGTACTGGGTGGGAAGGAAGAACAAAGTTCTCACTTTGTAAACATGAGAGGAAAATTTCAAGTGGGTGAAGACATTAAAATTTCCATCCTTGGGCAGTAGTCAAGTGATCCAATACTGTAAGTGTTCTGTCCCCTCCCACAAGTGGCCTTGCAGAGGCTCAAATAGCCCGGCAGTAACAAACGCAGGCTAGAGAGACTGAAGCTGGCCCTTTAATAAATCGTTCTCTTCCAAAGCGTATATCAGTCCAACAGTTACTGAGCAATGTTCCAAAGGTCTTGGCAGACAGCCAGCAGGCTAATGCAGGAATGCAGACTCTTGTCAAAAACTCCAAACTAACAGTTGTAACACCACTGCATCCAAAACGCCAACAAATTGTTCACCACGCCTTTCCAGCCCAGTCACACCCCTTTTATACTTTGTAGGGTGTGGCCTTACGTCTCCTGACCACACCTCTTAGGTCGTGGCAATAGCTGTTCTCTAGACGTCTCCTACGTCTCTCTCTTGCATCCAATAGGGGCTCCCCCTCGTCGTTACTGGCCTCTGTTTCCTCCTCAATTTGGCTGGGGTCCATAGGCACGTCAGCAACTGTCAGTTCTTGTTGACTCACCAGTGAAGACGGCCCCTCCGGCACATAGCTTGTGACAGCTTCTTCCTCCTTCTCCATATCATCCTCCAAATCAGCATGCGAAGATAAATCAGCCTCCGGGGCCAGGGTCACAACAATAAGAAGGGTTAATCCAATTTGTGTTTTTTCTTGGAATATCTCCATTGCTACAGCCATTTTCTTTTAGATTTAGAAAGGGGAAAACAAACTCCCTACACCAGGGGTGGGCAACTGTGACCCTTTTATAACCTGTGGACTTCAACTCCCAGAATTCCTGAGATAGTTTGGCCAACTGCCAGTTCATTTCCAAGTACAATTAGTCCTCAACTTACAATGGTTCATTTAACGACTGTTCAAAGTTACAACGGCACTGAAAAAAGTGACTTATGACTGTTAATTTACACAATATGACCATTGCAGCATCCCCGTGGTCACCCGATCAAAATTCAGAAGTTTTGGCAACTGGTTCATATTTATGACGTTTGCTGTGCCCCAGGATCATGTGATCGACTTTTGCAAACAAAGTCAATGGGAAAGCCAGATTCAGTTAAAAACTTTGATACTAACTTAACAACTGCAGTGATTCACTTAACAACTGTGGCAAGAAAAGTTTGTTAAATGGGACAAGATTCACTTAACAGCTTTCTCGCTTAGCAACATAAATTTTGGGCTCCATTGTGGTCGAGAACTATCTGTAAAAAGGTAAAGGTTTCCCTGTCCAGTCATATCCATCTCTACGGGTTAATGTCAGGGTTCCAAGTAACACCCCCAGTGAAAGAAAACTCCCAGGCTTGAGTTTCCTCAAAGTTACATTTTATTAGAGATGTCATATTGGCACATCTGGGAAAACCCGAATCTGAAAGCTTCCAGGTTTTCCCCACCCAAAGCAAAGTTCAACACCCTGCCCAACACCCACATGTCCATCACATGGTCCAATCCAAATACCGTGCTGAGTGGAGACGCCTGCCAGTTCCAAACCTTCAGGTGCAGGGCAAGATGTCCTTGATCTTCTGAGAAAGGAATGTTATTATGATTATATATCACCCTGCCTCCATACAATCCCCCCTCCCAGTTTCCCACAGTAGTAAATGTGGCAGGCCTGAAGATGCAACTAAAAAGATGGCTTCCAGGCCTGACATGGTGCTCATTTTCGTTTTTTGGCCGAGGGAGCCAGCATTGTCAGAAGAAAATTTCCGTGGTCATGTGGCCAGCATGGCTATGCACCAAACAGACATGGAACTCTCTTACCTTCCCACCAAAGTGGTACCTGTTAATCTACTTGCATTTGCATCAGTGGTGGGTTTCAAAAATTTTTACTACGGGTTCTGTGGGTGTGGCTTGGTGGGCGTGGCATGGCTTGGTGGGCGTGGCAGATGGATACTGTAAAGTCTCCATTCCCACCCCACTCCAGGGAAAGATTATTGCAAAATCCCCATTTCCTCCCGATCAGCTGGGACTCAGGAGGCAGAGAAAAGATGGGGGCGGAGCCAGTCAGAGGTGGTATTTACCGGTTCTCCGAACTACTCAAAATTTCCACTACCGGTTCCCCAGAACTTGCATGCTCTCATATTTATAGTATTTTCATGTGAAATACGGTAAAGCAAACAGATTTTTAACCCTTAAATTACTACAACTTATGTCTGAATCTTCGAGACCTGCCTTAATTGTCCCTTCGCCATTGAACTGTCTCACAACAGCATGGGTTCAGCTGTCTCCAAAGCCACCCCAGGTCTTCAGAACATGGTTTCCATTGTAGAGCAGAATCTGATTTGCTGGGTTTAAAAAGCTGAAGCAATCTTTTTAATGGTTGCATCAAGACTCTGCTGGTTAGCACATGAAGAATGCGAACAAAAATAACCAATGAGAAAAATAATATAATAAACAGGTAGTCCTCAACTTTACAACAGTTCATTTAGTGACCATTCGAAGTTATAACAGCACTGAAAAAAGTGGTTTAAGATGGTTTTCCACGCTTACAACCGTTGCAGTATCCCCATGGTCATGTGATAAAAATTCAGAGGCTTGGCAACTGACTTATATTTATGACGGTTGCAGTATCCCTTTTGTAAACTGACAAGCCAAGTCAATGGGGAAGCTAGATTCACTTAACACCCATTGTCAGGGTTGGAAGTAACAGACCCAAAGCAATCAAAAACCTGAGGCCTAGAGTTTCCTCAAAGTAAGAATGTATTAGAAATGTCGTATTAGCACAGCTGGTGAAAACCCGACTCTGAAGGACCAGAGATTTTCCCCACCCAAATCAAAACCCAAAGTTCTTTCTCCCCAGGTCACACATCCATCACATAGTCCAATCAGGTCACAGTCCCAACTCCAGCTGCCTTTTATCCATGCCTCTCCAACACCTGGTCAAGTGTCCTTCGCTCCCACAGGAAAGAATGTTATTTTGGCTACACATCCCCCACCTATCTCTATGTCCCCTCTCACGTTCCCACAACTCCAACCGGCCTCCCAAAATGGCTTCAGGACTGACACCCATGTTACTGACTTAACACCTGCAGTGATTCACTTAACAACGGTGGCAAGAAAGGTTGTAAAATGGGACAAAGTTCACATAACAAATGTCTCACTTAACATAAATTTTGGGCTCAATTGTGGTTATAATTTGAGGACTACCTGTAATAACAAAAAATAATAAAAACAAAACAACACATAATAAGAAATAAGACAAATATATTTAATGGTCAACAAAACATCAATAGGTCCAAGTATTCCAGCAAGGATGTGAAGAGATAATAGTTTTACCTTTCCAAACATTAGAAATGGGTTTGTAGCCAAAAACCTTAGGTTGATATCTCCTTTTCACTCTTGACAGAATATTTTGGATTCTGCATAATCATCCCATTGTGGTATGCAGAGCTTAGAATAAATTAATGGATTCAAAATTGCATTAGGAGCACAGACTTTAGGGAGTCCTTCAACCTCTGGGCTGTTGAATGGGTGATAGGGAAGGGGTTGAGTCAGCTCCACAAAGTTTCCTCAATTGTAGCCTTACTGAGTAGAGATTGGAAAAATAAATGCAGCAGTGTTACACTTTCTTTTGACAGGTATTCTGGAACCTTCCATCATACTGGAGCAACTGGGGTTGGTAGTTTGGTCTCCACATCTGAGATGAAGGTTGCCCAATAGTTTAAGCCTTTGTGTCAATTACAGCTTGAATGGCTAACGTGTCATTATGGATGTAGCCAGCCCCTGGTTCGTAGAGTGAGTTCAAGAGATGGAATTCAGGGAGGCCGCTGGCCAGGTTGGCTTCACTGATGGGCCGCTGGAATGAAGACGAGGACTCCAAGGAACGGAAGGCGGTGGAAACGTGATGGTTGTTGACTTGATCCAACAAAGTGAAGGTCACCTAAATTTTAAAGAAGGGAGAAATTATATGCACTGTATTTTGCATATTATATTATATGCATCAAGTTACGTGCACTAAACGAGATAGTGTTGGTCTGGGGACATGTATATCCTCGTCTGTAGGCCAGATTACTTTCTGGGTCTTTCAAGACCATGAATTGAAACCTGGACTAGGTTAAGGGTGTTGGAAGAAATTTCCCTGGTTAGTTCCCAGTTGGGACATACCACAGACGCGGATACAGAAGCCAGCTACCAGAAAGTGGAATTCTTTTAATATAGGAAGGCAAGAAGCAAAAAGCGACACAGCTCCAGCGTTCCTGGCTTGCAAGCTGAGTGGCATAATAAATTTACGGATTTTTATACCCATTTTCCTTTTGAAGTTTGTGTAGTTTGATGAGCATTTGTGTGTACCTTTAGTTAAGGTGATTGCTCTGAGTTCTGTCTTCCTGCCTTAATGGGTTAATCCTGTTCCTGGGGCTTTATCTTTCCTATCCTGGGGGTTAATTCTGCCAGGAAAGAGGAAAAGGGGAATTCCAGGTGAGTTATTTTTAGTTGGTTTAAGTACTTTCAGGATCTGCCTCATAATCCAGTTTTTTTGTGATTCCTAGTACTAGCCTTTGGGCAGTAGCCCAGACTTTTAGTTTACTTTGTTATTTCTAGTAACAAGTGTTAATGGGTTTTGGCAGCATGCCCAGACTTTTAGTCAGCTCGGGCTGGGACTTTCATTGTAGGCTTTCTTAAAGGGAAAGTGCCGGTTTGAGTCTCTTGGCACTGTTTTCTGGGATTTCTGGTGCTGTGAAGTTTCTGGCACTGTCCTTTTTTTGGGGGTGCACTTCCCACAGGGGGTAAAGAATGTGAGGTATGATTTTAGGGGAGGAGGTCCAGCTCTAGAACCCAGCATTTCAGGGTGCCTGAGGGCTCAACTCTCTTCCTTCTCCCACATAACACTTATTACATAAAGCTACCAGCTGAGGTCCCAAAGGTGCTTTTTCAGGAGGCAACAGTACTGGGTTCCACTTACCTTTGCTATCGGTTCGGAACTGGGAGCGTGCGCATGTGTGCGCTTGCTTCATTCGCGCACACGGTTATGCACGTGCGCAGAACATTCTGTGCATGCACAGAGTGTCCGTGATGACATCCGAACTGGGGCGAACCGGTAGAAACCCACCACTGGGAGGCAACTGGACTTCCTTGTTTTTCTTTTGAAGACATTTCGCTTCTCATCCAAGAAGCTTCTTCAGCTCTGACAGGATGGTGGGGAATATTCTGTCAGAACTGAAGACGCTGCTTGGATGAGAAGCAAAATGTCTTCAAAAGAAAAAACAAGAAAGTCCAGTTGCTTCCTGAAAAAGCACCTTTGGAGACAACCATGACCTGGATGACTGAGAAGACTGAAGACTGGGGCACTCTCCTCCCTCATAGCCAGCTCAATCTGCGTTGATCTCGCCTTCTCTCTTCCCTTCTTGTTCTAGGATCAGGAGGGTCCTTGCTCTTCACCTGAGCTCTGTCTCTCCTGCTCCTCCCTGTCTGCAGGCCTTACTAATTCAGAAAAGCCTCGCCTGGACTGACAGTGCCCTTCCCCAGTTTCCTCCAAGGCCAACGGAGCCGCCCTGTCAGCTCTTGTTCCAGCTCATCTTGCCCCACAGATTCAGACTCCGAGGGCGGGGGAGCATGACATGTGACCATGGGGATGCTGCAATGGTTCTCAGTGTGAAAAATGATCATAAGTCAGTTTTCTTGGTGTCATTGTAACTTCAAGTGGTCCCTAAATGAACTATTATAAAGTCAAGGAGTCTACATCCCTGTCTTGGCTCCTTAAGTGATGCTATCAGGATTTGTTCCCAGTGCTTAGAGCTAGTGGTGGGCTTCAAAACTTTTTACTACTGGTTCTGTGGGCATGGCTTGGTGGGCATGGCTTGGTGGGCATGGCAGGGGAAGGATACTGCAAAATCTCCATTCCCACCCCACTCCAGGGGAAGGATACTGTAAAGTCTCCATTCCCACCCCACTCCAGGGGAAGGATACTGTCAAGTCTCCATTCCCACCCCACTCCAGGGGAAGGTTACTGTAAAGTCTCCATTCCCACTCCACTCCAGGGGAAGGGAAGGATACTGTAAAATCTCCATTCCTCCCCACTCCACTAACCTGCTTTCCAGGTCCATTCTTCTGTGCAGGGCAACAAAAGAAGACCCAGATGATCAGCTGGGATTCGGGAGGCAGAGAATAGATGGGGGCGGGGCCAGCCAGAGATGGTATTTGCTGGTTCTCCAAACTACTCAAATTTTCCGCTACCGGTTTGCCAGAACCGGTCAGAACCTGCTGAATACCACCTCTGCTTAGAGCTATGGAGGACTGGATGTAAATCTAATTCTAGCAAGGCAGAGTGGCTGTGGACTTTAGCACCTGATTGGGATGGCACTCCCCCAAAGAGTTGGTATGCAATGTCTCCTTACCACAAGTTCAGAAGCTCCATCATACCTTATGTTGGAAAGGCCATTTCAGCTGGAAATCGTATTCTCCTTTCATCACAACCAGGAAGAGCGAAAGGTGAGTTCCAGTACCGGTCCCATCTCCGTTCAGGAAAAGCTTCAGACAGAGCTTATAGCCGTAGCGGTTGGTATAAAATGCTGGAGGAGCATGAAGGAGAGAAAAACACGAGATGCTAAGAGCAGCAAGAACAATAATGCCGACTGGTCTCTTTCGATAAACTCTATGGCAGGATAAACTTTCTGATGGAAATTGGAATCTTCAGGGTTAATTTTTGTGGGCACCTTCACAAGAAGGGTTTGTCTGCTCATAAAAATGGCAGCTGGGACAACATACCATTTTGACCATGGACAAAACATGGGACAATTTTGGCCATGGACAAAACTGAAGGCTCTACTATTCCAGGGGATACTTTGTGGGCCCCAAATGTAATTCTGCAAATAAATACAATAATAGGAGCTAGTGCTTTTGCTTCCCAGCGCCTGTCTTCCTTCCTTCCTTCCTTCCTTCCTTCCTTCCTTCCTTCCTTCCTTCCTTCCTTCCTTCCTTCTTTCCTTCCTTCCTTCCTCCTTCCTTCCTTCCTATCTCTTTTTCCTTCTTTCCTTTCTCTCTTTTCCTTCCTTCCATCCCTTCT
>WNWU01000158.1:1891048-1908073 GCA_012654045.1 Ptyas mucosa
AGAAGAGAAGAGAAGAGAAGAGAAGAGAAGAGAAGAGAAGAGAAGAGAAGAGAAGAGAACAGGGTAGGGTAGGGTAGAGTAGAGTAGAGTAGAGTAGAGTAGAGTAGAGTAGAGAAGAACATAATTGGAATGAATGGAATGGAATGGAATTCTTTATTGGACAACTGTGATTGGACACACAAGGAATTTGTCTCTGGTGCATAATATTGTTTCAGGTTTGAACTGAACGGGAATCTTTGTGAGTGGGTGAGCTCCTCAACATAAGCAGAGGGCTAAGAGAATACTGAGAAATGAAATTGCAGAATGCTCCACTGAAAAACAAAAACAAAATGTTTATAATCTAGACATTTTTCATCTAGGCAAGTGTTTTTTAAAGTGCGGTCTGAGAATCCCTGGATGTCCCACAAGACCTTCTTAGAGGTCCACAAAATCAAAATTATTTGTCAGGTATTGAAGATACTTGCAAAAAATTAAATCAATGTCATGCATTATTATCAATACAGGGTTTTCTTCCTGAAGTATTTTATTTATGTTAATATCTAATGAGTTTAATATTGCTTCTTACATAATTCAATAAATATTCTAGAAATGCATCAATTTTAATTTTTAATACGCTAACATGGTTAAATATATTCCATACAAGCAAAAAGCTCTTTCGGGACTCATAATTTTTAAAAGTGGGAAGAGGTCTTAAAAAACTTTTAAGAAACACTGATAGAGTGTTATGGGCTTAGCAGTATTACCAGTCAGTAGTGATTACTGTTGAAATAAAAAAAACTATATTTATTAGTTTTTATTACTATATTATAGAGACTCTAGAAAGAATGCAGAGAAGAGCAACAAAGATGATTAGGGGACTGGAGGCTAAAACATATGACGAACAGTTGCAGGAACTGGGTATGTCTAGTTTAATGAAAAGAAGGACCAGGGGAGACTTGGTAGCAGTGTTCCCATAACTCAGGAGCTGCCACAAAGAAGGGGAAGTCAAGCTATTCTCCAAAGCACCTGAGGGCAAGACAAGAGGCAATGGGTGGAAACTAATCAAGGAGAGAAGCAACCTAGAACTAAGGAGAAATTTCCTGACAGTTAGAACAATTAATCGGTGCAACAACTTGCCTCCAGAAGTTGTGAATGCTCCAACACTGGAAGTTTTAAAGAAGATGTTGGATAACCATTTGTCTGAAGTGGTGTAGGATTTCCTGCCTAAGCAGGGGGTTGGATTAGAAGACCTGCAAGGTTCCTTCCATCTCTGTTATTCTATATTCTATATTATGAAATACATGAGGACAGAAATGCCTGACTTGACCAAACCAGTCCTTAATCAGAGAGATTCAGGATGATGGCAGCTGACTCAAATCTCTCATGCTAAAGGCGAAGTTCAAGCTGAGTTTTTATTCTTTGTGTGTTCTTTTAAAACCTGTTTCATAATATTAGTAAAACCCTGAAGTATTCATAAAAGTAACTTCCCTCCTCCCCCACAGCAATGTAAAGTAAGTTGCATCATTACTGTGACTCTTGGTATCTTCTCATTTTAAAATCCATTTGCAACACGGATTCTCCAGAGGAGTTGAAACTATAATATCTAAATTAGTGTTTCTCAAACTCGGCAACTTTAAGATGTGTGGACTTCAACTCCCAGAATTCCCCAGCCAGCCATGCTGAATTGAAGTCCACACATCTTAAAGGTTGTTAGTCTGAGAAACACTGATCTCAAGTTTCCAGAAAGCAGATGCTCTCTGGGAAGTTGAGTTTTGAAAGGTTCGATGCTGCAATGAATGGTGAGGTTGAGCAATGGCTTGGGTTCAATTCTAAATAACACTTCAAGTGAATTCTAAATAACGCTCCCAAGTGCATAGAATTATGTTGTATGATTTGATGTAGCAAGATTTATAGCATTACAATACATGGAAAATGTAGAGCCAAGGTGGCGCAGAGCCGAGGTGGTGCAGTGGTTAGAGTGCAGTACAGCAGCCTACTTCTGCTGATCACCAGCTGCCAGCAGTTTGGCAGATCGAATCTCACCAGGCTCAAGGTTGACTCAGCCTTCCATCCTTCCAAGATGGGTAAAATGAGGATCCAGATTGTTGGGGGCAAATATGCTGACTCTGTAAACCGCTTAGAGAGGGCTGTAAAAGCACCATGAAATGGTATATAAGCCTGAGTGCTATTGCTAAGTGCTATTGGTGCTTGGTGGCACAGCAGACTAAAGTGCTGTTAAAGTAGCACTTAACTGCCTGCAATTAGTGCGAGTTCAAATCTCACCAGGCTCAAGGTTGACTCAGCATTCCATCCTTCTGAGGTAGGTAAAATGAGGACCCGGATTGTGGGGGCAATAAGCTGACTTTGTATGTAAAAGAACATCGTTTAGGAGGGGCCAAAAGCCCTACTAAGCAGGTATATACAAAAGTATGAAGGCTTTTGCTTAACGCATTGTAAGCCACCATGAGTCTCTGGAGGAGGGCGGCATATAAATCGAACCAATAAATAAATATTGCTATAGGGAGGGGTGGATAAATTTTGAAGGTAAGTTGTCCCGCGAGTGGAGACCATCACGGAAAGAGTTTAAGCAGAGGGATCCTGAAGATGACATTCTTTTAAGTTTGGGGTCAACCAAACCAGGATTTCCAGGCTGAGAGATTCAACCTGGCAAGGACATAGATATCCTGATCCTGAAATGGTATGTAGGAAAGGCCTTGAGAGACAGGATAAAATGATGTTGCCTAGGCAACAGTTAGATAAGAGATAGCATAGGCTGCAGCTGCATAGTGGGTGGGTCAAAAGGCTGAAAAGGGGCCTTTCCTATTTTGGGGGGCTGTAAAGGAGATTGGGGGGGGGTGATAGCCAACTCTGACCCTAAATTCTTCCTCAGTTTACTTTTTCCAATAAGCAACCAAGCCGGAAGTTCATTCAAAAGCAATTTATTATAGGACTCTGATAAAATGGGATCGCCCTATGAAAAGGGGGAACCCCGAGACCTATCTTACATTCCCTTTTATAGATAAGACATTAAAGAAAATGCAAGAGAAAAGGTCAGTTACACATAGTCAAACATGTTACATATTTGCAACCCATCATTCCTCACATGTTCATTAAAATGAAGTGAGATGACAGAAGGGGGTATAAATTTCAGGATGTTAATAAGCAAAAAGGTTGTCTGGAGTTCACGAGACAAACCAGATGCCAATTAGTCAACAAACTCTCTCTCTTATCAGGAGATATTATCCAGACAAGCTATCAATCAATTCATACATCAATAGCAGAGGTGGTGTTCAGCTGGTTCAGACCAGTTCAGGCGAACCAGTAACGGCAATTTTAATTGGTTCGCCGAAACGGTAAATACTACTTCTGGCTGGCCCTGGCCCACCTGCCTGACCCCACCTGCCCGCCGGAGCAGAGCAGCAGGCAATGGAGTGCCCATGCACAGCCAGTGCGAAGAACAGGGTGGCAACAGCGGCGACGGGACTGACTGAAGCTCTTTTTCAGCATGTTGGAGAAGCGGAGGCCGGTAATTTTCGGCACAAGAAGCCTGCAGCCAGCCGCCGCTGCAGGCTCAGTTCCATCTGGCAAAGAGGTGGCTGGGAGGCTTCTCGCACCGAAAAAAAGATGCAGTGGCTGCAGGCATCTTGCAACAAGGGGGGAGTGTGTAAGCAAATGCGCGTTGGCGGGGAGTCCAGTGGTGATAGCTCACCACTGCAGCCAGCTGCAGGAGAAAGGTAAGGTTGTGGGACGTGGTCATGGGGGAGGAAGCAGAGAGATTGAATAAGGGCTGGGGCCTCTGAAGGAGGGGAAATGGGGCGATTCGTGGCAAAGGGAGAGCAGGCGGCACGCAGGAGGCCTTTGACAGATTCTGAGTTTAGCCACCTCAGACCCTGGGTAGAAAATAGGTAGAAAGACTGCAATAGCTGTAAGTTCAAATTTTTTTCTTATCAAGTTTTGTGGGCGTGGCTTGGTGGGGGTCATGTGACTGAGTGAGCATGGCCAACACGATGTCACTCACAGCAAGATACCACCCCACCAAGCCATGCCCACCAAGCCACGCCCACAGAACTCGATAAGAAAAAAAATTGAATCCCACCACTGATCAGTAGGATAAAAATTACTCCTCCATTCCAGTCTAAAATGGCCCAATAAACTCTTATCACCATTTTCAAGTGGATGTCTCTCTTTTCTCAAAGAGAGAAAAATAAGTCAAGTTAAAATACAAAGTAATTATGTTAGTGAAGAATATTACAAAATCCATGTCATGTCCATACCCCATCCCATTCCCTGGGCAGAGATTGGCACTGTCAGACTTGCAAGATTCAGCTTTACAATAAAGCAGAATTAGCTCATCTAAATCGTGTTTTCAATCTGTTGCACCTCCTAAGCTTACCTAATCACAGGGGTCTCTAAAGGAGATAACCCAGAAGCTGACTTGCAGGAATAAGAATGTTCTAAAAAATTGGGGATAACGTGAAATTGAGAGAAAAGATCTTCCTGATGATTGCCAGGTGCCTTGAAGGGTCCCACCCACAGAGAAGCTGCCCTTCTGTTCCCTTCTCATTTTTCATGCTTGTTGACAACATTTGTGGTTTCTCTTTCCCCTCCAGCTTCCCCAGTTCCTCATTACAACTGCTCAAAGCTTGTGTCTATTCCAGCCTTTCCTACCAATGAAGCCCTTTCTCTTCTTAATTCCAGCCGCCGTGGCTGCTCTCACCCTGGCAGGGACAACTGTGCAGCCTCTCCAAGGTAAGGTTTCGTTCCTTGGGGAAGCCCTCTTCAGCCCAGCCCAGTCCAGGTTGAAGGTAGCTTCAGGCTGTTATAGCTGGGTGGCATTACAGGTGCTGGGTCCCCCTGGGGACCGTATTTTAATTTGGAATATTAAAGATGAGCCAGTTTTTTTTTTAAAAGTTTTTATTGGTTAAAAATATACAATATTATAGTTTACAATATGTTGAATTTTCAATATCTTTATATAAAGATATTTCAATTATTATTTTCTTTTTTAAGTTCTCACACAACAGACATTATTATCTTAAGTCGAAACAAACAACCAGGTTATATAAAAATTATATAAACAAAAAAAGTATTATACAAAATACGATAAAAGAAGAGAGAGAAAGAAAAATGTCAATTAAAAAAAACATTAAACAATAGATTCCCCTCCTTTCTTCATTTCCTAGTTCTGGCTCTTAAAACCATGGTCTGGCCTCCCCCCTCCTCCCGGTCCGCCACAGCTCCGTCCGCCCCCGCTCCTTGATCATCTAATACTTCCCCCTCTTCGGCTCCTGTATCTTCTCCACCTAGGAAGGATTTATGTTGGTCAAAAAAAGGCTTAGCTTCCGTTACATTATTAATTTTCTTCTTAGTGTCCTCCCAAAAAATCATCAAGCCCTCCGGAATCAACCACCTAAAACCTACTCCCTTAAGGTACAGCTTATTTGATAAAAAATAATATTTTCTTCTTGATTCTCGTACCTGTCTGGGAATCTGCTTCAGGATGGTGATCTCCTTGCCCCTGTACACCAGCGCCCCCAGTCTTTGTTTTCTCAATATCTCATCTCTCAGTTCCCTTCTCACAAATTTAATATGAATCTCTCTTGGTAAATTATGTAAAATTGCAAATTGTGAGTTTACTCTATACACCAAGTCCACATCCCTTCCAATAGACTCCAAATCTCTTTCTAAAAATTCACCCAACATTTTAATCATCACTTCTCTCAAATTTTCCTGGTCAAGTTGTTCCACGTTTTAGAACCTGAGAAAATAAGACATCTTATCCAATTGTAAAGTTAACATTGCATTTCCTCTCCCATCCTCCACCTTCTGGAGTGCCCGTACCTCCCCCTCCAGACCCCCCATCTTCTTCTTGTTTTGCTCTGCCAGCTGTTGAACATCATTTAAATCTTTTTTCATAAGTGTCATTTCAGATTTAATTTCAGATAATCCTTTTTGCACGTCATCTAACTTGTCCAACTTCTGATCCAATTTCGCCAGTCTTTCCAAATTTTTTTCCATATCAGCTGCTGCTGATTTATGGCCCTTAGCCATCTTACATCAATAGCAGATGAGAAATCAAAAAGCAAACCTCCAGAGAAGAAAGAGGGATTAACAGTCAGAGTAGTTTTTCAAATATCCACCAGTGGGCGCTCACAGGAGCAACGAGCCCAAAGTATAGAGTAGGTCAAACAGGAAGCCAGAGGAGAATGTTGTCTTCAATCATAAATAAAGAAGCAGGAAGTCAGACTACCGCCATTGCTCACTGGGAAGAGAGGCCACCAGACCTCTCCAACAAACTCTGCCACAGCCATCCTCCAAGGAAAAGTCAGCAAAGTAAGGGGTTTCACTCCATCTCCTTCCCCCTAGTTCTCTGCCACGGCACCTTTCCAGCTACAAGGGGGGGGGAACTCCAACCCCCCCTCTCACCTCCAGGATGCCTGCTCCACTCTCCAGTCAGTCAGTTCAGTCCGTTGTGCCTTCTTAACTAGCACCGGTCCCCTTAGGCGCTGTGGCGCCTCCGCGGCCTCGAAAAAAGCCGCCGATCGCCTCCCACCCCCTCTGGAGCCTCGGGCGCCCGGCCCCTGGAAGTGAGGCAGGGGACCCCTGGCGAGCCGCCCTCAAACGGCAAATGCCCCAATAATGGGGCGTTTGGCCCAAAGGGCCTCCAGATGGGTGGGATCGGACTCTGGGGCCAGAGCTAGCCCGATCAGAGTCTGTCGCCGGCGGAACCGGAAGCGGAAGTCCAAAGATGAGCCAGTTTGATCTAGTGGTTAAGGCACCGCTAAACCCAGTAAATAATTGAATGTTGCATGGCACCCAGAATTGCTTTTTGGGTGATGGGCAGCCATATACAGGTGGCAAACAAATATATCTTGTCTTGTCTTGTGTCAGAAATGCAGGAACTAGAAAAGGGGAATAGCAACAGCAATAGCACTTAGACTTATATACCGCTTCACAGTGCTTTACAGCCAGTGGTGAAATCCATTTTTTTTTATTACTGGTTCTGTGGGCATGGCTGGATGGACGTGGTGTGGCTTGGTGGGCTTGGCAGGGGAAGTATACTGCAAAATCTCCATTCCCTCCCCATTCCTGGGGAAGGATACTGCAAAATCTCCATTCCCTCCCCATTTCTGGGACAGTATACTGCAAAATCTCCATTCCCTCCCCATTCCTGGGGAAGGATACTGCAAAATCTCCATTCCATCCCACTCTGAGACCAGCCAGAGGTGGCATTTGCCACTTCTCCAAACTACTCAAAATTTCCGCTACAGGTTCTCCAGAACCTGTCAGAACCTGCTGGATTTCACCCCTATTTACAGCCCTCTCTAAGTGGTTTACAGTGTCAGCATATTGCCCCTATAATCTGGGTCCTCATTTTATTGTCGTTGGAAAGCTGGAAGGCTAAGTCAACCTTGAGTGGGTCAGAATGGCTCATTAAATTATTAATTTAATATTTAAAAATGTTAAAAGCTTTGATCAAATATAAAGTTGCATAGTTCTAAATAAATTACGCTAAGTGAATTGGATCCATGGTTGAGATAGATTGAAAACTCTCTGTTGCTATGGTTCTTCTGATGCTTGGCCAGAGATTGTGGTTGGCCAAGATGTTCACCTTGGAGAGTGAAAAAAAACCCCAACATGTGGATTTTGATCGTAGGGTCCAGGCTGCCATCTTGACTGTTTTGGCATCTCCTCCCTTCCCTGGTGCAATGCCTCAGAATTACAGAAAAATTGTGATTTTTGGCATTCGGGGCTGGCTTTGTGATGTGAATGTGTGTGTTTGTGTGTGTGTATGTGTGTGTGTGTGTGTGAAGAATGATTAGTTAACATTTTTTATCCTCATAATTTCAGAAATAGTCAATGCTGGAGATGCGATTCAAATTCCATGCGACTGGAAAAATGTCCTACTCATATGGTACTGGATTCCCCTTTACCCCATCTGTGCAGGCCTAAAAATGGGCCGGATACAAATCTACAGTGCGATTTCTAATGAGATGCACATTAATGAAAACCTGGAGAGATTTCAAGGGATGACGGTAGAAAAAGATAATGGAAAGTCCGTCCTCATCGTCCCGCTCCAACACATGAATGACTCCGGCACTTTCTATTGTTTCGATGGAAGAAGATACTCATCCTTTATCTCAGTTGTTGTGAAATCTGGTAATAAAAAACAGGGGCATTTTAGGGCTTTGGGAAGTAGATATTGAATATCCTCCTGGCACCAAATGATGGGTGGAAATAGCAGCAGGCTGTTTGAAAATGGCTCTGACGTCTTCCAGAAGGCCTCCACGCATCTGGGTGGTCTTGCCAACTGTTGGCTTGATGGAATGTCAGTGTGTGGGCCTTAATACACACCCTGGGTTTGAATGGTCCAAACTCGTAAATTTAGACCAGTATTTTATAGACTTGGCAATTTTAAGATGTGTGGACTTCAACTCCCAGCTCCTGGGGGTTCGCACGGGTTCAGGAGGACCTCTAGCTAAGAGTCTGTGCAGTTCGGAGAACCTCCAAATCCCACTCTTGGCTGGCCCCTCCCACCCGCCCCCTCCCAGGAGTCCCCACGCGGCCCATTTGGGATGCAGGTAAGTGCCGGGTGCGCACGGAGGCTCAGGGAGGGTGGAAAATGGGCCTACCGGAAATTCGGGAAGGCCTTTTTCCGGCCTCCAGAGGGCCTTCGGAGCCTGGGGAGGTCTCGGCCTGTCGTCCCGCCCGAGCTTGAGGTGAAAAAAACGACTCCACACTTTAAGGAGTAGCCAGAACTCTTTACTGGAACACAGCCAAAAGCAGCAAGGCAAAGTAACGAACAAGCCGGAAAAATTAATAAAGTCAGCGCTACCGGAGGCAGCCAGGTGGCGCTATATATCTGAACTTGGCATAAAGCAAACCTAACATCCGGCAAATAAAAGAACCTCGGGACATTCCCCTCCCTCCACAGCTGTTTGGCAGTACCGCGCCTCTGTTCACGTCACAGAAGCGCATTTAGGAAAACGTTAACAGCCACGCCTCCCTGCCGTTGTCTCCGCTGCTCCTGGCTTTGTTTGTAGCTGCCTCCTGCTGTGAAGTGTCATTGTGAGTGTCGCTGTAACTCTGTAAGTCCGACAGCTCTGGCTGCGTTCTGCCTTTTCCCATCTCCGTCCCCCCCCATAAGTGATGGCGAGCCTGTTCACGGCTCGACAGGAGGCTTTTTTCCACCCTCCCAAAGGCACAAAAAAAGCCTCTGGAGCCTGGGGAGGGCAAAAACATCCCCCGCACCACCGTAATGCAGGAGGCCAACTAGGCTACGCCCACCATGGCCACACCCACCCAGCAGAGAACTCCTTGCTAAAATTTGTGAAGCCCACCCTTGGATAGATGGATGATAAAGGTCTTCAAATATCTAAAAAGGCTTTCCTTAGAGGATAGGCCAGATTTGTCCTTTGCTGCTCTGGAAGACCCAGCTAGGATCAGTGAATGGTCTAGTGCCGTGATTGCGAACCTATGGCACCCGTGCCACAGGTGGCACGTGGAGCCCTATCTGTGGGAACGCAAGCATTGCCCTAGCTCAGCTTCAGCCCGCATTGTGCGCTGGCCAGCTGACTTTTGGGCCTTTCTGGAAGTCAGGAAATGGGCCATTTCTGGCCTCCAGAGGGCTTCCGGGGGAGTGGGGAAGGCTGTTTTTGCCCTCCCCAGGCTCCTAGAAAGCCTCTGGAGCCTGGGGAGGGCAAAAAATGGGCCTACTGGGCCCACCGGCCTATCAAGTGCCAAAAGCGGGGTCACACGGGGGGGTCGCGTGTGCATGCACGGGGGCATGGCACATTAAATTATGGGTGTGGGCACGTGCACGCTCGATCCCCCCATGCTCCCCCCTGCTGTTGGCACGCGATGGCAAAAAGGTTAGCCATCACTGGTCTAGTGATTAAAGCACCAGAATAGAAACCAGGAGATGGTGGGTTTATTTTATTTATTTTATTAAATTTTTATACTGCCCTTCTCCTGCTGGACTCAGGGCGGTGAACAGCCAAGAATAAAAAACATCCCAGTACAAAATTTAAAATTATTTTAAAAGAATTAGACAAATTTTGGCCCAAATTTAAAACACCCCAACTAAAATCAATTACAGTTAAAAATATCTAAGGGGGTGGGGGTGGGGGCGTGTTTACGCCTGCCCAGCTTAATGAAATAAAAAAGTTTTAAGGGCACGACGAAAAGCACGGAGATCTGGTATCCTGCGTATCTCCGGGGGCAGGTCGTTCCAGAGGGCAGGTGCTGCCACAGAGAAGGCCCTCCCCCTGGGGGTCGCCAGCCGACACTGTCTGGCCGACGGCACCCTGAGGAGTCCCTCTCTGTAGGAGCGTACTGGCCGGTGGGAGGCTATCGGTGGCAGAAGGCAGTCCTGTAAGTATCCAGGCCCTATGCCATGGAGCACTTTAAAGGTGGTCACCAACACCTTGAAGCGCACCGGAAGACCACCAGTGGGTTCTAGTCCCACCCGGAAGACAACAGGTGGGTTCTAGTCCCACCTTAGACGTGAAAGCCAGCTGGGTGACTTTGGGCCAGTCACCCTCTCTCAGCTCAACTCACCTCACAGGGTGGTTGTTGTGGGGAAAAAAGAAGGAGGAAGAAGTATTAGGTATGTTCTCTGCCTTGAGTTATTCATAAAAATAATAAAGGCAAGATAAAAAAAAATCTGAATAAATAAAGTGGAGAAAAAAGAAACCTGGGATGAACAAATCCAAATAAATATTCCAAATCTAGTGTTTGATAAAAGAAAAGCACAGGTAGGTTCCCATTCACTGGAGGCTTTTTAAACAAAGACAACCTGGCCATTTGTTTGGCATATTGTAGTCATAGATTTTACTGAGCCAAGTCTAGATGATCTCCAGCATCCCTTCTACCTGTCTTTGACAGGAAAGCAAGGATATGATGACAACGGTTTCATCCCCAGCATCTGATTGACAGAGAGTATATTTTCCAAATCAAGAAGCTTCTATGTAGATATTGATGATACAGGTAGTCCTCAACTTATTCATTTAGTGACCGTTAGGAGGTATAACACCACTAAAAAATGTGGCAACTGTTTTTTACACTTACAAGTGTTGCAGCATCTCCGTGATCACATTCAGACGCTTGGAAACTGGCATGTTTTTATGACAGTTGCACTGTCCCTGGGTCATGTGATCACTTTTTGTGACCTTCCCAGGCAAGCAAAAATCAACGAGGGAAGCCAGATTTGCTTAATGAACAAATGATTCACTTAACAACTATGGCAAAAAAGGTGGTAAAAATGGGGCAAAATTCACTAAACCAGCTCCCTTGCTTAGCAACGAAAAATTTGGACTCCGTTGTGGTCGTAACTCAAGGACTACCTGTATAGCAGGGGTGAAATCCAGCAGGTTCTTCTGACAAGTTCTGGAGAGCCGGCATTTTGAGCAGTTCGGAGAACCGGCAAATACCACCTATGGCTGGCTCCAGAGTGGGGAGGGAATGGGGATTTTGCAATATCCTTCCCCTGGAGTAAGGTGGGAATGGAGATTTTGCAGTATACTTCCCCTGGAGTGAGGTGGGAATGGAGATTTTGCAGTATACTTCCCCTGGAGTGAGGGGGGAATGGAGATTTTGCAGTATACTTCCCCTGGAGTGAGGGGGGAATGGAGATTTTGCAGTGTACTTCCCCTGGAGTGAGGTGGGAATGGAGATTTTGCAGTATTCTTTCCCTGCCATGCCCACCAAGCCACACCCACAGAACCGGCAGTAAAAAAAATTGGATTTCACCACTGCTGTATAGCCATTAACCTATTTAAAAAAATTAAGTCTGCTAGCATTTCCCATTTCTTCAGATAGATTCCTTCATGATTAGATGAGGAATCTTTGCCTGTCTGATTCTCCTAAATTTATTTTGATTTTCTGGATAGCCAAGTGCAATACTATAAAGGAGAGAAATTTCCTTCCACTATTCTCCCTTGCACCTCACGTCTCCTTTTATTGGGAGTATTTCCCTAAATGCAGCATGGAATTCTACGTGTAACCAGGTAATAACGGATAACTTAAACCTCTCATTCAGATCCCAATGTCTCCCAAAAGATATTCCTTACCTCTCCCAGAGATGCTTTTCCAAAAGGCAACTGGACTCCTTTGATTTTTTTTCTTTGAAAACATTTTGCTTCTCATTCAAGAAGCTTCTTCAGTTCTAACTTTTTTTTTGTTTTTTGTTAGAACTGAAGAAGCTTCTCGGACAAGAAGCGAGATGTTTTCAAAGAAAAAAAAAACCTCAAGAAATGTTTTCCATGTTGCCTTTTGGAAAAGCATCTTTGAGACAACCATGACCTGAATGATTAGGAATCTCCATAGACATTTATCCTTCGCTCTGTAGTTGCAGATCTTTGAAGCAATAACATGTCGGTATTTCTGGCAGATAATCGACATGGGATGACAGTTCACCCTCCTGAGAAATCCCACAGAAGGAAACAGCTAGTAAGGCTGACCTGCAATCTTTGTGATGACAACATGGAAAGCCAGACTCATGGAAGTTCTACCATCGCCTGGACTCTTAATGGGCAAGAACCTTCTAAGCACATTTTAAAGCCCCTAAGAACTGTAATCATAGTGGAAGACAGTCCCCCAAATTATGGTCTCTGGAAATGCAGCAATTCCAGATGTCCTACACAATCGGACGGCTATTGCTTTGAAGATGAATCCAGAATTTCAGAGAGAACAGAGACGGAGGAAATGTTCTGGTCTACCCCAGCACCATTCTGTGAGTATAAGAGTTATGCCCGGCCCATATCACAACTACCACCTGCATGGATTATGGTTCAGTTGAAATCAAACAGGTAGGAGCAACCTGTAACACAGGGGTGTCAAACTCCATTTCAGTTACTTTTGCCATCTCTGTCATCTCTATCAGTTTGAAGCTCTGGATCTTTATTATGAAACCCACACACGGGCAGGGTAGAGTAGGGGTTCCACACTTGACGGAGGCTGCCATCTTGACTTTCTTGACTGACCTGGAATAACCCCCTTTTCTCCATTCTATTTTATGCCTCTCTAAAGATAAAGAGAAGACGTTTATAATCCAAGTCATTGGCGGTTGCGTGATAGGAATTTTCGTTCTCCTATGGATGGGGGTGACTATATTTGTTCTCCGGAAGAAGCTTCGATCACGGAAAACCAGGTAAAGATTTTTTAAAAAGGAAAGAATATCTCCCTTAAATTCAGTTCAGTTCCTGGTAGCTGTAGGCAGAAGTGGGCTGCTGCCAGTTCGGGCGAACCAGTGGTTCCGGACAGCAGCTGGGCCCCTCTACCCACCCTTGTGCTATCCTGTCCTATATAATTGCCATTTTTTCAATGGCGCACACCAGGGGTAGGTTCTACTTACCTCCGCTACCGGTTCGCAACGGGAGTGCTCGCTTGCTTGCTTTGTTTGTGTGCGCACGCTTCTGCACATGTGCAGATCGTTCATGATAACGTCTGGGCAGATGGGAGGAGCCTCCCCCCCACTATTACTACCAGTTCGCAAGAACCGGACCAAACCGGGAGTAACCCACCACTGGCGCTCACTAGCGAAGCCAGCATGCGTGCACGCTCACATCTTCGGTTCTAGGTGAACAGGTTGTAACAGTAACAGAGTTGGAAGGGACCTTGGAGGTCATCTAGTCCAACCCCCTGCTCACGCAGAAGACTTATACTAGGGTTTCGAACCGCCAAACTGCCAACCTTTTGGATCAACAAGCTCAGCATCTTAGCCACTGAGCCACCTAGCCAGGTTGTTATGGTATGTAATGCCCACCTCTGGATGTAGGGATGTTACTTCCTTGATTTCCATGGTGGTAGGAGGCTGGGCAGAAACAGCTTGCGGTTGTCTTCTTCTTGGGTGAAATCCTTACAATCTGGCCAACAAAATGACATGGAACCAAAGGAAGAAGACCTTGATGGAGATATGTGAGCTCCATTATCAAAGTGATGAGGAGTGAAAAATACATGAAGTCCGCAACAGATAAATCATATTCAGAAGAGAGTCAGATGCCTTCCTAATTCAGTGGCGCATAAGAAGGGGAAGAAGGTACACCACAATCTGATATGTAAGCTCCTCTTATTATAACCAATGTCAATAAAATAATTTTAGCCTTCCTGTTGTATTTCCTGGCTCGGTCAACTTAGTGGGAGTGACACAAGGTTTTATTTAGCACTTTAAATTGCACCCTGGAACAAATGAAGCTACCTAAATGCAGATGTTGTTTGGGAGAATTGAGTCTCTCTCGCATCAGGATGTGAGCTGTTGCACAGCTGTACTTGCCAGGTGATCTTCAAGGGCAGTCCCATGTAGCATCAGTTACAGTAGTCAGGTACTGAGGCGATGAGGGCTTGAGTGAAGTATTTCTGGTGACCTAGTAGGAACTGGGAATCCAGAAACCCTTCCAGATTACAAACAGGTTTCTTTTAGGGGAGCACAGCTCCTTCTGGAGCTAAAATCAGAACCCTCAGGGTTGTTATAATATAAAGCTTAATTCAGGGAGCTAGCTGTTATCCATTTAGATCAGTGTTTCTCAACTTTGGCTGTTTTAAGCTATGTCAACTTCAGTTCCCAGAACCTCTAACCAGGCTACTGGCTGGAGAATTCTGAGAATTGAAATCTTTAAGTCACCAAAATTATGGCTTTTATCTAAACACTGCTTTAGAAAAATAGAATAAACTTTCAGAAAGCTGAGATCATTAGAAAGGGATGGAAGTCTCTAAGTGAGCTATAGATAGAATACCTCAATCAATTCCCCTACAGCAAGGGTGTCAAACTGGTGGCCCATGGGCCAGATGCGTCATGCGCGGGCCATGCCCACCCCAGCTCCGCGAAGGGGAAAAATGTCATGAAACATCACATGGCAGCAACGTGATGTGGTGAGTTTGACACCTGTACCCTACAGGGAAGATTTTTTTTAATTGTTTGACCAAACCAGAGGTTGGGTTAGATCAGGGGTGTCAAACTCAAGGCCCATGGGCCAGATGCAGCCTGTGGGGTACTTAAAGCTGGCCTGTGGGGCCGGCTTGGAAATAACAAAGAACCAGCCTGTGGTGCCTCTGGAAGTCAAAGCGGGGTGCAGGGGTCCTGTGTGAGGCCCTCACGCCCCACTTTGACTGGCAGGGTGCTGCAGGAGGCTGTCCAGGCAGAAAACGGGGTGGGAGCTGTGCGAGGTTCCCTGCGCCCTGTTTTGGCTGGCAGGGTGCTGCAGGAGGTCGTCCAGGCTGAAAACAGGGTGTAGGGGGCCTCAAGCGCCCTCCCCTGTGCCCTGTTTTAGCCAGCAGGGTGCTGCAGCAGGCGTTGGTCCTGTCCCATCCCTTCCCCACCCCACCCCTCTCCCCTGGCCAGCCTGCAGAGGAGAACTACAATGCTGATCTGGCCCTTGAAGAAATCCAGTTTGACACCCCTGGGTTAGATGATCTTTAAGGTACCCTCAGATGCTAAAATCATTTTTTTCCATACTTTACCCTACATGTTCCAGCACTCGTATTAAATATCTGATTTAGCGCAACACTGTGTTTTTCTTGTTTGAATTAATCTTATAAACACCAGATATTTAAGAGGCATTTCTCTGTCATCCTTTTAAGCCCCAGTAAAATCGCAAAGGAGCCAAAATCACAAGTGATTCAGAATTCAGTTGGTGAGTACAGTATTTAAACTTCTGTCCCCCCCCTTCCCCCCCCGATCTATGACTGTAATAAAGGGTTTTTTTCCCTCATTTTTCATTTTCCTGGTAATGCTTAGTATAGTCCAAATCAGTGCATTGTTGATAGTCAATATTACGATGTCCACAACTGTTTCTCTATTTTACTGGCTGCAGTGAAGAGCCCTTCAAACTCTGTACCAGTTTTCCTATTCTGATTATAACACACCTGATGAATAAACTGCCGATTTAGTTTATTTGAGACCGAACTTCTTTGGGGCCAATTGATACAACTGGCCTTTAAGGAATATGCTGGAGGTTGCTTGCTTTCCAAAGTGGGTGGGGTCTAGGACACAAACTATATTGGACATAATAGAAAATGAAGATTTCCTAAGTAATTCTGATTCGTTCTCATATTTTTAGGATTTTTTTTAAAAAAAAATCACGTCACCTTAAAAATTACCGTTCGGTGACAAGCTTTAGAACAATGCTTCTCAATTTTTGCAACTTGAAGACGCGTAGAGGGAAGGCAAGGCGACTGCGACTTTCTCCTCCTCCTCCTCCTTGCGGGGTTCATGGAGTTCATTTTGCAAGCTCGCCCGAGGTTTGCAACTTTGCACGGCCTTTGGGGCTTTTGTGCATCAAGCCCCCTTCTTCTTCCTCCTCCTCCTCCTCCTCAGCTCTAACGTGGGCTTTTAATTCATGAGGAAGAGAAACCTTCCCCATCCCATCCCATCCCACCAGAGGACTGATTAGATTTTCTTGTCGCTTGTGGCGGGAATCCAGCCTTTGTGTGGGAGAGAGTTGCTTCCCACTGGCCCAGAGGTCCTTGGGGGAGACGCAACTGTTGCGCTGGGGCTGAGAAGGGTGGTGGCACCGAAACTAAGAGGGGCCACTCACTTTCTTCCTTCACCTTCAACTGCCACTGGAGCCGAGACTGTTGCTCTGCTGGGGTGTGCACGGGCAGCCTCAGGAGGGCAGGCAGATAATAATAATAATAATTTTATGTAAGGCCGACGCTGGAAGTGGGGAAGGGAGACCCGCTGTGCTCGGCCAAAGAGCCATCTCAGGGGAACATGATGAGGCTTGCTCGCCTTTTGGGCCTGCCGCGCTCGGCTTCCACCCACTTGCCTTCCCCTTGGGTCCCATTGCCTGCATCCAGCCCATGACAGGGAATGTGCTGCTTCCGGGATAAGCCACCTGACCTCCCGGAGTACTTTCTTCTTTCTCCCGCAGCAGCTGCTGCTCAGACCAGGTATGTGTGAGTGTGTGTGTGTGTGTGAGAGAGAGAGAGAGAGAAGAAAGAAAGAGAAAGAAAGAAAGAGGAAGGGAGAGAGAGAGAGAGAGAGAGAGAGAGAGAGAGAGAGAGAAAGAAAGAAAGAAAGAAAGAAAGAAAGAAAGAAAGAAAGAAAGA
>WNWU01000158.1:1934095-1956503 GCA_012654045.1 Ptyas mucosa
TAGAATAGAATAGAATAGAATAGAATAGAATAGAATAGAATAGAATAACAGAGTTGGAAGGGACCTTGGAGGTCTTCTAGTCCAACCCCCTGCTTAGGCAGGAAACCCTATACCACTGACAAATGGTTATCCAACATCTTCTTAAAAACTTCCAGTGTTGGAGCATTCACAACTTCTGGAAGCAAGTTGTTCCACTGATTGTTCTAACTGTCAGGAAATTTCTCCTTAGTTCTAGGTTGCTTCTCTCCTTGATTAGTTTCCACCCATTGCTTCTTGTCCTACCCTCAGGTGCTTTGGAGAATAGTTTGACTCCCTCTTCTCTGTGGAAACCCCTGAGATATTGGAACACTGCTATCATGTCTCCCCTAGTCCTTCTCTTCATTAAACTAGACATTCCCAGTTCCTGCAACCGTTCTTCATATGTTTTAGCTTCCAGTCCCCTAATCCTCTTTGTTGCTCTTCTCTACACTCTTTCTAGAGTCTCTACATCTTTTTTACATCATGGTGACTGAAACTGAAATGTAGTATTCCAAGTGTGGCCTTACCAAGGCATTATAAAGTGGTAGTAACACTTCACGTGATCTTGATTCTATCCCTCTGTTTATGCAGCCTAGAAATGTGTTGGCATTTTTGACAGCTGTATCGCATGGTTGGCTCATATTTAAGTATATTGACTCTTAGGGGAAAGTAATATTTTGAATGCACTCATGCAAACATACCTGTGGTCACCTTCAGGATGGTGTGAGTTTCTGAACCATTGGATAAGCGACAGATGTAAATCCCCGAATCACTCATGACAAGGTTCTTAAGGATTAGTAATTGTGGAGGCTGGTAAACCAGGCGCTGATCGAACCGAAGAGGAATTACTTCATTCCTGGTGGGATTCCAGTTTATTTCCACTCTTTCTGTGCTGGTGTTCGCACATTTGGGATTGAGAGGGAGCCAAAACAAATGTGTTTGATAGCCCACCTCTTCACAGGGAATGGCGGCCTCCTCCCCAGTTTCATGAGTGAGCTTTTTCACCAAGATGGCTGATGGAGAAGACAGGTAGACATTAATCACCTCTTCGGCCAAAGGCTACTTCCCTTCCTACCTTTAAAAATCCCACTCGCAAGGAACCATTTTGATGCTGCTTTTAAGCAGTTTTTGATCAACCTCGTGGTGCCCAGATGTAGTGGGCCACACACTTCCCATCATCCCCAATTAGCGCAGGATAATGGGCATTGTAATTTGTCTTGTGGAGCGGATTCTTTTTTTAAACAAACGAACAAGTTTTATTACATTTTTCTTTTACATACATATTTTATGAACAGAGTATTGACCGGGTCACATCTTGTACAACTTATAACATAGTTATGTATTGATTTTTATAATCTATTCCAATCTTCCTTTTTTGTTTTTTCCACATGCAATTTACATATTTCAATTTCTGCCATAATACTCTTTCCTCCCTACTTTTTTATCTTATCTTAATCTCTTCTTAATACATAATATATAAACAATATCCCCGTCCGCCCTTCAAACCCTAATTTCTTAACCTTGCTTCAATTAATTATCTTATTTCTCCATTTATAATGTATGTTTCATAAAATCCCCATCACATTTTTTGGCTATAAACAATGTATTTCATCTTGTTCAATTCTTACATGGAAAAACTTGAATTGAATTGAATTGTGGAGAGGATCCTGAGGCACCTTTAGAGTTATTATTCTTGTTCTTTCTTCCAGCATCTGACTCTCCTGCCCAAGTTAGTAACCCTTGAGCAAACAGGCTAATCTTTCACGTAAGGAAATCCTAAACGTGCACCCATACCAAATTTGTCTTCCCGTTTAGACCCGCAAACAAAAGAGGGGGGGGGGATCACTAAAAATAAGACCAGTCTTTCCCCTCACCCTATTTCTTCACCTCCCAGATCCAAGATGACCCCTCGGTGGCTTCGTTACCTTGTCCTTTCCTCAGGAGAATTATTTCCACCAATAGATTCAGGAGACAAAACTTCATATTTGCACCTCGTTTGGATGTTTGGCAACGCCTTTTACCATCATTAATTCCACTCAAGAAGGAGGGAAGCATTTTTGAACAAGTGGCCAAAATTATCCCTCTGAAAAGATTATCGCTTCTTGGTGGCAGTTTGGTTTTCCTCTTGTGAGTCAAAGGAGGAACACACAACTTTTTAATCATCTCCAGCCAGCCACGGTGTGGTTTCAGCCTTGTGGATGGAGAAGGCCAGGCTGCCTCAAGTTGTTTTTGTTCATGTTCATCTCACACCAAGGCAGTAACAGAGTTGGAAGGAACCTTGGAGGTCATCTAGTCAAACCCCCTGCTCACGCAGGAGACTAAGGATTCGAACCGCCGAACTGCCGACCTTTCTGATCGACAAGATCAGTGTCTTAGCCACTGAACCACCTAGTCAGGCTGATGGAAACCAAGGAGGAAACTTGCCAGAGACCCATAATTTACCTATCGCCATTTTATTTTATTTTATTTTATTTTATTTTATTTTATTTTATTTTATTTTATTTTATTTTATTTTATTTTACTTTATTTTATTTTATTTTAATTTTTATTTGATTTATAAATCTGGAGTCTTCTCCGGAGACTCAGGGCGGCTTACAATGCGCTAAGCAATAGCCTTCATACTTTTGTATATTTATACAAAGTCAGCTTATTGCCCCCACAAACTGGGTCCTCATTTTACCTACCTTAGAAAGGATGGAAGGCTGAGTCAACCTTGAGCCTGGTGAGATTCGAACTTACAGTAATTGCAGACAGCTGGTGTTAATCACAATGCTTTTTAGTCTGCTGAGCCACCAGGTCTTAAAATACGACTGCTATTTCTGAAAACACACAGAACGAAGCAAAAACAACAACAGAAAAAAACAGGCATCAGCTCAGGGAATTAGCAATACTCATTTCATGATTGCTAACTTTTAATGAAAACTCTTCGTAGAATCATGGAACCAGGAAGATGGAGGCATCTTGGAAGTCTTCTAATCCAGGGGTGTCAAACTTCATTTCATTGAGGGATGCATCAGGGTTGTGCTTGACCTTGGGGGACCGGGGTGGGTGTGGCCGGGGTAGGCATGGCCAGCTCGACGTCACTCGTATCGGGGGCAACTGTGGTGGCCAAGTGCTAAGCAAGACTTGCCTCAGACCCTCCTTCCCTCATTATAATCTCCTTCCTTCCTTTTCTTTTTCCTTCCCTCATCCTTTTCCTTTCTTCTTCCTTCCCCTCTTTCCTTATTTTTCCTTCCTTGCTATCTTCCCATCTTTCCTTATTTTTCCTCTTTCCCTTTCTCCTTTCCTGTTCCTTCTCGGATGCTCAAATGCAAAAGGGGAAACACTGTGAGCACAACATTTTGTTTTGGTTTTAGTTGGTTTTGATAGCCCTCTGCTGGCAAAAATAGAGCTTGGGAAGGATGTGCATGGTGCCCGGGTCCCATGATGGCCCCCTGAGGGGTAAAATGCTCCTGGTTCAGACCGGATCACCTGATCTGGTAGTGATGGAGGCGGGTGGTTCAGAGAACCGGTAGCAAAAATCCCTGCCTCTCCCCCACAATGCCCAGCTGAGCCGCACAATCATCAGAGGCTTTTTTTTAACTTTTAAAAGCATTTTTTCTACAACCTCTTCGGCCGAAAAAATGCTTTTAAAAGTTTTTTTAAAAAAGCCTCTGATGATCACGCAGCTCAGCTGGGATCCTCAAAGGTTTTTAAAAGAAAAAAACCTTTTTTCCCCCTTTTAAATGGCTCTTGACGATCAGGCAACTGAGCTGGGATCGTCAGAGACTTTTGAAAGCATTTTTTAACAACCTCTTCGCCAAAGAGAGAGGTTGTAGAAAAAATGGTTTTAAAAGTTTAAAAAAAAAATTGGCCACGCCCACCCAGTCACATTACCCCACCACCACCAAGCCATACCCACAGAACCGCTAGTAACAAATTTTAGATTTCACCACTGAGCCCTCTGCCAGCAAAAACAGATTTCCGGGGGCGGGGGGAGGGCAGTTCTGTTTTCTCTGGCAGAGGCATCATGGACCAGATCTATGCACCCCGCGGGCCAGATACGGCCAGTGGTGGTCTGCAACCGGTTTAACAACTGGTTTGGTGAGTGTGTGCCTAACGCGCTTGCATGTAGCATTCAAGATACAGCAATTTGAAGATCAGCTGCTTACCTTCTAAGGCAGCCCCGGTAAGTAGAACAGCGGAGGTGCGGAAATCAGCTGTGCCGTGTGAATCAGCTGAGCCAGAAAGAAGGAAATATAGGACAAGGTAGGGCGGGGGCACGGCACGGGGCGGGACCAGCTGATTGTGCGAACTATCAATTCATCCAAACCAGTCCGAACCGGCAGCAGCCCACCACTGGATACGGCCCACAGGCCTTGAGTTTTACACCTCTGTTCTAAACCAACCCACTGCCCAAGGCAGGAAGTCTTAAACCATCTTTTGCTTGAAAAACATCCAGGGACGGAGAGCCCACAATTCCAGAAGGAAGGCACCTCAGTTTATTTATTTAGAAAATTTATAT
Source organism: Ptyas mucosa (assembly GCA_012654045.1). Taxonomy (NCBI): domain Eukaryota; kingdom Metazoa; phylum Chordata; class Lepidosauria; order Squamata; family Colubridae; genus Ptyas; species Ptyas mucosa. The sequence goes on from WNWU01000158.1 coordinate 1,938,618, forward strand.
GGCTGCCCACTCACTCTCAGTGACTCTGGGTGGCTTACAAAAAGTTACAAGTCAATTCCAAACAATTGGCACATACCCGTGTTTCCCCGAAAATAAGACCCTGTCTTATATTTTTTTGAACCCCGAAATAAGCGCTTGGCCTTATTTTCGGGGAGGTCTTATTATTTTGGGGCGTGTGGAGCCAGATGGGGCTCCTGTTGCCATCTTACCTGATTTCCAGCTCTGCATTTAAATATTATCAGGGAGGGCTTATTTTTGGGGGGAGGTTTATTTTAGCGCATGCTCTCGAAAGTCCTATTCGGCTTATTATCTCAGGGGATGTCTTATTTTCGGGGAAACAGGGTATTAGGAATAAGCCTTTATTTAAAGCCCAAGAAATGAGAGTAGCAAAATTTTATTCAGGATGGGGGGGGACCTGAGAGTACATCACCGTACAAGTAGTCCTTGACTTATGACCATTCGCTTAGTGACTTTGAAGTTAGCACGGTGCTGAGAAAAATAATTTACGAATGGTCCTTGTGCTAAAGCTGTCACAACATTCCTGCACTTAGCCTTGTGACTCAGGCACTTAGCAACTGGGAAGCATATATTTTACAATTATTGCAGAGTTTTTGGGGGTTCAATGGTGAATGCCATTTGCGACTTTCCCAGCTGACTTCTGACAAACAAAGTCAATGGGGGAATCTGGATTTGCTTAACAACCCTATGATTTACTTAATGTCCATGGCCAAAAAAAAAAAAGATCGTATAATCAGGCACGGTCATGTGATGACTTACTTAATGACTGCATCGCTTAGCAATGGAAGTTTCCCATTGTAGTTGTAAGCGAAGGACTATCTGCAGAGCATGCCTAAGGTAACTTATGGCCTTCTCCAGCCCCAGGGGTGGGTTCTACTTACCTTTACTACCGGTTCACAATGGGGCCACGCGCACTGGCAGGGGGGTGGGGTGGGAGATGGGACAGATGCCCTCTTGCAGCACCGTCAGCCAAAACTGTAGCACCTGTTTTGGCTGGCAGGATGCTACAGGAGGCCGTCCAGGCTGAAAACGGCCCTTTTTCACTAGCAGAGGCACTGCAGACCAGTCCTTTGCTATTTCTAGGCCAGCCCCATGGGCCGGATCTAAACACCCCGTGGGTCAGATCCAGCCTGCGGGCCTCGAGTTTTGACACCCGTTCTAAACTAAGAAATTAAGAAAAAAATACCGCCACAAAATCCTCTTGATCCAATTGGAAAGGTCAATACTTTATATTCCCAATTTTTTCCCTCTCTCAATTAGTTTTGAGGATTAGGGTTAGGGTCAAAACTCATCAGGATATTTATTAGTCTTTCTTAAAGTTATTAAGGGACCTGGTGGCTCAGTGGCTAAGATGCGGAGCTTGTCGATCGAAAGGTCGGCACTTCAGCGGTTCGAACTCCTAGTGCCGCGTAATGGGGTGAGCTCCTGTTACTTGTCCCAGCTTCTGCCAACCTAGCAGTTCGAAAGCACATAAAAAATGCAAGTAGAAAAATAGGGACCACCTTTGGTGGGAAGGTAACAGCGTTCCGTGCGCCTTTGGTGTTTAGTCATGCCAGCCACATGACCACGGAGACGTCTTCAGACAGCGCTGGCTCTTCGGTTTTGAAACACAGTTGAGCACTGCCCCCTAGAGTTGGGAACGACTAGCACATATTTGCGAGGGGAACCTTTACCTTTAAATACTTATACTTCCTGCTTACTCTATCCTTGCTTCCTGCACAAACTGTTTTTTCAGCTAGTCAGATGCTCTCTTGCCCTTTTTATTTCTAAGCATTTTTCAGGATAGTTAAAAGGCTATTTGTGTACTGAAATGCTCCACTCAGGGCAAACAGCTTACCCAGTGACAGGAGGATCACATGCCATGGAAGTCCATTTTATTAGGCTCCTATCAATCTAAAGGTTATTGTTTTTCCAATATATATATCTATGAAGAGGCAGTAAAGATGTCCTATAGCTGAATTTGATTCCTAGGGAGGATGGGACACTTGCATGCTGTCTCCTTGGAAACATCAAGGAAGTGGTTGCCTCCTCTTTCCACCCCCCCCCCCACCAGTCTAAGTTCCAGCCCTGTAATTTCTTGCTGTTCTCCCATCCAGTTTCCAACCCAGACCAAATCCGCTTAGCTTCCAACCAGAGGTGGGTTTCAGCAGGTTCTGACCAGTTCTGGAGAACTGGTAGCGGAAATTTTGAGTAGTTCAGAGAACTGGTAAATATCACCTCTGACTGGCCCTGCCCCCATCTATTCTCTGCCTCCCAAGTCCCAGCTGATCAGGAGGAAATGGGGATTTTGCAGTATCCTTCCCCTGGAGTGGGGTGGGAATGGAGATTTTATAGTATCCTTCCCATGCCACGCCCACCAAGCCATGCCACGCCCACCAAGCCACACCCACAGAACCAGTAGTAAAATTTTTTTGAAACCCACCACTGCTTCCAACACCAGACGAGGCCAGTAGCTCCTGAGACCAGAGAGTCAGGAAATATAAAAAATACCATCTTTATTGTGAACCCTGACAACAAGATGTGAGGGTTGGTGGTCAGAGGATCAATATTACAGGGGAGTGAAGCAGATTTACAGCGCGGGAGAGGGGTGGGGAAACGGTGATGGCCGTTTACGCGTACGCGCGCACGGCCGAAGAAAGGTGGAGGCGGGAGGACGTCGGAACAAGAAGCCGTGAGTGCAGGAGACGAATGGGAGGTGGTGGCGGTGAGGGTGGTTGGAGGATGCTATAGGCTCCATGGAAGATGAAATTCTTGGGGTGGAAGTGGAGTGCAATGTGTCGCTTCAAAATTTTGCAGGTGCTTCCGTGCCTGTGGAATGGAAAAAAAAAAAAAGTTACCTCGGAGGGGACCCAACTGGTAGCTTCTGGGCCATTCTCTGCTCTCCAAGGCCTGAAGAGCGGCCATCTAATTGCCTTATTTTAAGAGGACCATAAAATAAAGCCATTAGGAGTGGTGCGGTGGCCTAGAGGTGGAGCTCTCGCCTCACAATCAGGAGGCTGTGAGTTCGATCCTAGGTAGAGGCAAGATATTTCTCTCTCTAGGCACAATGAGAATATATCTGCTGAACAAAGTTCCGCATTGGCAACAGGAAGGGCATCTGGCCATTAAACACCCGGCTAGTTCCATTCAGTTTTCCAGGCTTCACCCCGTAAGGGATTATGGGGCTGTTAAAAGATGATGATGATAAAATAAAGCCATTAAATACACTGGAAAAGTAGTAATAATTGCCACTGGGTCCAGGAAGCTTTCAGCCCATTCTTGGGCATAACGCCGTCAGAGTAAGAACAGGCTGAGCAAACTATGGGGTTAACGTACTGGACTCGAAGAAACAGACTGTCAGAATAGCGGGAGAATACAGGCAGTCCTTGACTTACAACAGTTCATTTAGTGACTGTTACAATGACATTGGGGGAAAAAATGGACTTAGGACCATTTTTCACACTTACGACCGTTGCGGTCTCTCCATGGTCACGTGATCAGAACTCAGATGCTTGGCAACTGACTCATATTTATGACGGTTGCACTGTCCCGGAGTCATGTGATCACCTTTTACGACCTTTTGATGAGCAACGTCAATGGGGGAGCCAGATTCACGTAACAACCGTGTTACTAGCTTATCAACTGCAGTGATTCACTTAACAACGGTGGCACGAAAGGTCGTAAAATGGGGGCAAGGTTTACTTAACAATTGCCTCACTTAGCAACCGAAATGTTGGGCTCAATTGTGATTTTAAGTCCGTGACTACCTGTATTCCCTTTTCCTCAGGATAATTCTGGTGTTTTTCGATGGGAGTGCCTCAGAACACTTTGCTTAAATTGTTGCCGAGCGTGTGCATGCACAAAATGGAGTTAATCCTAAGGGCATTACAACACTCTTATGAAACCTACCTGGTCGGACAGGGAAATGGTGGATGAAAGAGAGGCGGATGTGCTGAAACAATAGGGTGTGGGGAGCAGAATATACAGTAGGGGCCAAAATTGTGGAAACCTTTTGAGAAAAGTTTTTGAGGTTTGATGGCTAATAACACCACTTTTTTTTTGGAGTTTCAAGATAATCATATTCCACTGCTGGAATGGCCTGGGAATAGCCCAGACCTTAACCCAATTGAAAATCTACGGAGCCGACTAAAGAAACTTGTTAGCCAGAAGCGACCTAGCAATAAAACCCAGTTAATAGAAGCAATCATTCAATCTTGGTTTCATATTATAACAGCTGCAGAACTAAAAGACTTGGTTCACTCCATGGGAAGATGTTGTAAGGCCGTCATTCATGCTAAAGGTTACCCAGCTATTAAGTGACATGGTGATAATTTTTGTACATCTCGTTTTTTTCTATGTGTTTCACTTTTCTTTTTTATACTGTAACTGCTATTCTAATAGCAAATCCTTCCTAAAATTTATTGCATTACATTCTTGATTAAATTATATTTCCATCGATATATAATTTTATGATACTACTCCAAAAAAAAGTGGTATTATTAGCTAGTTTTAGAAAATACTGTATTTTTTGTATAAGATGCACCTTTGCCCCCCCACCCCCCAAGAAGGTGAAAATCTGGGTGCGTCTTATACTCCGAATGTAGCCCTGCTCAGCCTCGCAAACTGAGGTTTCAGAGGCTGAAAGAAGCCTCTGAAAGAAGCTTAACAAAAAAAGCCTCTGAAAGACACTTATCTAAAATAATATGGCAAGCAACAAAAGAAGAATCAGTAAAGGCTCTAACCAAACTATGGTAACAAATCTGGAGAATGACACAATAACCAACAGATGGGAAGAGGTTAATCTACATACCAATACCAAAGAAAGGAGATTGAACAGAGTACAGATAGTCCTTCAGAATAAAAGCCTCTGAAAGAAGCTTCAGAAAAAAAGCTTCTGAAAGAAACTTCAGAAAAAAAGCCTCCAAACAGAGCTTCAGAAAAAAAGCCTCTGAAAGAAGCTTCAGAAAAAAAGCCTCCAAACAGAGCTTCAGAAAAAAAGCCTCTGAAAGAAGCTTCAGAAAAAAAGCCTTTTTTCTGGAGGTTTTCAGAGGCAGAAAAAAAAGTTTTTTTCTGAAACGGAGTTTCAGAAATTTCAGAGGCAGAAAAAAAAGCAAGGCACAAAGCTCACAACCAAGGAAACTGTTGCTTAAATTCACCTCTGGAAACAGCTGATTGGGGGTATTCCGGGAGGCCGATCCACCCACCAATCAGCCTTTTTCTTATTTTCCTCCCCAAAAACTAAGGTGCATCTTATACTCCAATGCGTCTTATACTCCGAAAAATAAGGTACACTTTTCCCAAAAGGTTTCCACAATTTTGGCCGCTACTGTATGGGTGAAGGCTAGGAGAACTCACCAGGAATAGTGCAAGTTGTCGTCTCCCGTCTAGGGTCATGTCTTCACCTGGTTTGAAAACAATAATGAGGTGGGTTGAGAAGGTTCTAACAGGGAGGCAAGGTACAACAGAAACGCTGTTCAATCAATTTGGATTTAAAAAATGCTGATTAAAGCTCACGTCCTTTTGGTCAACTTGGCGGCCTATGGTGGCACAAAAATGGAAGGACACTTTGATCCTCACCATGGAGAAACAAATGGCTGCAAAAATTGATGGAGTTAGCAGAGAGAGCTAAGTTGAATGCTTTGATCAAAGAAAAAAAACCACAAGTATTTTTGTTTCTACTTGGAAACCGCTTCTGTGCTTGAGGTGGGGAAAAAAAAAAGAAACTTTGGTTTTGGGTTTTCCTGATTAGATAGGTTTGTTGTTATAAAAATGGGAAGTTTGTACTATTATGTAAAAGTAAAAAGTTGAGGTTTAATGTTAATGCTTTTTTCTACTGCACCAAAGGGAATCGGAAGTCAATGCCTTTTTTCTTTCTTTCTCCCTCTTCTTTTCTACACTTCTCCCTTCCCCTCCCATTATTTTTCTTACTATTTGCTTTTGTATTTTGTATTATACACACTAACTAGCTGGGTACCCATGCTCCGCTATGAAACTATCGGGCTTGATAAATTGACACTTACAGCTTGAAAATTAATGAGTAGTTACGATCGGCTTCTCTTCTCGCCTCACAGAAGCCTCCCTTATCCTATTCCCTCCTCTCCCCAGCCTTGCCCCACAGAAATGTCTCCTATCCTATCTCCTTCTCTCTCTCAGGTTTGCTGCGCAGAAGACTCCCCTATCCTATCCCCTCTTCTCCCTCAGTCTTGCCCCACAGAATCCTCCCCTATCCTATCCTCTTCTCTCCTCCAGCCTTACCTCACAGAATCCTCCCCTATCCTATCCCCTTCTCTCCCTCAGGCTGGCCCCACAGAATCCTCCCCTATCCTATCCCCTTCTCTCCCTCAGGTTTGCCCCACAGAAGCCCTCCTATCCTATCCCCTTCTCTCCAGAGTTATTTTCAGATTGGGAGGGGGAGTAAAAAGTCTAACTAATTAGCATCAGAGCGTGTTAGTAATAATAATATAAGAAATACTAATGATCTGATGGTCATTTAGAAAAACCCTTTCTTAGTGGGCACCTAGCAGCCAAGAGGAACATAAATGCCGAATTTCAAGTTTGTAGGCTTTACGGTTCTGGAGATTTCGTGATTATGGTGTGAGTGGTTTTCACTTTTATATATATAGAGAAAAACTGTAAACATAAAAAAGGTCAAGTTGCTGATCATCAATGCCCAGAAAAATGGTAGAATTTTGATCACAACATCATAGCCACCAATGTGACTTTGATCATATAGGCACATCACAGCTACCAACTTGACTCTTTTGATCACACTCTGCGGACATCCTGTCTGCCTACTCAGTTGGCCAAACTGCTTTTATTGGCACCTATCCTGTGTTCCTAAGAAGCCCAATGACAGTTGAGGAACGCTAAACCCTGTTGCAAGTGGTCACTTCTAAGATACAATATGTTAACAGTCAAGCTTTCCCTTTTCTTGCTGATGGACATATCCCACCAACCAGATGATAGTTCCACCTCTTTCATTTTTCCCATTGGCTGCTCTTGGTTTGGAATGCGGTCATCATTATTGGTCTAACTCACTTAAAAGTAGTTGTGGGAGGGCAACATATCACTAGCTAATTCCAATTAAGCCAGTAAGCCAGGCCAACATTATTGGGCAATCTTTCCTGTCTTCAAATTTCAACCTGGATTGCACATTCTTTAGATTTCCTCCAACCAAGAACACACAATTGACTTGGGGAAATTCCACGAGCTTGTTTCCTGCCATGCCTAATTTTCTGCTCTACGTGCTTCTCGCATTGGACTCACCAACAGACCACGGAAATTCATCACCATCTTCGGCTTGGTACGACTTCAGTACAGACAGACACCAGTCATCTTCTACTTCATAGCGGCTATACATAGAGGCTACAATAACAAGGAGCTGGTGTGAGTAGAGCCCTCTGGCTTGAATGGCAGGGAGATGCAAAGGTGGGGCACTGCTCTGATTGCAAGGGTTCTCTTTCACTCTCCCTCTCTTCTTTCCCCCTTTCCTTTCTTCCTTTTCCCCTTCCCCTTCCTTTTCCTTTCCTTCTTCCCTTTTTCCTTTCCCTCCCTTCTCCTTTGCTTCCCCCTCCCTCCCTCCCTCCCTCCCTCCTCCACCTACCCACCCACCCTACACAAAGTGACTCTGGTCAGCATACAGTACAATAAAACCAACCATTAAAACATTCTACTGAGCTGCATCTGGATCTATTTTGGAAAGAACTCTTGTAGTTCTTGCACATGCATTGCAGGCTTTCTTTTGGTAGCATCAGAGCAACATTCCTGATTTAATTCCACCATTCATCTTTGGGACAGATCTTGTTTAAATGTGTCTGACATTTCTGAGCCTTTCTGTTGAGTAATCAATGCCTGTTCCCGAAACCGTCTAGAGTTGGGGCCAAGAATTCCTTCATAGGGTGGTTAATATGAATCATCCAAACCCACAACAGCTTTGGCACCTGTCAAGATAGGCCTCATCATGTCACCTATCTGGGGTTAGGTTTAGGATTCAACCACCTTACCTTCTTCCATGGGTGTAGAAGCTTTCAACCATTCTCGGACGATTCTGATGCCTTCTTCAGTCATGATTTTGGGATACCTAGAGCAGGTAGAATTTGTTGAGAAAGAATCCCATCTGTTCTGACTTAGGCTTCCCGAGTCAGTAAAACACACGAGTAGTCCCAAAAACCTCTTTTATTTCAACAGCTGTGAATTCTGTTCGTTCACAGATGAGTCCCAAATAGTTGTAAAGAATCCTTTGGGATAAGGCTGATAATCATCCACCTTTATCTCCCTTGACGCGCTGCCAAAGACCTAATTGGCAAAGCCACACCGAGTCCAGAATCAAACAGAGCTTCAGACTTTAAGCTGAACAGAATTAACAACATTGCTTCCTGCAAAAGGCCCACGTACCTTTGCTCCTCTTTTAAATCATCTCCAAGCTCTACTCTCGAGTCGTCCCTTTTGTTTTAACTGTTCTTGCCTTCTGGCAGCTCTGCGCATGCGGGCACTGGGCACAGGGTTCCTCTGTTCCTGTGCCTCACTGAGGTCTGATTCTGGAGGCTCCGGAGGCAGCACGTACCTCCCAGATGGCCCTTTCTCTGCCTCTGACGCAGAGCCCTTGACTAAGCTTTACCCAGACTCCGGGACTGGCCCATGTTCCTCCCCAGCCTCCTCACTGTCCGACTCTGCTGCCAGCTCCGCAGGCCACCAGAGGACCACAACACCATCAGCTTCACCACCCTAGACAAAATATCTATTTATAAGCCTTTCCTCAAAGTGGTCAGCTAGTATGTTCAGTTCTACAAAAACCTATGTTTGTGGCCTCTGGATTCTCTGCCCTCAAAGACTGAATTTTAGCGGCATTCCTGCTGAAAACGGACAGTGTGTTTTCCTGACATATTGAGGTGGAAAACCCACAAAAGCGTAGTCTATAACTGAAAACTGATTTTGCTAGGAAAAATCTGGCAGAGGAAACCCAACATAGCCAGAGTTAAAATTGGGAAGGTTCTGCTCTCTATCTAACCTCAGCTATAATATTGATTTACCTGTGCTGTAATAACTTCAGCAGTAAGTCATTCCCTCTGTTAGACATTATATCTTCAGGAACCCTAGAAGGTCAGGAAAAAAAGAAGAGTTAATGCCATGGCAAATGAGAGACATATGGTGTCAACCCTGAAGCTGACCTGACCGAAGCCATCTTTTGACAGCTTCAGTTTTGCCACACTGGAGCTGAGGGATAGGGAGATAGGGGGGATTCTGTAGCCAAAACGAAGTATTTTCTCTCTTGGGAACCAAGGACATTCTCACACCTGGTCGGAGGAAGGCGAAGTGATGCTACCCAGTTTCCAGACCGTACTGTAATTGGACCATGTGACTGATTGTTTTGAGAAAGCAGAATTTTTTTTTACTTTTCATTAGGGAGTCTTTAGAGTCGGTTTTCACCAGATCTGTGCCAATATGACATTTCCAATAAAGCTATTCCAGGGGTGAAATGCTACCGGTTTGTACTGGTTCGCGAACTGGTAGCAGCAGGTGGTTCGGAGCGGCAGCAGCACGAGGCTCCACCCACCCATCCAGACGTCATTACTTTCTAGTTTTAACCAGGACGTAACCTGTTTTTTACCCTCTGCGCATGCGCAGGCCGCTTTGCGCATGTGCAGAGGGTCAAAAATCCAAAATTGCACATGACGCGTGCGCGCATTTCTGAACCGGTATGGAAAGTAAGTATATTTCACCCCTGAGCTATTCTTTGAGGAATCTGCTGGCCTTGGAGTTTCGCTTGATATGGATTTATTACTTGGAACCCTGACTACATGGATCTTCTCTACTCTAAAGGACAAATATGACATGAAAGCTACATTTATTTATTGCCTGAACCAAATTTGGAAAGGCATGATGGACATCTAGGCAATTTTCCTTGGTTGCTATTTTACTCACGTGGTGGTGATGATCTCATCTTTGGTTCTGCGGACCAGCAACACGGGACCCTGATACCTGAGGAAGATACCACAGAGACTTGGTTTAATATAGAGGCAAGCCAGGACGTTTCATCTAAACTTGCTACAAACACTGTTCTACAACTACTACATTCGTATCAGAATCAGCTACCAAGGCACTTCTGGGTTGAAAGGGTTAGCCGGAGACATCACCGTTGCCCAGGGGACACCCAAGGGGGCTCTTTTCCTGTCCCTTTTATTGTTATCAGTGGCATATCACATTTTTGGAAGCAAGAAGCTTTAATTTACGACTAGCCTGCTTGAAAATTGGTAAGTTCTATGCTTCAGACAAAATGGAGAATTACCTGTTTTATTTTAGCATACTTGGAAGGGAAGAGCAAAGGGACTATTATTAAGAGCTGTACTGGCGCAGTGGTTAGAATGTAGTATTGCAGGCTGACTCTGCCAACTGCCAGCAGTTCGATCCTGACTAGATCAAGGTTGACTCATCCCTCCATCCTTCTGAGGTCGGTAAAATGAAGACACACATTGTTGAGGGTAATATGCTGACTTTGTCAACCGCTTAGAGAGAGAGGGCTGAAAAAGCACCGTGAAGTGGTATATAAGTCTAAGTGCTATTGCTATATAGGGGGTTCTGCAAAATACAGGTAGTCCTTGAATTACAACCACAATTGAGCCCAACATTTCTGTTGCTAGGTGAAACATTTGTTAAGTGAGCTTTGCCCCATTTTATGACCTTCCTTGGTACAGTTGGTAAATGAATCACTGCAATCAGTAAGTTAGTAATCCGGTTACTAAGTGACTCTGGCTTCCCCGTTGACTTTGCTTGTCAGAGGGGCGCGAAAGGTGATCACATGACCTTGGGGCACAGCAACGGTCATAAATACAAACCAGTTGCGAAGCATTTGAATTTTGGTCACATGATCATGGGGATGCTGCAAAGGTCGTAAATGTGAAAAACTGTCGTAAGTCACATTTTCCAGTGCCAATGTAACTTTGAACGGTCACTAAATGAACCATTGTAAGTCGACGGCTTCCTGTATTTTGCTTCAAAAGGTTTCAAGCAGGGAGTTTCACAGGGAAAACTTGCCGCTTGCAATAACAGTAAAGGTCAGAAGCTGAGAAGACGAAAAGAACTAGGAAGAACTTTCCATGGTAAGAAGTGCTGATCTGCTTAATTCTGCATTCTCCATAGAACCCACTCTAGAAAGTCTCTCTCTGCCTGGCATCTTCTAGATCAGGGGTGGAGAACCATGGCCCTATTGTGACTTGTGGGGTCAACCTGGCAGAAGCCATTTTTCTATTCCTCAGCTGCCACACAGAGTGGAGAGGGGAAGGAGGATGAAAGGTGCTGCTAGACAAAGCACAGAATTTTCTTGTGGGAACCAAGGTCATCTCCATAGGTGGAGGATAGTGTCTGGAGAGCCCGCCAATTAACCTAATTGCCCAACGTGACCTGTGACTTTTGGGAAGGGAGTTATTTCCTATTATAATTACACTGAAACTGCGGGAAACTTTTAGAGTTGGTTTTGCATTTGATTGTGCCGATATAATGTATTCAATACAGAAGTTCTTTGAGGAAGACCTTAGCCTCAGAGTTCTGATTCGCTTGGGTTCGTTAGTCAGAACCTTGACATGTGGACTGCAACTCCCAGAATTCCTGAGCCAGCCATGGAATGGCTCAGGAATTCTGGGAGTTGAAGTCCACAAATCATTAAAGGCAGTAGTGAAATCTAAAATTTGTTACTACCGGTTCTGTGGGCGTCGTCAGGGAGCGTGGGGATAATATACCTGAGTGGTTGTGGCCAAAATTTTTTTTTAAAACTTTTAAAACCATTTTTCCTACAACCTCTTTGGCGAAGAGGTTGTAAAAAAATGCTTTCAAAAGGTTCTGACGATCCCAGCTGGGTTGCCTGATGGGCAGAGGCTTTTTAAAAGGGTTTTTTTCTTTTAAAAGCCTTTGATGATCCCAGCTGAGCCGCGTGATCATCAGAGGCTTTTTTTTTTAACTTTTAAAAGCATTTTTTTTTGGCAGAAGAGGTTGTAGAAAAAATGCTTTTAAAAGTAAAAAAAAAAGCCTGATGATTGTGCGGCTCAGCTGGGCATGGGGGGGAGGGAGGGGCAGGGACTTTTGCTACCGGTTCTCTGAACCATCCGCCTCCATTGCTATCGGATCGGGCGATCTGGTCCGAACCGGGAGCATTTCACCCCTGATTAAAGGGCCATGGTTCCCCACTCCTGTTCTAGATGTAAATTCCAGAGCTGAATCTTTGCGATGATGAAATTAATGGACAATTCCTTGGCTAATCTTCATTTCTCACTTGCTGCTGATAAGCAACAAAAGCAATGCCATAATGGGTTAAAACAAAGAAGGGGAAATCTGCTTCTGGCCAGATCTTTTGGGCTATCTGGCCACTGGTCATAGGCTGGAGTGGTAGTTGATTTTAAAAATTAGCCAGAAAAAGGTTGGCATCATCCAACATTTCTTTTGGGCAATGGCTTTGCTCCATGGTGTTTTGTCCTCTGAGTTGCCTACTTGCAGAGTTGTTCCGCGTTGTTCAGGTTTAAGTGTTGTCTCACCGTCCGGGTGACCAAGCTTCCTATGGAACAAAGAGGAGAACATTAATCACCTTTCTGCCCAGCAACTAAGTCTCTAACCCAAACCAACTTCACATGGTTTGTCAAAATAAATTGCTATCCACTGTCTCCAACTAATCAGCTTAACCATTTTCAAATAACGGGTTTTGTAAGGATCTCATCTCGCAAACAAGTGATGCAAAAGCTTTTACACAATGCTTTTCACAATGCATCCAACAAACAGGTTCTGTATGCAGCCCGCTAGTAGACAGGTAGTCCTCGACTTAAAAACAGTTCGTTTAGCGACCATTCAAACCATACAACGGCACTGGGACTTGTGACCGTTTTTCACAGTTAACAACCTTTGCAGCATCCCCACGATCATGTGATCAAAATTCAAATGCTTCGCAACTGGTTTGTATTAGGTCACATGATCGTTTTGTGACCTTCTGACAAGCAAAGTCAACGGGAAAGCCAGAGTCACTTAATAACCAGAATTACTAACTGACTGATTACAGTGATTCACTTACCAACTGTACCAAGAAAGGTCATAAAATGGGGCAAAGCTCACTTAACAAATGTCTCACTTAGCAACAGAAATTTTGGACTCAATTGTGGTTGTAATTCGAGGACTACCTGTATTTTGCAGAACCCCCTGTATAGCAATAGCGCTTCGACTTACATATCGCTTCATGGTGCTTCACAGCCCTCTCTCTCTCTAAGCGGTTTACAGAGTCAGCCTATTGCCCCCAACAATCTGAGTCCTCATTTTACCCACCTCGGAAGGATGGAAGGCCGAGTCAACTTTGAGCCGGTCAGGATCGAACTGCTGGCAGTCAGTAGAGTTAGCTTGCAATACTGCATTCTAACTACTGTGCCATTATGGCTCTTAATATAGTCCCTTTGTTCTTCCCTTCCAAGAATGCTAAATTAATTTTTCACAGTTACGACCTTTGCGGCATCCCCAGGATCACATGATCAAAATTCCAGATGCTTGGCAACTGGTTCATACTTACGACGTTTGCAATCATCTAACAAGCAAAGTCAATGGGGAAGCCAAAGTCGCTTAACAACCGGGTTACTAACTTATCAACTGCAGTGATTCACTTAACAACTGAGGTCTTAAAACGGGGCAAAACTCACTTAAAATGTTTCACTTAACAACAGAAACTTTGGGCCTCAATTGTGGCCGTAAGTTGAGGACTACCTGTATTAAGTCATGGGTGCAAAGGGCTGGCACAAATACTGTCAGCGTTCCAGAAAAAACCCCACTCCAAGTAAAGACTCTGAAGCAAGCATTTTTCAAAGTTCTATTTACTAGAATAGGTAAACTGGCACATCTGGGAAAACCCAAATCTGAGAGTTCTGGGTTTTCCCTCAGTAAGTCAAAACCCCCAAAACCATCCCCTCAGTCCTCAGTCGATCACATGCTCCAATCAACGTCCATCCCATCTCGACTCAGCACCCTGACCACTCCTTCTCCAGATGCTGGATCGCCCTGACCTTGACCAACAGGAAGAATGCTATTATGTCTACAGACAACCCCTCTACTAAATCCCCCTTCCTACTTTCCCACACAGGAGAAGGTGGCAGCATGGAAGCTTCTGGCCTAATATGGCTTCAAAAGCTGACAAATACAGCTAGTCCTTGACTTATGGCCACAATTGGGCTGAGAATTTCCATTGCTAAGCAACGAGATTGTGAAGTGAGTCATTCCCTGTTTTACAACCTTTTCGCCACAGTCGGGAAGTGAATCACGTGATTGCTTGGCTTCCCCAATTGACTACTTGTTGGAAGCCGTCTGGGAAGGTCACAAATTGTTGTGACCCAGGCCCACGTAGTTGATATTAAATGCAAAACAGTTCCAAAAAACAAACAGATTTTATTAAAACAGCTGAGAATTCACTCATTCTCAGCTTATTCCAAATTAAATGAAAGCAAAGTCCTCAAAACACCAGTCTTCAGTTTATCTCTGACCTTGGGATAATTAGGCAAACTGCCAAAGGCTTTTCTTGGCAACAGTTCAGGAACAGAAGACGCTGACAAGAAAGAAATACATCCAAACACGAAGCAAATCTCTCAACGGTTGTTTTCCAGCAAAAAGACCAAGAGCCGTTGCTGGTCTTTTAAGCCTTATGGGAGGGGCCAATCATCTCTTGGTCCTACTCCCGAGTTGTCCTCTCTGCTTTAGCTGCTCCTGCCTTCTGGCAGCTCTTCTCATACATGCACTAGGAACAGGCTCCTCCTGTTCCTCTGCTTCTCTACTGTCAGCCTCTGGAGGCTCCGAAGTTCACGCATCAGTCCCCGATGGCCCTGGCCCCATCTCTGCCTCCGATGCAGAGCCCTCATCTGGGCCTTCCCCAGCCTTCAGGACTGGCCCATGTTCTTCCTCAGCCTCATCGCTCTCCGACTCCGCTGCCAGCTCCGCAGGCTGCTGGCAAACCACAACACAAATGGCAATCACACGACACACTGCAACTGTCGTAAATATATGCAGGTTATTATAAACATGGGATCGTAGGGATGCTGTGACGGTTGTTAAGTGTGATGATTTATTTATCTGAATTGATTGATTCATTCGTTTCTTATAGCTGCGCAACTCAGCCAAGTGATTCTGGAGGCAGCTTACAATTCTTTTCTTTTTTTTTTAGCTTACAATTCTAACATTGGTCGTAAGTCACTTTTTCAGTGCCATGGTACCTTTGAATGGTCACTAAACAAACGGCTGTAAATTGAGGACTATCTCCATGAAGGATAATCCTGACTATACTATACCCGCATGAAAGAGGTCATCATTCAGTAGAAGAGCGCATAAATTGTAGGTAGGTAGCCTCAGGTTCAAACCCTGACACCCCATGCTAAAACAATTGTAGGTGAAACACTTATAGATTTAGTAAGATTTCTCTCCTTAACCCAAGATGGCATGCCCTGGACCCTGTCCTCCACCATCTAATCTGTGCGAACACCATCCTGTGAATCTGGTTGGGGCTGGGCTAAGAGTGAGGAATGGCCCAAAGTCATCCAGCGAGTTTCTGTAAGTAAGAGCGGACATCAACCTTCTGATTCAATCAGTCAGAATAAAGCTGGATGGGATCTTGGAGATCTTCTAGTCCAACTCCCTGCTCAAGAAGGAGACCCTACTGTTTCAGACAGGTGGACTGTCCAGTCTTTTTTTTTTTTAAACACCTCCAGTAATGAAGCCCCTGCAACTTCTGAAGGCAAAGCTGTTCCACTGGTTAATTGTTGTCACTGTTAGGAAGTTCCTCCTTAATTCCAGGTTGCTGCTGTCCTTGGATTATTTTCCATCCATCGTCTCTTGTTTTGCCTTCTGGTGCTTTGGAAAATAGGTTGTCCCTCCTCTTCTTTGTGGCAGCCCCTCAAATACTGGAACCCTGCTATCATTGCCATCCCTAGTCCATCTTTTCTCTAGACTGGCCATACCCAATTCCTGCAACCGTTCTTCACATGTTTTTGTCTCCAGATCTTTAATCATCTTAGTTGCTCTTCAGTGCACTTTTTCCAAAGTCTCAACATCTTTTTTGTAATGCGGCGACCAAAACTGGATTCAGTATTCCAGGTGTGGCCTTTCCAGAGCTTTACAAAATGGTACTAATACTTCACGTGATTTTGATTCTATGGATTCTAAGGATTGTATTCGCTTTTTTGGCCGCTGCTGCACACCATTGGCTTGTGTTTAAGCGATTATCCACTAGGATTCCAAGGTCCCTCTCACAGTTACTGTTTTTGAGCCAGATTTCTCCTAATCTGGACTTCCACCTTTGGTTTTTCCTGCCTAGGTGTAAAACCCTTGCTTTTCTCCACATTAAATTTCATGTCCCCTTGGTTCTTATCCCATCACCTGCACCACTACTACATCACAATGACTCTTTTGGCAGTTTGTATACAGAGCACGGAAGGAGGCAGAACAATCTGTGAAAAATAATGAGTGTTGTCTGTCTTCCAGCAAGTTCTTTTTAATTCAGTGGGCCTTTATCTCTAAATGAACATGCTGTCAAACCCTGAAGCTGACCTAACCGGAGCCATCTTGGAGCTTCAGTGTTGCCACACCGGAGCTGAGGGATAGGGAGGGGAGATTTGAGATAGTTGGGACTTTGTAGCAAAATAAAATACTTTCTCTTGGGAACCAAGGACATTCTCACATCTGGTCAGAGGAAGGAGGAGTGATGTCACCAGGCAACCAGACAGAGCCGTGATTGGACCATGTGACTGATTGCTTGGGGTTGAGGGAAAAACTTTTACTTTTAATTAGGTGAAAACCGTGGGAACCTTCAGAGTCGGTTTTCACCAGATCTGTGCCAATATGATATATCCAATAAAGCTATTCTTTGAAGAAACTATCTGCCTCGGAGTTTTGCTTCTATTACTTAGCACCCTGACACATGCAAAAGTCTGCAGCCTTAATTTGGCATTTCATAATTCTGAGCTGAACGCTCCCTGCTTGAACGCTTATCTGTTCAATCTGTACATTGGTAAACAAACATTACAAGAACTTTGAGTATCTTGGGGGCCCTCCCCACCGAAGGGGAAAATGCTTTTGAGAATCTAACTGCCACCAGTTGCAAAACACACCAACGAAAAGCAAAACCAAGCGGGGAAGATTACACAACCGCCGACCTCCATCGTGGTTAAAGCAGAAGACAGAAAATAAAATAAATTAAAATAAAGGAATTCCAACCTAAACCGTTTCTAAATCTAGCAGCTGTTCAGGACTGGGGATTTTATAGCTCCGTGACACCTACAACATAATGCACACCGATTGATTGATAGCAATGTTGTAAAACTGGAATTTCGACCTACAAGCTGAAATTGAAGGGACGGGATAATAAAACATTCCCAAGATGACAAGGGAAAGAAACACAGGCCACCAGAGGACAAGGGAACTAACTTAGCGGTTAAAAGGAAGACGTTGGTTCAGCTCTTACTGACCAAGTTTTAACTGTCTCACGGACTGAACCATTTAGCAGTCTGGGAAACACATTCAAAAGAGGTGAAACCATTGGACCATAAAGAAGGATCCATTTCTTGTCCTTCCCCTTACTCCAGCTTTCCGGCATGACCTTGAGAGCGAGAGGCACGAGGTCATCAAAGGAGGCATCCAGGATGACGGCGCTGACCTCGGAGTAAGACATGGCTGCCCAAGTGGCTGTTGGGTGGAAGGAGAAAGAGAAATCCATATTTAGAGAGAGCTGGAAACTCAGGCAGGGACATCATGAAATCATAAACAAGTAGGACATCTGTGCCTCCTCCCTCTGAATTTCTTACGACTGAGTATGTTCCCAGGAGATACTCAGATACTGTAGTCCATAATCATCTGGAATGTTATATAGATCAGGGGGTCTCCAACCTTGGC
>WNWU01000158.1:1956903-1968466 GCA_012654045.1 Ptyas mucosa
AGATTGCCTCCTGTGGCTTTAAAATCACCCAGGGTCAGTATCCCCTCCAAATACTTCCAATTGTTCTTTCTTGAACTGATCCCATGTACCTTCAAAACTGCATCATTCCAAACTGTAATCTCTTTATGTCCAACTACGGGGGCCACCTAGTGTGGCGAACCTTGTTTCCATTAATACATAATTTGGGGCAATCAGTTGGATTGAACATAATTAGTATAGAAAAGGATTGTATTTAGGTATTTCATATAGGGCACCAAAGCCTTGAATGGATCCTCTTTCTATATACATGAATTTGGCCGTGCCCATCTTGAGATATCCCTCAAGATGGGCACCTCCTAAAATTTGAGGTGTCTAACTTTAGTTCAGGCTGAAAGCTACATTTGGTCTTGGGGTTTCGGGCCAAGGACTGCAGTGCAGCTGTAAAGAGTCTGGTGGTGTGGCAGACTAAGCACTGTAATTAACATTCAGCTGCCTGCAATTACTGCAAGTTCAAATCTCACCAGGCTCGAGGTTGACTCAACCTTCCATCCTTTCTAAGGTAGGTAAAATGAGGACCCAGATTGTGGGGGCAATAAGCTGACTTTGTATAAATATATATAATAGTATGAAGGCTATTGCTTAACGCCTTGTAAGCCGCCCTGAGTCTCTGGAGAAGGATGGCATATAAATCAAATTTAAAAAAAAAAGATGTATGAGATGACCTTGATGACTCCAGCATGCTGGCTAGGGAATTCTAGGAGTTGAAGTCCACACATCTTAAAGTCACCAAGGTTGAAAAACACTGCCTCCCTTTCTCCAGCCTCTCCCTTCTGCTAGAAGTTCCTAATTTCCTTCTAGGCCTTGTTATTTGATACCTGTGAAGCCCCCAATGGACCAGGCATAGAGGATGATGTCTTCAGGAAGGAAGCCCAGGCGGTGGATGGCATATTGCACCACCACATCCATGGCATTGGCCTCATTCTGTGGCAGGGGCACTCCCTAGAGACAAGTGGGGAAAATAGTTAACGCAAAGTTGCTGAGAGCAGGGAGACTAAGGAAGTCAGGTCATGCCTGAGGGGAAAGACTAAGGGTTTCCTCCCTTTTTCCTTCTCTTCTTCTTTTCTACGAAAATCCCTTCCCAGGGGCCTTGCTTGTCATTCTGCACCTTTCTTTTTCAGTTTTTATTAGTTTACAGTAGAATTTCTGGTCACGAACGCTTCTGACCATGACCAAATTGGGTTTTGACCAGGGGTGGGTTCTAAATTTTTTTACTACTGGTTCTGTAGATGTGGCTTATTTTGTGGGTGTGGTTTGATGGTCATGTGACAATTCTTTAGGATTTAGCAGAGGTAGTGGTCTATCAGGCTTTTAACTGCTTGCAGATCTGTACCGGTCTACCCATTTGTTTTTGGAGCGTTCCGGACTACCCATTTTTTTTTTTGAGCCACCGGTCTACTCATTTGTTTTTGGAGGCACCGGTCTACCCATTTGTTTTTGGAGGCACCAGTCTACTCATTTGTTTTTGAAGGCACCGGTCTACCACCACACTGCATTTTAACTGATCAGCTGTAGGGCGGCCCTTTGAAGCTGTGGCAAGAGTTTAAAGAATTTTTTCCCTTCTAGATCAGCTGGGCCTCGGGAGGCAGCGAATAGATTGGGGGTGGGGCCAAATAAAAGGTAAGAATAATGTGGGGGGGGGGGCGGGGATGGCAGGGCCCAACTCCCGAACAAAGAGAACTGGTTCGGTGACGTCATATCTTCACCGCTATCGGCTCGGCCGAACTGGTTCCACCACTGGTTCCACCACTGGTTCCAACCAAAAAATTCACATTTGTTTTCCGCAGCCGATTTCCCCTTCCACGCCATTTTTTTTGTAAGTGCCAAATTTCCAAAATTAGGTTACGGCCAAATTGGGTTGCAACCAAAGTTATGGAACAAATTATGGTCATGATCAGAGGTTCTACTGTATAATGTAGCATCCAAAGAAAATACAGATGTAAATAGAAGGGAAAAGGGAAGGGAAATGTGAGGAAAGAAAAGGGAAAAAGGAAAAAAAAAGGCATTGACTTCCGACTTCCTCCGTTGCAGTAGAATAAAGCATTGACATCAAACCTCAACTTTTTATTTTTACATAATGATCAAAGTCACATTGGTGGCTATGATGTTGTGATTAAAGTTCTACCATTTTTCTGGGCATTGATGGCCAACAACGACCTTTTTAAATAGTTTTTATTAGTGTATATAATACAAAAGTAAATAGTAGGAAAAATAATGGGAGGGGAAGGGAGAAATGTAGAAAAGAAGGGGAAAAAAGAAAAAAAAGGCATTGACTTCTGACTCCCTCTGTTGCAGTAGAATAAAGCATTGACATCAAACCTCACGGTCTCATGAGGGCGGTCACTCACGCCCTCATCACTTCCCGTCTGGACTACTGTAACACTCTCTACATGGGGCTCCCCTTGAAGAGCACCCGGAGGCTCCAGCTAGTCCAGAATGCGGCCGCGCGGGTGATTATGGGGGCGACTCGGTGCTCCCATGTAACACCGTTCCTGCGCGAGCTGCACTGGCTCCTGGTGGTCTTCCAGGTGCGATTCAAGGTGTTGGTTGCCACCTTTAAAGTGCTCCATGGCATAAGACCTGGATATTTACGAGACTGCCTTCTGCTTCCGATAGCCTCCCACCAACCAGTATGCTCCCACAGAGAGGGTCTCCTCAGGGCGCTGTCGGTTAGACAGTGTCGACTGGCGACCTCCAGGGGAAGAGCCTTTTCTGTGGGGGCACCTGCCCTCTGGAACGAGCTGCCCCCGGAGATTCGTCCGATTTCCGACCTCCATACTTTTCGCCGCGCCCTTAAAACGCTATAATTCCATCACGCAGGGTTGGCCTAAAATATTTTAAAGGGTTATTTATTTTAGATGATTGGCCAAACTATTTAATAATTTTAAATTTTTTTTAACTTTTATATTGTTGGTTTTTATCTTGGCTGTACACTGCCCTGAGTCCTTTGGGAGAAGGGCAGTATAAAAATTTAATAAACTAAACTAACTAAACTAAACCTCAACCATTTTTTGCAAAAGCAGGGTGCGCAGAGGGTTTGGGAAGCCCGCAGAGTGCTGCTGGAGGCTGGGGAGGGCAAAACCACTAATTTTTGCAAAAAACAGGCCTGTTTTTGCCCTCCCCAACCCCCAGGAGCACTCTGGAGGTCTCCCAAACCCTCTGCGCATCCCATTTTTGAAAAATGGGCCTGTTTTTGGCAAAAATGGGACGCGCGGGGCGGGGTTTTGGGAAGCCAAAAATGGTTGTATTCAGTGTATAAGACACACCAACATTTCCACCCTCTTTCAGGGGGAAAAAAAGTGCATCTTATACTCCCCAAAGTACAGTAATTGGTTGATTGGCTCAGTGGTCTGCAATACGCCCAATATGTTATTGAATGGCCAGGTCTACATCAGATTTCTTAATAGAGTAGTTAACTGGAGAAGTCAAAAATAATCTGAAATAAATCTCGGAATAACTCACCGTGCTGCCTGCAAACCCAGGATGATTCCATCCCAGCACAGAATATCCAGCTGTAAGACAGAAGGAGAAAAAATCAACTGGAAAGGAAAGATCAGCGATAAGTAGAATCCCAACCACGACAAAAAAGAAAAAAAGAAAAGAAAAGAACGATCAATCTATGAGAAAAGAACTGGGAGTGACCTTGGAGGTTTTCTAGTCCAACCTCCTCCTCAAGCAGGAGATGAAGAAGAGGATGAAGAAGAAAAGGAGCCATCTAGGGTTAAAAAAACAAAACAAAACAGGATCCCTACACAACATCAACTCAATCTGGTCCTAAAGCAGCTGTAATGATTTTGCAACCATAGGGGTCATCCTTGACTTAGGACCACAATTGGACCTGGAATGACAGCCACAAATGGTGGCAGTCGTTAAGCGGATCACCATGTGGTCGTGACTGATTTTAACACTTTTGTTGCAGGGGTTGTGAAATGAAAACCACAGTTGTGAAGCAAGCTTCTTTTCTTCAATGGGCCGTGTCTGTGTGCCAGAAATGGGAAATAAATGGCAGAAAATCAGTCACATGACTGCAGGATGCTGCAAACAGCCGTTAACGTAGGCTGGTTGCCCAAGTGCCCAAAATGCAATCACTGGAATTCCGCAACCGGGTTGTAAGTAGCTCTAGGGAGGTCCGTCGTAACTTTGAATGATTGCTAAGCAACTGCTCATTAAGCAAGGACTATGTGTAGATTCCTAAGTAGTGTGGCAAGACTTGCCCTGAACATGCTATAGGATCTAAATTAGAATAGAGCAGGGGTCAGCAACCCTGGCTCTGGAGCCGGATGTGGTTCTTTCATGCCTCTGCTGTAGCTCCTTGTCACCAATCAGCTCCACAATTGATAGGGCTTTCGGGTAGGACAGGTAGAGGAAAAAGGACAATATGCTAGGAGGAGACTCTATGGTGGTGGTGTTGGGGGGGGGGGGGAAACGCATCTTCTAACCAGCAGAGGAAAAGGGATGCCGTGCTAGGAGGAAACTCTATGGTGGGGGGGAACCGGACTTCCGGTTGGCTCCAGAATTGAACAGGAGGCTTCCAGTTAGGATCTTTGTGGCTCTTTTAGTGTTTAAGGTTGCCAACCCCTGGAATAGAGTAACAGAGTTGGAAGGGACCTTTGAAGGTCCTCCAGTCCAACCCCTTGCTTAGGCAAGAAACCCTATACCATTTCAGACAAATGGTTGTCCAATCTCTTCTTAAAAACCTCCAGTGTTGGAGCATTCACACCTTCTGGAGGCAAGCTGTTCCGCTGATTAATTGTTCTGTCAGGAAATTTCTCCTTAGTTCTAGGTTCCTTCTCTCCTTGATTAGTTTCCATCCATTGTTTCTTGTCCTGCCTTCTGGTGTGCTTTGGAAAATAAGTTGACCCCCTTCCTTCTTTGTGGCAGCCCCTCAAATCTGACTTGTCAGATAAATCTGTTATCAATAGCAAATTAATTCATCTAAAAGTCCTTTTCCTTGAAAGGAATGCAATAGAAGGAGATGGCTCATACCATCCAAAGGAGTAGAGATACAGCCTACTTCATAGAAGCCTGCATTTCCTTCGCAGCAAATCACCTGGAAAGAACAAAAATAGGAACTTTTATCGCGCCAGCAATGCAAACGACAGGAAATGTGCTGTGCAACCAGCCAACATTCAGGAAGTTCCCACCTACTTCCTGCCTATGAACATCCTGTGCATAATAAGTAGCTGGATCTATCCAAACAGTGCTAAATATTTGGATATTGATGGGAATCCTCCTTAGAGAAACAGCACTGCAGGACCTGGGAATGAGATCAATCAATCTCCCCCATACAGAGCAGAGCAACCATCACACGTCCAAACTTTTCTGTGGCACCCCTATGGAGCAGCAGATGCTGTGATCTCGGAATAGGTTTATTTTTGGTTGAGTTATTTACAAAACCATGGGTGCTTTTTTTTTTTGGCAACAAAGAATTACTTAAAAGAAAATAAAACAAAGACATCATGTGCCTTTCATTTGGTCCCTTAATACCTTGCACCATTCAATGGTCCTAGATCTTGAGCTGACAATTTACCCCGTATTTTTCAGACTATAAGATGCACCTGACTGTGAGACCCAACTAAATGTAGAAGAGGAAAACAAACAAACAAACAAACAAAAAAGATGTTGGCCTTGCTTTTGGGGGGCCTTTTTTGGGCCCCTTTCCAGTCTTTCTTCGGCCTGTTTCTGAGGCTTTTTTTGGCCCATTTTGGAGGTTTTTTGCAGCCCGTTTTCAAGGCTTTTTGTGGCCCATTTTTGAGGCTTTTGGGCCCGTTTTGGAGGCTTTTTTCAGTCTGTTTTTGAGGCTTTTTTTGGCTCATTTTTGAGGATTTTTGGGGTTGTTTTTGAGGCTTTTGGGGGCCGTTTTCAAGGCTTTTTTCAGCCTGTTTTTTCAAAAAAAATGGGCCCCAAAAAACCTTAAAAATGGGCTGAAAGAAGCCCCCAAAACCCCCCCCCCCCCCCCAAAAGCCTCGAAAACAGATTGAAAAAAGCCTCAAAAATGGGCCAAAAAAAGATCTGAAAAAGGCCGAAAAAAGGCCCGAAAACGGCATGCAGAGGCCGAAAAATGGCTGGCGGGTGGGTGGGGCTTCGGCAATATTCGGTCTATAAGACGCACAGACATTTTCACCCCCTTTTTGGAGACAAAAAAGTGCGTCTTATAGTCCGAAAAACACAGTAGTTCCCATGCAAGGGAAGGTTTTTCTTATTCAAAGGGAGACTCTTTGAATAGCAATAGCACTTAGACTTATTTACCGCTTCATAGTGCTTTACAGCTCTCTCTAAACCAGGGGTGTTGTGTTTAACCTCAGGGGACCAGGGTGGGCGTGGCCAGCTTGATGTCACTCGTGTTGGGGGTTCCTTTAGTGGCCCAAATGCTCTGCCAGCAAAAATGGGCTCCTGAGCTCAGTTTTTCAGCTGTGACGGCCTCATGCAACCCTCTGCCAACGAAAACGAAGCCCGGGAGGGCCACACGCAGCCCTCCTGAGCTCTGTTTTTACTAGCAGAAGCACCGTGGGCCACTCCTTTGCTGTTTCTAGGGCAGCCCCTTGGGCCAGATCAAAGCATCTGGTGGGCCGGATCTGGCCTCCGGGCCTTGAATTTGACACCCCTGCTCTAAGCGGTTTATGGAGTCAGCATATTGCCCCCAACAATCTGGGTCCTCATTTTACCAACCTGAGAAGGATGGAAAGCTGAGTCAACCTTGAGCCGTTCAGAATCGAACTCCTGGTAGTGCCAGTGACTCAGCCTGCAATACTGCATTCTAACCACTGCGCCACCATGGCTCTGAATAAAAGAATGTACATCCTATGTTGTGCCCAAAATGTGGAGCTCTTGCTGGCTTCTACTCTATGAAGCTTTACAGAGCTCCCCTTCAGTCCTTTTTGAGGTAAGCAGAGAATAAGAGGTAATGAAGAATAACAGAATAGCAACAGTTGGAAGGGGCCTTGGAGGTCTTGTAGTCCAACCCTCTGTTCAAGATTTCTGCAGTTAGGAAACCTGAGCGTTTCTTTGAGAGGCACTGCAGTTTTCTGGTGCAGGTAGTTCTCAACTTAACGACCACAATTGAGCCCCAAATTTCTGTTGCTAAGTGAGACACTTATTAAATAAATTTCCCCCCATTTATTGGCACCGTTGTTAAGTGAATCTTTAGAGTTGTTAGCGACACGGTTGTTTAAGTGAATCTGGCTTCCCCATTGCTTGTCAGAAGGTCGCAAAAGGGGATTACATGATTCTAGTATACGGCAACCGTCATAAATATGAATCGGTTGCCAAGCATCCAAATTTTGATCACGTGACCATGGGGATGCTGCAAGAGTTATAAGAGTGAAAAAATGGTCATAAGTCACTTTTTTTCAGTGACGTTGGAACTTTGAATGGATACTAAGTGAACTGTTGTAAGTCAAAGACTACCTGAATTAAATATCTTCCCTACCATCCATATGCCATCAAAATTGGACATACTGCCTGGGGCTGATGAGAAGCTCCTGCTTTGAGAAAAATTGGTGTGGAGCCTTCTTGGAATTGTTGAAAGGACTGTGGTTTGTTGAAGACAAAGGCCATATTTTGGACAGAGAGAATTGCTGGTTTGAAAAGAGGGGGTCAAAGAGGCCATCTACGTCAAAACTGAACAGCCGTCTCTCAACAGAGGGAGAGGGATATGACATCATCTATCTCCAATCTACAACACAGTCCTTTCAGCAGTTCCAAAAAAGCTCCACATCCATTTGCACCACTCAGGTGACCCTGAGGACATAGATAAACCTCCAAGTGACCTTAACGACCTGCTAAAAGAATGCAAATGATCAGCTGTCTGCAAGGAGTATAAATCCTTCCATTCCCCCACCATCTAGTCACGAGCTTAAGAAGCTTCTTGGATGAGAAGTGAAATGTCTTCAAAGAAAAACCAGAAAGGTCAGTTGCCTCTTGAAAAAAAAAATCCTTGGGACTCCAAGTCCCTTCCAATTTAGCATAGGGTTGGACTAGAACAGGGATCTCCAACCTTGGCCACTTCAAGACTTGTGGATTTCAATTCCCAGAATTCCTCAGCCTCAGCTGAATTCTGGGAGTTGAAGTCCACAAGTCTTAAAGTGGCCAAGGTTGGAGACTCCTGGACTAGAAGACCTCCATGGTCCCTTCCAACTCTTGTTATTCGGTTTAGGTTTACGGTTCTCATGTGGTTTTAGACATTGTTTTAACTTCTTATTGGGAGCCTCCAAGAGTTGATTGGAAGATGAGTGGCTACATATATGCTTTAAACAAATAAATAAGCATTCTTCAGGTGCACACTCTCATTTAATCCCCACAGCAACTATCTACAAGGCGTCTTAGATAGGGTGAAGTGTGGCTCACTGGTATTCAGATGGAAAGATAGCCAGATTGATAGCAGGTTGTTCGGAAGTGACTATTACCTAACTTGTTGGGTTGGCAATATGTAAACCATCAATATAGCTTTAAGACTGCTGTATTGCATCATACTGTGTCCTGATTGGTTAGCTCTGTAGCCAATATCCTTAAGAGGGAGCTAGAAACATGGTTTGTTCTCTTTGCTAATTCTTGCTCTCTGATATCTCTGTATGCTACTGTTTGCAAATCCAGAAAAAGTGTTTATTGTTAACGACTATGACGACTGGTAAGAAGACTTTGTTATTGGATTATCCCTGGACTGTCGTTTTGGCTATCTCCTGCTTTATATGTGTATGACCTGGACTGTTTATTGGACTGTGCCTTTCTATTTCCTGAAAGTAAACACAACTCAGTGTATCTGTGTGTTGACTGTGTTTATTCGTAACTACTCTCAATCACTTTCATGTGCACACCCTTGCTACTCAAGGGTTACTCTGCGAATTCCTTAACACAGGTCTTGCCCAAGTTTATTCCAAGTGTAGGACAGCTTGAACCGAGATTCTCCCAGTGTTTATTGGATACCGTTAATCTGTTGCCCCAACTGCTAAGAAAATTTCAAAGTGGAAGCATGAGGCACCTCAGGCAAATCAGGTGACGGGAAGACTTTCCCACAGAATTACAGAGCTGATCAGCTTCTCTGAGAAGCAATCACATTAATCTAACAATTGATGAATACAGGCAACCAGGCATTTTACTACAGGTGAGCCGATAGGATGATAAAAAGACAGGTGGATAATAGTTCCTGCTTTGAAGGCCACTTGATTTTGGTGTTAGTGATGTGGAAATGGGAGGCTGCTCTTCCCTTAGCAGCTTAGTAATTTTGGCACATTCTTGTTGTAAAGGATGAGCGGGAGAGGAAAAACTAAGAGAGATTTATCAATAAAGACTTTGAGAGTTAAACCAGGACTTGGTGTCAACTCACTAGTTTCCTGCCTTGTGGCTCCAAAGCGCCCCTTCGATCTACGAATATGGTGTCGATTTCGTTTCCATCGCAAGCTGCCAATTTGGCTCGTCTTCCGTTGTACTGCAAGGAGAAGATCAACCTTTATTTGGGGTTGAAGTAACCTCTCACATCCTGGATATAAATTGTTTCAACTTCTACCCTCACAACGATGCTATAGAGCACTGCACACCAGAACAACTAAACACAAGGAACAGTTTTTTCCCGAATGCCATCACTCTGCTTAACAACTAATTCCCACAACACCGTCAAATAATTTTCTAAGGCTGTATTATTATTCATCTTCTCTTCCTTACTAGTATCTATCTCTTCCCACTTATTACTATAACCATGTTGCTTGTATCTTTCGATTTATATTGTTTTTATTTGTTTTCTAGTATGATTTGATAGCTTATTAGTAACCTTGACTATCACTGAGTGTTGTTTCTTTTTATTTTAGATGAATGTATCTTTTCTTTTTATGTACACTGAGAGGATATACACTAAAGACAAATTCCTTGTGTGTCCAACCACACTTGGCCAATAAAGAATTCTACTCTATTGTATTTCTTTTAAGCTTCCCAAATGCCAGATTCCCTGGATAGGAGGATGGAGCAGGTAGGGGAGAACAAATCAGGAAAACCAAGTTCTAATTTTTTTAACAGGAAGTCCTTGACTTGTGACCACAACTGAGCCCAAATTTTCTCTTGCCAGACAGTTGTTAAGTGAGTTTTGCTCCATTTTGCGACCTTTCTCGCCACAGTTGTTTAAGGGAATCGCCTGCAGTTTGTTAAGTTAGCAACCTGGTTGTAAAATGAATCTGGCTCCCCCGTTGGCTTTGCTTGTCAGGATGTCGCAAAGGGTGACCATGTGACCTCGAGACCCTGCTACCGTCATATATATGACTCAGTTGCCAAGCGTCTGAATTTGGATTGGGTGACCATGGGGACCCTGCGACGGTCGCAAGGGGGAAAATGGTCGTAAGTCAGTTCTTTCAGTGTGGCTGTAACTTCAAGCGGTCAATAAAGAAATGGTTGTAAGTCGAGGACTATCTGTATCGGGATAAGAAATAGCCTGGAAAGAAGTCTGGGATTTGGGACTCCTAAATTCCTGGTTGGTGTTTACTCACTTCTTCCACCAGCCGAGCCTGTCCTTGAAGTAACATGGGCATCAGAGCCTTCTGCAGCAGGTAGACAGAGCCTGGGTAGAGCATACGTCGTCCGAAGGTGTGTGCCACTATAAAGCTGTCAGCAAATAGGTGGGGAAATGAAGGACAGGAGTCTCAACATTCAACATCTTTCTGCCAATGTTTACTCTAGGACAGGGGTGTCAAACTCAATTTCATTGAGAGCTGTGGTTGACTTCAAGGGGCTGGGCGGGCGTGGACAACTGGGCAGGTTGCCACTCACTGGGCATGGCCGATTGGGTGGTCGTGGCCAGTTTGACACCACTCCCCAAAATGCTGGCATGTTTCCTCTTCACACAGGGTAGACTGGGCCGAAGCCATGCTAGCCCGGTGTTTCATCTTCGCTTTGGGTAGACTAGGCCGAAGCAACGCGGGCCGGCCCCTTACAATTTCCAGGATGGCACCGCAGATTGTATCTGACCACATCTTGGGTCTTGTGTTTTGACACCCCTGCTCTAGGAACTCTACAACCTCAGACAGAAACCCTCAATCATTTAACCTTCGCATCCTGGACATAAACTGTTGCATTGCAAGCCAAAATAATCAGACACAAGGACAGTTGTTTCCCTCACGCCATCACTCTGCTAAACAACTAATTCCCACAACATTTGTCTTATGCCTCTGGGATGTCAAACCACCTAGTAGGATTGTATTACTATTACTATTATCCTTCTCATTTTTCCTATTATCTATTTCCTTAGCTTCTTATGACTGTAACTTTGTTGCTTGCATCTCATGATTTATGTTGATTGCTTTTATTAGTACCATATTATGATTTATGTTGATTCATTATAGAACATCCAATGACTATCACTGAGTTTTGTATGTTATGATTTATGATGATTGTATTTTATGATTATGATTTATCACTTGTTGCTTGTATGTATGCAGACTTAGAGCTTATTCCTTGTGTGTCCAATTCCTTGTGTGTCCAATCGCACTCAGCCAATTAAGAATTCAATTCAATTCAATTCAATTCAATTCAATTCAATTCAATTCAA
>WNWU01000158.1:1968476-1982909 GCA_012654045.1 Ptyas mucosa
AATTCAATTCAATTCAATTCAATTCAATTCAATTCAATTCAATTCAATTCATTCCATTCCATTCCATTCTATTTATGCCAAGTGCTCATAATGCGATCATGTGATTGTGTGGTATATGTGTGACCACTGAAACTTTGAAAACAAGTAGTTCTGGGATGGTCTGTTATAACTTCGAATGACTGCTAAATGACAGGTCATGAAGTGAGGTTTACCTGTATTCATTAGCTTCCAATTAATCCAATCCACTTTCTTATCCCAACATTACAGGTTTCTTTTCTTTGGGTCAACCATCAAGCTTCCTATTTCCTTCTCTGTCTATACTTTTCAATATCGGCTAATCTCACAACTAAGTATGCAAGGTTAAACCCAGCTAGAATTTAAGGGGCAACCCTTAATATAATATAATAAATTTAGAAAATTTTTTTAAAAAATGTACTGGCAACCATTTCCTTATTGTTCCCAAGAAACAACAAAGGCGTTATCTGTCTACTTATCAGGAGTCGAGCTCGACTTGAGGGAAATTTTTACCTTTTTCTAACGTGTCACAGTAGAAACATATGGTACAGGATAAGTTAATGTCTATGGAGCTTCTCAGTCATCCCAAAGGTGCTTTTTCCAGAAGGCAACTTTTTTTTTTCCTTTGAAAATGTTTCACATTTTCACGTTTCATTCAAGGAGCTTCTTCAGTTATAAGGTTGACCAGAAATCTAATATTTCTATTGACAGTCTTGAGGCATCCTATGTGCCGATGTCATCACTGCCTCTGCAGGCCTTCAAGGTCATGGAAACATCTAAAATCCCTGAGATGATACCCAGGGGTGAAATGCTCTGAAGTGTGCTACAGGTTCACTTTGCTACCGGTTCACTTTGCGCGCGCAAAATGTACGCTTTGTGTGCATTTGTACCACAGGCGCTGCCGTGCAGCACTGAAAAAGGAGGATTAAGAAGCCTTTTCTGAGTCTGCAAAGGCAAGTAGAATAGCAAGGGGGAGGGGACAGCTGTGCCGCGTGATTTAGATTCACTACAAAGCAGGATTTCCTGCTTTCTAGTGAATATAAATCGTGCGGCACAGCTGATCGTCAGAAATACCGGTTCGCCTGAACTGGTAGCATTTTTTACTACCAGTTCGGGCAAACTGGTCCAAACAGGTAGCATTTCACCCCTGATGATACCCAATGTCCTTCGAGGACTTTGAAGTGAGGTGGATGGCTATTTCTGTACTTCTTTGTCTTATCTGGAGTGTGCCAGTTTGTCTGGGTGTGCTAGTGTTTCTGGGTGGAGGAGTGGACAATAGAGCAAACAAATAAATTTCAGTCTTAAAGTCTGTTCAGGGTTCTCCCTTGTTAAGGGGGGGGGTTGTTTCCTTTATTCAGCTGAATAAACACGTAAAGCTTATCAAGGTAAATACCTGGACTCTGTCTCTCTTTATACCAAGCCACACCTGAAACCGGCAAAACAATAAAGTTGTTAAGTCTTCTTCATAAATCCTTCCATTCCCTGCCAGTCAGTTAGAACCGAAGAAGTTTCTTGGATGAGGAGCAAAACTTTTTCAAAGGAAATGAAATTAAAAAAAAGTTCAGTTGCCTTTTGAGAAAAGCACCTCGGGGACTACTGGGTAGGCATGCAGATGTTTTTGACATCTGCGTAATTTTCTTGTGCCCTCAGCCATATTTCACCTGCTTCATGAAGGTTAAAACCAGAACAAGACAAGACAAGACAAGACAAGATACCTGGCAATTTGGCAGGGAAGCTTCTTGATCGCATGGAGAAAACCATTGATTGCACTTCGATGTTTTGGTTCTGACCGCAACAAGGGGACGTTTCCTGAATCTGACCTGCAAGTATTTACCAAACTGTTTAATTTATCTCCAAGGGGAAAGGTTGTGTCTTCTTCCAAGACCAACAGAGAAAAGCACATGAAAGCCAGATCACTGAGTGTATTGTCCAGCGGCTGCCGAGAATATTGCGGGGAATATAGAATGGAATACATCATCCAGATGGAGGACATAACCTTCAAATCTGGCTGGCTGGTGCTAAAGTTTTCACAAAATGGCCAGATATAGTGCAAGCAAGCAAGGAAAGAAAAGAAGGAAAGAAAGAAAGGAAAGAAGGGAAAGGAGAAGAGATGGAGAAGGCAGGCAGGCTGGCAATCCTGGCAAAGTGCACTTAAAAATCATGCACGCTGATGAGCTAATATGTATATCCCCGCCTATGCTATTCATACAAACATTTAAGCTCTATTGTGAATGTTTGCCAACAGCCAGCTTTCCTCTGCATTTCTCCATTCAATACACATATGTTACCCCATAATATATTTCGTGAACAGCAGCCAAGTTTTCTGTCTCTACTTGAAAGGAGAGAAGACGACCAAAAATGAAGGAAAAGAAAGGAGTTATTCCCCACTGTCAACTCACCGACTCGTGAACTCATCCCACCGAAAGTCTACAGGCCAACTTCTGAAGTCAAAATTGTAGCTGGCAAGTTTCTTCTGTGAAGCATTATCAGAAAGAGAAAAAAAATGATTACAAAAACAAAACAAAACCCCACACAGTGTGAGACTAATGCAATTTGTAAAGTCAGTATCTTTCTTTATGAAGTACGGTCATGAAATAACCTTCCTTCTTTAGACTGCTAAGACATTTTCCTTTTCTAGGTTCAGAGAACATTATAAAATATCTAGATCCATGATGGCGAATGTACGGCACACGTGCTGGAAGTGGCGTGCAGAGCCATCTCTCCAGGCACGCCAGCTGTCGCCCATTGCTCTTTTGTGCACACGCTGGCCAGCTGCTCTTTGCGCCCGTGGGAGCGCTAGAAACCGGAAGAGCAGTTCCCCGGTGCGCTTATGTGCACTGGAAAGCTGAGCTTCTGATTTCTGGCACGCTGGTTTTTGTGTGCGCATGCATGCCAGAAACTGGGAGACCACGTGGCCGGCTGCATGTGTGCGCCGGAAACTGGAAGTTCAGCTTCCCGGTGCGTGCATGAGTGCTGGGGAGCTGCTCTTCCGGTTTCTGGTGTTCCAGTGCACGCACACCGGGGAGCTGCTCTTCCGGTTTCTGGCGCTCCCCCGTGCATGTGTGTGCGCTCCAGTTTTGGCACTCGGTGCCAAAAGGTTTGCCAACACTGATCTAGATTAATGTGGGACAAAATACAAGCAACCCTCTCTTCAAGCGACCCAAAATTTAGTCTTCTTCAAAAGAGAAGGCTGAAGGTTGAGAGATGAATGAGTGCAACAGCCAACACAAATAAACATCTCTCTTGGGTTCTAACTAGGACTTTGTTTTGGTTTCCTTGACTTAAAATGAAAAACAGTGGATATGATAATTCTCTAATCACATGTTTAATAATTTCATATGCAACACGAATAATAAGCAACCACAGCTACCCTTACCTTGTGTTCAGGTGTGCCATACCGGTGAGCATCTTCAAGGATGGTGATGAACTGGATGTACTGAGGGTTCGTCCAGCGCCCGATGCCTGAAAAGAAGCAGGAATCCTTTCAGTCACTGAGACCCTAAATGGTCCATTTTGCTCGGAGTTCCCACCCAAAAGGCCTATGGGTTGCTAGTTCCTTCCCCTTCAAATCCCTCCCTGAAGATTCAACCCTTCAATCCTTGTAACAACTTCAACTATTATTATTTCTATCAATGCTGTCTCTGTTGATGTAGAAGAGATGACCAGGCTGAGCCTGAGGGAGGGGTTAAAGGCTTCATCAGTCTCGAGTCCCTTCGGCGTCCACAAGAGATCCAAGTCCAGCCCACCTTGAAATTCCGTTGGCTCTTATCTGCTGCCAATTTAGTGGTTCAGATCCTTCTAGAGTGCGTTAAACCTGTTGCCATTTGAACAGGTTGCCTTGCTTCCTGATTTATTACACTGGACAGTTGTATTAGTAATAGCAATAGCACTAAGACTGACATACTGCTTCACAGGGCTTTACGGCTCTCCCTAAGTGGTTTACAGAGCCAGCATATTGTCCCCCAACAATCTGGGTCCTCCTTTTACCAACCTTGGAAGGATGGAAGGCTGAGTCAACCTTGAGCCTGGTGAGATTTGAACTGCTGGCAGTCAACAGAAGTAGCCTGCAGTACTGCATTCTAACCACTGCACTACCACAGCTCTTATCTCTTCCCTTCCCTGTCTATGTTTAGAATAGAAGCAACTTCAGGGCTTAGTTTTCGGCTCTTACAGGTAATCCTCGATTTATGACAACTTGATTAACAACGCTTCGGGGAAAGTAACTTATGAGCTGTCCTCAACGTTATGGCTAATTGTCACACCAGCCTTGTGGTCATGTCGCAATCTGGGCGCCTGCCAAATGGCTCGCATTTATGACAGTTGCAGCATCTTGCGGTTATGTGATCCCGTTTTTCCACTTTCCCAGCCAACTTCCAATAACGAAGTCAATTGGTGAAGCCAGAATCATTTAGTGACCATGTGATTTGCTTAACAGCCATGGCAAAAATGGTTGTAAAATTGGGTCTGCTCCCATGATGTCTGGCTTAATGACCACATCACTTAATTCTGGCCCCAAATATGGCTGTAAGTCACTTGTATTACCATGAATACAACTCAACTCAGGTACAACTCAACAAGCACAGAGACCCAAACCTAGTTAAAGTATGGCTTCCCAAGTCAGTAGACCTACCACCCAATGTCCACACTGTCAAAGCACACACCTCTTAGACAGGCAATCCCAGCCAACAGTAGTAGCATGGTCCCGGCATAGTGAGAAATAGCAACAACTTTCGGCATGGTTAAATACCCTGGAAAGAAAGAAAGGAAAAGAAAGGGAAGGGGTTCAGAGCCAGCAGTTAGCACATCAAAGGCTAAGAATGCATTGTTGTTTCTTAAAGGAAGAGGAGTTGATTATTGACTTCCCTAATCTGCCCTCCGGATGTTCTAGGGTGGCAACTCTATGACTTTCCAGCCAGTAGGCATCTTTTAATTGAGGACAACCGAGACGGAGGAAACCTATTTTCAGACAGCTAAAAATAAAATGAAATATAATTTTCTTGGCTATCCTTCACCCTAACCAAAGTTCCTAAAAAAAATAATGATCCAACTCTATCATTTTGAAATGCATCTCAAAATAGCATTCACATCTTTAAGAGGGAAAATCTTAACAGTATATACACACACACACACAAACACTCACACATTTGTATCAGCATTCCAGAAGAACCCAACTCCAATTAAAAATTCTTAGAGAGGCATTTTCTCAAAATTCCCATGAGTAGGTATACTGGCACACCTGGGAAAACCCGAATCTGAGAGTTCCGCGTTTTCCCTCAGTAAATCAAAACCTCCAAATTCACCCCCTGCATCAGACCATCACATGGTCCAATCACCATCCGTCCAAACTTGAGACACCACTCTAACCACTCCTCCTCCAGATGCAGGCATACCATAACCTTGATGGAAAAGAAAAATGCTATTATGTCTAACTACATTCTCTCTACTAAATCCCCCCTCCCCTATTTCCCAAGCACAAGGATGTGGCAGCTTGGAAGCTTCCGGTGTTAATATGGCTTCCAAAGCTGACAGTTTGTGTGTGTCTGTCTGTGTCTATGTGTATGTAAAGGTTCCCCTCGCACATATGTGCTAGTCGTTCCCGACTCTAGGGGGCGGTGCTCATCTCCGTTTCAAAGCCGAAGAGCCAGCGCTGTCCGAAGACGTCTCTGTGGTCATGTGGCCGGCATGACTAAACGCCAAAGGCGCACGGAACGCTGTTACCTTCCCACCAAAGGTGGTCCCTATTTTTCTACTTGCATTTTTTATGTGCTTTCGAGCTGCTGGGTTGGCAGAAGCTGGGACAAGTAATCGGAGCTGACCCCATTACGCGGCGCTAGGGATCCGAACCGCTGAACTGCCGACCTTTCGATTGACAAGCTCAGCGTCTTAGCCACTGAGCCACCGCATCCCTTTATATGTATGTTTGTGTGTATGTATATGTATGTACATACACATACATACATACATACATTACAATCTTATTCATAAAGAAACCAGGCTGAAGATTATTTTGATGTTGCAAAAACTGCAGAATGTATTTGCTAGTTTGTCGTTAGGAATGATTTAACCCAGCTGGGTGACTTTGGGCCAGTCCCTCTCTCTCACTTCTAGGAAGAAGAAAGCAAAAGCGAACCACTTGTGAAAATATTGCTAAGAAAATAGCAGGGACTTACTGCAGTCAGAAAGAATCGGAGTTCATTCAATGGACCATAAACATTTGCATGCGTCCCCCCACCCCCCACCCAAAAAGTTCCTGCTTTAGCTTTGGCTGTCACAAAGATGCTTTTTTCAGGAGGCGACTGGACTTTCTTGTTTTTTTTTTTCTTTTGAAGACGTTTCGCTTCTCATCCAAGAAGCTTCTTCAGCTCTGACAGGATAATGAGGAAGAGCTGAAGAAGCTTCTTGGATGAGAAGCGAAACGCCTTCAAAAGAAAAAAAAAACATACAAGAAAATACTTCATTTACTTTGAGGTACCTTAACACAAATCAAAATGGAGCGCATACAGTTAAAGCCCAGCTAAACCGAGCTGACCCTGGCTGGTTTTCAAAAGCCCATCGGGGTCTGGCCTTGTTAGTACTTGGGACAGGAGACCACAAGGAAATCCCCAGAGAAGTTGGAAAAACCATCCCGGAAGAAGGCAGTGGCAAAGAAGCATTATTTGCTGAGGAAGCTACATGGAACCTGTCCATGTCATTGCCAGGAGCTCAGTTTGATAAAGAAAACATCATCTCTTTAAAGGGAGCATTCCAGGTATCGATCCCCACGTTTCCCCAATTTTTTCCATTCTGCTGTGATTTAGGAGCAGCTCCTGGAGAAGGTTTGGGGGTGGCCAAGTAGGCATCTCGCCCATCAATAATGGCCTTGGGGAAAAGCCAAAGCAAAGAATCCGCAATTTCCTTTGGAAACTCCAAGGTGCTTTTTCAGGAAGTAGCTGGGCTTTCTTGTTTTTTTTATTATTATTTTTTATTGTATAATTTTCTTGGTTACATATAAAATTTCTATATTCACAATAACAGTATACTGTCTGGGTACAATCTCTACAGCCTCTGTTGAATACAGATAGTGCACCTTATACACACAATAGTTGTGACTATTATTCTCAAAACCTATTCGTCCTCATCTTCACTTATCCTTGTTGAGAGTTTTGCGTTATTTGATTAGGCCCTGTGTTTGATTTTATCTATAATCCATTGATAATAATATCAAACATTATAAAACATCAAATAAACATCACATTTGTAACCTTTAACCTCCGAATAATCTTAGGGTTTACTTATCTTCATTATTCAATATTCATTATTCAGTTAAACAAATTACTTCACCTTTGTTTACATATCCACATTTCTAACTTCTGCTACTATTTCCTACCCATTAATAGAATACTTCCCAGATTAAAAAAAGTAATCTTTTCCCCATTTCTAATTTCTATCTTTATACTAATTCTTAATGGTATAGCTCCGTGATGGCGAACCTATGGCACGGGTACCACAGGTGGCACGTGGAGCCATATTGGTGGGCACGCAAGTGTTGCCCTAGCTCAGCTCCAGTGCACATGCTCGCACCGGCCAGCTCATTTTCAGTCCTTCCAGTCCCACCGGAAGTCGGGAAACTGTTTCCGGCCTCCGGAAGGCCTCTGGGGGGATGGGGAAGGCTGTTTTTGCCCTCCCCAGGCTCCTAGAAAGCCTTTGGAGCCTAGGCCCACCGTGCCATCGTGTGCCAAAAGCAGGGGGAAGTGTGGGATCACGTGCGCATGCACGGGAGGGCGGGGCGCATTGAATTATGGATATGGGCACACACACCCATGACCCCCCCCCGCTCCCCCCACTTTTGGCACACAACGGCAAAAAGGTTAGCCATCACTGGTATAGCTCCTATGTTAAACAGTATTCTGCATTTATCCCTCATCTCTTGCCTGTTTTCGTATCTCAACTCTTGGCTCATCTTGTTTTTTCCTTTTGAAGATGTTTCCATTCCCCCACCATCCTGTCAGAGCTGAAGAAGCTTCTTGGATGAGAAGCAAAACATCTTCAAAAGAAAGAAACAAACAAACAAACAAGTCTAGTTGCCTCCTGAAAAAGCACCTTTGGGACAACCATGACCTGGATGACTGAGAATATCTACAGACTTCAAGGCAGCGATGAGTTATCAGCATTTCATTCAAAGCATCCTCTGGTTCAGAGTCTGGAGTGGGCATCTGGATCCATCCAGCCCATCCTAGGCCATGACGATGCAATCCTCTCCTGCCTTCACTGATTGCTGGCAGTGGCCCAAGGTATCCTGCAAATGCCTGGGACTGAGAGAGTGACTTCTGGTAGCATATAGATAATCCTCAACTTGCAAAACTATTGGTTTCGTGACCATTCAAAGTTACCGTTTTTCACACTTATAACCACTGCTGCATCTCCAGGGTCACGTGATTAAAATCCGGGCACTTGACAACTGGCTTATATTTATGACGACTGCAGTGTCCCTCCTAGGACATGTGATCCTCTTTTGAGACATTTTGACAGGCAAACTCAATGGGGAAGCCAGATCCACTTGGCAATAGCACTTAGACTTATATACCGCTTCACAGGGCTTTACAGCCCTCTCTAAGCGGTTTATAGAGTCGGCATATGGCCTCCCACAACAATCTGGGTCCTCATTTTACCCACCTCGGAAGGATGGAAGGCTGAGTCAATCTTGAGCCTGGTGAGATCCAAACTGCAGGCAGCCAGCAGTCAGCAGAAGTAGCCTGCAGTACTGCATTCTAACCATTGCGCCACCTTGGCTCTTCACAACTGTGTTGCTAACTTAACAACTTCAATTTCAAGGAACTGCAGCGGTTCACTTAACGACTGTGAGTGTAAAATGGAAGGGCGCAAAATGGGGCAAAACTCACTTAACCAATGTCTCGCTTAGCAACAGAAAGTCTCACTTAGCAAGAGAAATTCAGGGTTCAATTGTGGTTGTAAGTGTTCTGTCCCCGTCTCACACACGCACCCAAACAGCCAGCCGGGGGATAAATAAACCTTGCAAACACCAAATTCCAGTGATAAGAGGCTTGGCAGCAGCCCAGTAGCTGCTTGCCAAGAACTTTACTCAGAGAAGGAGGGGTTGTTCCTCCACCAGATACAGACAAGATACACACAGTCAAATAGGATTGTCACGTCCAGTCCGTAATTAAGTCCAAGGCAGATAAGCGTTGTTTCCAAAGGTACAGTGACTCGCCAGAAGTTTAGCTTTGTCCGTCACAGAGTCTGAATGGCCACCACACTCCCTTTTATACCCTGTGGGGTGTGGTCCAGTGACTCAGCTTAATCTCTGGCACGCCTCCTTTTCTGCTGCGTGCGTTTATCTTCCGACGCTGGCGTGGATCCAGCCAAGACTTATCCCCCTCGCTGTCCGACTGCAACTGCTCGGGGATACCTGGCTCCTGGCCAATCTCTTCTCCTTCGGGAGACACTTGAGGCATTGCCAGAGAGGAGGGGCCTGGAGAGGGAGGCCTGGCCAACTCCTCTCCTTCATGTTCGGAGCTTCTTCCTCCGATAAGATGGGCTCGGAGGTCGGAGCCACAACAGTAAGTTGAGGACTACCTATATACGTGACTGTGAGGCTGTGTGTGTCTCCCGGCATCATTTCCAAATCACAGAACCTGTCCAACAGAGCAGCCCCCCCCCCCCTTCCGATTTGGTGACCTGCAGTGGTCACCAGAGGTGATAACTAACCTCTCCTGAAGGGGACCAGAGTATGCAAAGGATAACCATCCTACAACTATGGAGCAGAGAGGGAGCCTCTAACACCCAACGATTCACACAGGACCAGCAGCCCATACCTTTTCTGTACAGGTAAAACACAGCGAGCGGGGAGGAGTAATAGGAAATGGACCACAGCACGGAAGCCTGCAAGGACAGAGCAAAGGGAGGGGTGAGTTACACAAGAGAACCAACGTTTCCAAGAATCTTTGCAAAGCCGGGGTCTTTGTGCGCCCCGAGAGAGGAACTGGGTGAAAAAGCAGCAGAAAAAGAACTGAGAAGGCTACGGAAAGCGGAGTGGTTGAAGCCAACAGGGAACCGAGTCTGGAAAGAGCGACGTTGCTCAGAGAAGGGGTGTACCCATAGCTACTCCTGAAAAGCCACGGGGGACTGTTACTATGTGTAAACATGCTTTCATTGTGCTCCTAATGAGCTCTCTCAACAGCTTCTCTAAAACAGGCAATACTCCAAATGAGGGAGAGGTAGAATCCTGTTTTTTCTGGAATGGACTTCAGCTCTCTTTCACCCCACTGCAGAATAAGGTGGCAGGACTCAATGCAACTCCTGTTTCATAATAAGAGGTCCTCCTATTTCCTTATTTATCCCTCCTTTTATTATTTTTACAAATAACTCAAGGCGGCAAAAATACATAATGCTTTTTCCTCCTCCTGTTTTCTCCAGAACAAACCTCGCGGGGTAGGTTGGGCTGAAAGAGAGCCACTGGCTCAAAGTCACCCAGTTGGCTTTCGTGCCTAAGGTAAGACTAGAACTTACTCCCACCTGGTTTCTAGCCTGGTGCCTTAACCATTAGACCAAAGTGGTTCTCAGATAAATACCGGTAAATAAAAGTAAATAAATAAAATCAAATGGACAGCAAGCATTCAAAGCATTCTCATATAATATCCAGTTCAAGGGCTCCCTTAAGGAGAATAAAGCATATGATGATATCGCCATCCAGTCAGTTGTAAATGAGGGGTGAAATGCTACCGGTTCAGGGCGGTTCGCCTGAACCGGTAGTAAAAAAATGCTTTAAAAAGTAAAACAAAAAGTTCTGACAATTGTGCGGCACAGCTAATCGTCAGAACTTTTTAAAAGCATTTTTAAACTACCGGTTGGGGCGAATAGGTAGTAAAAAAATGCTTTTAAAAAGTAAAAAAAAAAAAAAGGTTCTGACAATCAGCTGTGCCAATCAGCTGTGCCATGTGATCCTCAGAACTTTTTTTTTTACTTTTTAAAGCATTTTTTTACTACCTATTGCCCGAACCGGTATTTTTGTGTAAAGTGTGATAGTTTGTTTTTGAGCTCTCTGTGACTCTGTGAGGTTCCTGCTTGTTGCAGGGGCCATTTTGTGTGAAGTCCAGCTGCTTTTGCATTGTGTGTGAGTCAGTTGTGCAGCTTTTGTGTTATTTTTCTGTAAAGTGTGATGGATGGTTTTTGAGCTCTCTGACTCTGTGAGGTTCCTGCTTGTTGCAGGGGCTATTTTGTATGAAGTCCAGCTGCTTTTACATTGTGTGTGAGTCAGTTGTGCAGCCACGCCCACCCATTCACATGACCACCAAGCCACCCAGTCACGTGACCACCAAGCCACGCCCACCAAGCCACGCCCACAGAACCGGTAGGGAAAATGTTTGAATTTCACCACTGCCTAAGAGAAAATGTTATCATTCTAATCCAAGTGTAATGAAGGTTATTTTACACTTATTTAACAGCTATAAAACCTGCATCGAAGTGTAGAGCCTGAAGAAAGGGTCTGACAGAAAATATTTAAGATATCCTTCTCTGATATACTCTACAGGTAGTCCTCGATTTACAACCATTCATTCAGTGACCAAACAAAGTTATAACAGCACTAAAAAAGTGACTTATGACCGTTTTACACACTTACAACCATTGCACACTTATGACCTAATGGTCATGTGATCAAAATTCAGACACTTGGCAACTGGCATGTATTTATGACAGCTGCAGTGTCCCAGTGTCATGTGATCCCCTTTTGCGACCTTCTGACAAAAAAAATCAATAGGGAAGCCAGATTCATTTAACAACCGTGTTACTAACTTAACAACAGCAGTGATTCGTTTAACAACGGTGGCAAGAAAAGGTTGTAAAGTGGGGCAAAACTCACTTAAAAGCGGTCTTGTTTAGAAAGTGGAAAATTTAGGCTAAATTGTGGTCATAAGTCAAGGACTATCTGTAATATTATGGGGGGGGGGAAGAAAACAGAGAAAACAGGGAAATAGTTACAACAAAATTTTCTTTTTTCTTCTTTGAGGAGGGTCAGTCTGGAATGTGACTTGCACAAGCACAAACATGTACAAATCACTTTAGACTGTGAGGTTGTTATTTTCCTCTATCTTCCTCTCCCTAAAATGAAATGGAGGAGGCACTCACCAGCGCGAGGATGCTGTCTGCATGTTTTTCAAGGGTCCGTGGCTGGTAATACGATTCCTGTTGAAAGAAACAAGACATTTGCTGAGCTTTCTTTTCAAGTTACCAACCAACCACCAACTTTAT
This sequence comes from Ptyas mucosa, assembly GCA_012654045.1. Taxonomy (NCBI): domain Eukaryota; kingdom Metazoa; phylum Chordata; class Lepidosauria; order Squamata; family Colubridae; genus Ptyas; species Ptyas mucosa. The sequence goes on from WNWU01000158.1 coordinate 1,980,738, forward strand.
AGTGAAGAGCCGTGGTGGCGCAGTGGTTAGAATGCAGTACTGCAGGCTACTTCTGATGACTACCGGCTGCCTGCAATTTGGCAGTTCGAATCTCACCTCAAGGCTCAAGGTTGACCTAGCCTTCTATCCTTCCGAGGTGGGTAAAATGAGGACCCAGATTGTTGGGGGCAAAATGCTGACTATGTAAACCGCTTAGCGAGGGCAGTATATAAGTCGAAGTGCTATTGCTACATGGCGTGCAGCAAGTTACACAAAATGGCTGGTTCTTAATTTTATATTTCTGAGGCTGGCATGGACATGTAATGGGCTGAGGTCTATTCTCTGAAAACCAATGAAAAATGATAATATATGGGGAAGGGGAAAATAGCTATGGAGTTCTATGAGCCACAGGCCGGGGTTAATCATATCCACCAACACAAGCCTGGATCTGCATTACTATGGAACTGGTTTTCCAAATCGCTACTGTTAAAACAACTGCAAGTCAGAAATCCTACAAATCAACCAGAGATCTGCCTGTAGTCCAAATCCAGTTCTGTGCAATCTATGCCTCTTGCTTTATGTTTCTGTTTATATGCTATAGAACTACCAACACCCATTTTTTTCCTGACTCCTAGGGAATCCCCAGATCAAGGTGTCCCCCGACAAATATTTTGCATCTTAAAATCTTCTCCAACATCTAAAAAGACCACAAGTGAGCAACAAATGAGCTTTTCACTTTATCCCTTGTGGTGCTGATAGATCACCGGACTCTGCAACCCTGAGGGGAAAAAAAGGAAGCTAAAAATGAAACGTCGGGTCCCTATTAACTTGGGGGGAGGGGGAGGGAAAGCATCTGTTCCCTTCTTAGCCATAGAGTGGTAATATGGGGTTCAGACATCCTATTCATTTTAGGATCAAAGACCGCCTGCTAATATGTAAAGCTGGCCCCTGGCACTTTACAACTCTTTCTAAAGCCATGTGTAATCCACATACAAGCTACTGTCTGCCTGAATGACAGTAGCAATAAGGTAAACCTGGCAGATGAGCAAGAATTCCTTGCGCAAGCATCAAAAGGTTTGCAAAGAGCCTTGGTGGCGCAGCGGACTAAAGTGCTGTTAAAGTAGCACTTAGCTGTCAGCTGCCTGCAATTACTGCGAGTTCAAATCTCACCAGGCTCAAGGTTGACTCAGCCTTCCATCCTTCCGAGGTAGGTAAAATGAAGACCCAGATTGTGGGGGCAATCAGCTGACTTTGTATAGAAAAAGAACACCGCTTTGGGAGGGGGGGGGCAAAAGCCCTACTAAGCAGGTATATACAAAAGTATGAAGGCTATTGCTTAACGCATTGTAAGCTGCCCTGAATCTCCGGAGAAGGGCGGCATATGAATCGAACCAATAAATAAATAAATAAATAAAGCATTATTTCTGAAATTATATGCAGTTATCTCAAGCATTTTGCCTTTTGTTCCCTGGAGGGGAAAAAAAAAGATACAAGCATGTATTTTAGACTTCCCCTGCAAAACTCATTTTCACCTATCTTGTGTGTATTATCCTGTCAAACAATATGTTGCTTGCACAAGATAATTTAGATCAGGGGTGTCAAACTCAAGGCTGAGGGGCCAGATCTGGCCCACGTGATGCTTAGATCTGGCCCACAGGGCCACCCTGGAAACAGAGAAGGACCAGCCCACAGGGCCTCTGCCAGGGAAAATGGAGCTCGTGAGGGCTGCGGGCGGCCCTCCCGAGCTCCGTTTTCAATGGCAGAGGGTTCCAGGAGACCATCGCAGTTGAAAACTGAGCTCATGAGGGCCACGGGTGGCACTCCCAAGCTCTGTTTTCCCTGGCAGAGGGTTGCAGGAGGCTGTCTGCAGGAGGCAGAGCGCTCGGCCACCACATTGTGACATCACCCGGGTGACATCGAGCTGCCCATGCTCACCCTGGCCACGCCCACTCTGCCCCCCCCCCCGAGATCAAACACAACCCTGATATGGCCCTCAATGAAATCGAGTTTGACACCCCTGATTTAGATGATTCTCAGATATTTTTCCAACCTCTTGGTGCAGTGGATATATCTATATCTATGTCTATGTCTATGTCTATGTCTATGTCTATGTCTATGTCTATGTCTATATCTATATCTATATCTATATCTATCTATCTATCTATCTATCTATCTATCTATCTATCTATCTAT